>CM074719.1:23161519-23706519 GCA_037306005.1 Rhinophrynus dorsalis
GAAGAAAAAGTTATAATATTGCAAGGACAAGGGAATAAAATATAATAAGGTAAAGAAAAGCACCTTTCACAATAGGATAGATAGGATAATAAACCTTTGAGCATAATCGGTGAATGCCTCCACTCTCTGTTTCTTTTTGGACTGTTTTATGTTCGGTATTGTGTGGACAAGCACTAGAAGATCCTGAAGACATGAAGGTGGTCAGGGCCCGATTTACATCTCAGGAGCCTGTAGGCACAGATATTTGAAGCACCTCCCCCCCTTGGCCATCTCCACAATGCTCCAAATCTCCATATTGCCCTCACATTGACCCCCATCACCTTCACATTACCCCCCATCAGCTCCACATTGACCCCATCAGCTCCACATCGCCCTCATATTGCCCCATCATCTTAACATTGCCCTCACATTGCCCCCCATCAGCTCCACATCCCCTCATATTGCCCCATCATCTCAACATTGCCCTCACATTGCCCTCCGTCAGCTCCACATTGATCCCATCAGCTCCACATTAACCCCATCAGCTCCACATTGCCCGCATATTGCCCCATCATCTCAACATTGCCCCATTCAACTCCATATTGTCCTCACATTGCCCCCCATCAGCTCCACATTGCCCTCACATTCCCCCATCAGCTCCACTTTGCTTGCCCCCCATCATCCCCATATTGACCTCACATTGCCCCCATTATCTCCAAATTAAGCCTCATTCTCTCCCCCACATCCGTTTCCTACATTCCTGGTGGTCCAGTGGCTGGAGAGATCTCTGCTTCTGCACAGACCTGCAGCTGCTAGAGCTCCCGCGCGGTCTTCCCTTTAGTAATGCAGAGCGCTGGGAGATGAAACCTCCTAAAGACACTAGCACAACTGGATAGTGATCTCTTATCTGATTTCCATGTTAAACAATGCAATGTGTACTTGTATTTAAGAGAGATGTTTTCATATTTATCTGTATAACATGCCTGAGGAAGAGACCTAAGGTCTTGAAAGCTTGCATCCTAAATCTGCTTAGTTAGCCAATAAAAGTATCAATGACTATATTTGCCTGTTGCATACATGAACAGCAATTACCTTAATTTGGTATTGGAAGATGAATTCCAGATCAGAAATGTCCTTCCTGGGATTCTGTGCACATACGTTTATAGGAAACCTTGCAGAGGGAACTCCGAGACATATAATTAGCAGCATTACCATGGAGTAGTTTCTGTGAAATTGCCAGTTCCATAGTGGAGGAGTTCTTGACACAGTCTAAGGTTTTGAAGCAAAAGTTTCTTCAGCATGGGTAACCACTTGGTTTTATTCAACAGGCGTTAATGAGAGCAGTAAATATTTATAGGAAAAGGATCATCCTTGGGAGGACAGAGATGCCATGTATCATGTGGAAGCCCTCAAGGGATATAGCTTTCATTGCAGTACTGAGTTTACACATATCAGGAATATTGTCAAAAAGCATTTACAGATTATTTTGTGTGACAGTTGTTTAAGACTGACACTCAGAGAAGGATGCAAGTTCATAGCAAGAAAAAAGCCCCCACACTTGCTAGGGCGTTATCATTTAGTTTCTTTAGGAGTGGGGAATGCATTACCCCTAAATATAACTGGCATGTAAATAACAAAGTGCAAAAGCTCTAGGCCAATTAAAGGGATAGTAATGTTTCGCAAAAACAGCAGCTCCAGTCAATTTTCATAGTATTTGGGCCATGGAGGGTGGTATTTCAATACATAGTCACAATTTTAAAATGGTTGTGGCTCTACTTAAATAAAGGGATCAAACATGGAAGGTGGAATGTAAGAATACAATTTGGGCTAAAATATTCACTTGAATTGATTTTTGAGCACTTAAAGGGGATAGTAATGTTTCACAATAAATGCAGCTCCAATTAATCTTCATAGTATTTGGGCCATGGAGAGTGTTATTTAAGTTCTGTCAGAGTTGTAGTACAAGAGTAATTGAATGATAAAGTATCCCCCTCCTGCCCCTTTTATCTAGTGTAAGCCACTTCCCATCAGATGCAGAATCTGGTCTCTTGAATGGACAGGTTGCTGCAAGGGACAATCTTCTTACTGTGATCATAAGGAAAACCCTGCCCCTTTGACAGGGTTTCAGGTTTTTCCTTATGCTGAAGATTGTCCCTCTCTGTGATCTATCCAGACAGTCTTGCTGCTCTGAGGTGAGCAGTGTTACATCAGTAAAAGGGGTTGGAGGGGGACACTTTATCATTCAATTTCTCTTGTACTACAACTCAGACAGTACTGAAATAACACTCTCCTTGGCCCATATACTATGAAGATTAATTGGAGCTGCATTTATTGTGAAACATTACTATCCCTTTAAGTGCTCAAAAATCAATTCAAGTGAATATTTTAGCCCAAATTGTATTCATTCCACATTCCACGTTTGATCCCTTTATTTAAGTAGAGCCAAAACCATTTTAAAATTGTGACTATGGATTGGATACTGTAATAATACCTTGGCTGATCTCTGCCATCAAAGGGATTAGTGTATCAAAGGGGATTCGTGTATAACAGTTTGGTTGTGAAGGGAAAAATGCTTTGAGGCAAACTAAAGACAATGGGTATTTTTTGGTATGAATATTAGGCCTGAGTGTTGACGGCCTGGCCAGAGAACAGACTGGAGGTCAGAGTGGCATGCAGAGGTCCACTGAAGGACAATGGACCTTTAAGCAAAAACTACCATTTAGTTATGTAATAAAGCATTACTTGCCTTGTTTGAACAAGAGGATATGGGCACGTTACACATGAGTAACTAGACTAAAGAAAGAATGTTAGCATCTTGGATGCTAGAGATGCCTTCAACGAATGCAATGAAGCACTGTGCCTTTAGCATCCAATAGTTTGTAAAAATCCAGAAGAAATACTAGACAATATTTAAAACCACAAACAAATGCTATTATAGATTCCCTTACAAATGTTCATGGACCTCAGGGTGGAGCCCTATCACCAGCAACCATGGGTCCAGATCTGTTATGGAGTGGATGAGGGTAGTTGCCATTTTCCAAATGTCCTGGAAAATCACCTAAATCACAGCATCCCCCACGTATAATATTTTATATGCTTGTTCTTCCTGGGTAATGCAGTTGGCGCTTTTGGTGGCATTGCTTGGTATAAAATCTTAATGGCCTCTAAGACTCAATTTTATGGATTGGTTTCCCAAAGTTCATCTTAAATTACCCACAGAGGAGCACATGAGACTTTAGGACAAAAGCTATTCCTACTGAAGTCTTCTAAAGGAACCCTCGTAGGACAATTTGGGTCCTGAGAGAGATACACTAAGTTGTGATAAAGCAGTGATAAAAGGGAGATTACTTCTCCAGTGATATCACATATCCAATTTCTGTGTTATTCTATGGAGCCTATGCCCTAAGATTAATCCTACTTCAGAAATCTTACTGCACAGACTTCATAGAATAACACAGGAATTGGAGAAGTGGTGTCACTTTTTCACCTTTATATCACCCCTTGGTTCCTCCCTGCCCCCCAAACCCCCCGGAGTCCTGTCTCATACAACCATATCTGCTTCCATAGACATTAGTCATGATATCCAAAGCTAATGGCACAGAGCCAATACAAACACAGTGTATTCATTGTGACATCGTAGGATTAAGACAATTTGAGGTTTATTATTGGGAGATGTTAGTAGGGCGTTAATCAGTTTAATTATGAATTGTGTGTATCCTTTAACTTAAACCACTAACACCAAAATGTATTAATCAGTAAGCAAAATCCAAGGCAAGAAATCTTGTTGACTGAGACCCCCTACAGTGCAGGTTTTCAGAATATCCTCACAAGAACCTGTGAATCTGTCATTAGCACAGGTGGATGTGTCAAATGACTGAGCCAGTAATTGAGCCACCTGTGTTTTTGTGGCGATATCTATAAAATCAGCACTGTTGGGGGGACTCAGTGACTAACACTGAAAAAGTCAAGCCATGCAGTTAACTCTTGAGATGATAACAAGGTGTTTCTAGTGTACCTATCATCATTATAAAGCAGTGCTATCATAACATTTAATACAATATAGTTCAGACATCAGATTTAATGGGAAATAAATTACAAATTACATAGCCTCAGAAAATGTGACCATTTTTCTTACTAGAATTTTATTCTTCGTTATCACTTGATGAAACTGAGAAAGTAGCATTTAAAGCAAAACTATCATGCATATAAAAGTGCCCCCCAATTACTTTTTATAATAGTGTTTAGCATATTAATCCTTTGATTATCCTTATTAGGTCCGGCATTATTTAGAAATCTAACTTCTTTGGAGACTAACTGGCAGACGACAGCACAGACATGCTACATCTTGCCGAAGAGGCATCGGTGTGCCTGTGCTGTCCGTCACTGTCTCCTCAATGATTGGCAAGGGGGAGTTGTATTGTACCTTAAGGTACAGACAGCAACGTACAGCGTGTGTGCACAGATGCCTCTACTGCAAGATGCCTGCCGTTGAGTCTCCAAAGAAGTTAGATTTCTAAGTAATGTCGGACTTAATCCGAACGTAGGCCAGATAGTCACACACAGTAGAAACTGCCTGAACGCAGTATGTTTGTCTGATGCAGTCATGCACAGCAGACACTGCCCGAACGCACAGAATGCTGGGAGGTGTAGTTCTGCGGTAGCACAACTGCCGTGTACTTCTGCGGTAGTACACCTGCTGTTACGCACTTTTGCCCATGTACACGGGATTTTAAACTAGTAAGGAAAATAAAAGGATTGATGTGCTTAACGCTATGGTAAAAATTAATTGGGGGGAACTTTTATATGCATGGTAGTTGTGCATTCATTTCCAGATAAGCTGGCGAGGCTTATGTACTAATGACATAAGGACATTCGGGGACAAACCAACGGCATCAAAGGTAAGAAATACAATTTGCAGAATGTCCCATTAATTTAAGATTTTGAGTGCCACAGTGGTAGCCAACGGCTACCTCTCTGGCACTCAAAGAGATAAGTCAGGCTTTTTAAACTCTTGAATGCTAGCATGGTCAAATAGGAAGTAATACAGTACACATCTTCCAGTGACTGGCCTACCAACGAGGGCATTGGCCAGTCATATATGGTCAGGGCCAGCTTTGTGACACACAGTGAGACAGTCTCAGGTGTGAAAGTAGGACATCAGTTTGTATGAGCAGCTTGGCATGAGCTAAAATGGAACACTGGGAAGAATACATTGATAATGCATGTGACGAAAGCACATACTGAGGTTGAATAATTAATAAAATTGGAGTAATTCTGAATTAAACCAACTGCCCCATAAGTGACAAAATGATTCCCCAACTTCCATCAATTTATCCTTTTGAGTGCCAGAGGGCTCTGGACCGTCATGGGTCCTTAAGGGGTTAAGTGCAGTCCGTGCTGCCGGTCCTTAAAGGAGCAGTAAACTTTTTTATGAAAACATAGACATTATCGATCTTTTCCTGCTAAGTAAGACAAGGTCACTTCCATCGCTATAAGTTGTTTTAATCAAATATTATAACAGTTCAAATAATCAGGAAGTGAATTTACTGTGTTTACTTCCTGATAGTTCTAACTGACAGGAAGTGAATTTACTGTGTTTACTTCCTGATAGTTCTAACTGACAGGAAGTGACTCAGCAGTTTCTATCACATTCTTTGGAGAAATGTAAGTCATTGACTCTCTTCTCCATTAGAATGTAACAGGATAACTAATTAGACTTTGACCACTAGAGGGCACTGCTAATGTAAAAAAAACACTGGGTGAAACAGTAATAATTCTGGAAACATACATCTCTCAGCAGTAAGTGTACCATTATTTTACGCAACAGGAAACACCCCACAATATATATCTATATATATATATATATATATATATATATATATATATATATGAGTTTGTATGTTCTCACTGTGTTTGCGTGGGTTTCCTCCGGGTACTCCGGTTTCCTCCCACACTCCAAAAAACATACTGATAGGTGAATTTAGATTGTGAGCCCCAATGGGGACAGGGACCAATATGAGTGTAAAGCGCTGCGTAATCTGTGCGCTTATATATAAGTTTACTGCTTCTTTAAGGGGTTAAATGAGCTTTTTTATTTTTCCCCTATGGTGAAGATATTTACTCCAAAATTACTCCAGTTCATCCTTCTAAATCAGTACCGTTATGTATAATTTATATTTGAAAAGAGTGAAATGCCTTAGAGGTCAAATTCACATGGAAAGAAACATTGCCTACTGGTTCATTGTTAATTTAACAATATGTTTTTCAATCTGTGTTTTTTGTTTTTTCATTTTTTTTAAGACACTGGATAATATTCCTATTTTACCACAAATAAACTAATTCAACTCTGCAAAAGATATTGGTCTTGATCTGGCACCTCTCCTCTGCTCTCAATTATCAACTATTGACAAGAGGGAAAATGAACAATTTGGTTAGTAAGGTTGGTAAAGAAAGGAAATTCACCATGCACTTCTCTTTGTATAGAACTTCTCACCTCATGACGCCTATTCTGTCCTCTGTTTCATAAATACGCACCCGCATTCCCTTTCCTTTATTACCGTGAAACACAAAAGACTTCACTGTATTCATAAAAGGCAGTTTAAACAATCTTCGTCAAGTCAAAACACCATATAATACCTCATGGGGCCAATTAAATGAATATTTCTTTGCATTTTACTCTAAAGTTCAGGGGTGTTTAGCATGAACTAGAAAACAGTTTTCTTGTTTGACGCAGCTGGTGTTAGGCAGTAATCACGCACTTCTATTCCGACGGTGATTTCTCTTGGTAAGAGGGAAAACTGGAGAGATTTGAGATTAATATATTCACAGTATGCCGGCACTGGAATACAAAAGAATAATAATATTTCATCAGTAAGACTTTATCAAGAAGTTATTCTAAGCCAAGATGGGAAAAGCATACGCTGTTTTGCTCTATATACAATGAATATGTTAAGGAAACACTGGGGTTTTATACATTTAAAGTGTTAGTAATGTCCCTGAAAAAATATGTATAATTTTGTTGGGCTTAAAAACTGCAACTATATGCAACAAATCCTATCTCTCAAAACGCTATGGTTTGAGAGATATCCTCTGCTAAAGTTTCACTTACCCTGTTGTCAGCTGTAAAGCTGACAGCAGGAGATCCGTGTCGGCCGACACATAGAGTCTCTTCAGCAGAGCCGCAATTGTGTTATTTAAAACAAATTACTTCATTGGAATGGTCTACAAAGTGTGCTTGCAAACCAGGCACACTTTGTAGACCTATCCAATTAAGTAATTTGTTTTAGAAAATGTGATTGTGGCTCTGCTGCAGAGCTGCCAGTTGGTCCCCGGACAGGATTCCCCTGCAGTCAGCACAGCAGTGACGTCAGGGAAAGGGAGGGGAGGGGGGGACTTTGAATACAAATATCTCTCAAACCATAGGATAGGATTTGTTGCCTATCGATTCATTTTTTAAGCACTACAAAATCGTAAAGATTTTTTTCAGAGACATTACTAACACTTTAAATACCCGGTACTCCATGCTAGCAACAGCATGTGTTTTCTGAGGCCTAAAATCTAGTCTGACATGGGTTCGGAATCGTTATTACTTTTTGCAGAGTTTCCTGACTCCAGTTAAAGAGGAACTATCACCTTTATATATGTTGCTCCCATATGATAATGGAAGCAATGAGAACACTAAAAAAAGTCATGTCTTATTTTTTTGACTTTGTATTAAAAAATGTAATTCATACACTCTCCTTACATCGCTGGCTTTGGCACGGGGGCACCAATTGTGGGTATCTATGTCCTCCCACCAACTTCCCCTTTTCCTCCAGAAGTTTGTCTAAACAGCTGCCTGCAGGCAGCATTGACATGAAGGAGCAAGCCGGATAATGAATACACAGTAAACAGCTTCACTGTACTCTCTCGAAGTTCTCGAATGGCATTTCTGTTTTAGTTCTAGGAAGCACATATAAATGGTAAGAGGATATGCCTCAGACATATCAGTTATAACTAATTTCCCTCTGTCAAAATCCATGCTCAGATATAGTTGGCAGAGGTGTTGGTGGCAGTGAGTACCAAAGTTTTAAGATAAAGTAACAGTCAAACTGTTGATAATCATTTTGGTTACAAAGAGATCTGGATTCCATTTGAGTTGTTCATTTCATCAAACATTCTATCCACAAATTCCTCCATTTACCTCAATGAGAATCTGTTAGATAAACCACTGCTGACAATTATAAACTGCAATGTAATGTAGGCCAAAGTTTTTTGAAGTTGGTGATACATACTGAATTCCTAAACCCAACATTGTTGTCCCACTGCCCTGACAGCTACAGATACTACTGAGTCAGAACCCCAGTGGGATGTCTCACTGATGTCTCAGATAGATGTGGAACGAGCACATTTCTTTCGGAAATTTGGGGGCTGTTATCAAAAAAGCTGAAATTGAATGGGGTTTCTATGCAGAAAAAATGACTGGATTTCAAACTAAATTCCCACAGGAAAAATAACTTACTCATGATGATTTAAACCCCATAAAATGTATAGTACTAGGCTGTAAGTGAAAATATTTAACCCCTTGCAAGAGAAACACATCTAAAATGCATTGGAAAACAATTTGGTCAAGATGTGTTTAGCATCCAAGAGGTGAAGATTTCAAAAGCCTAAAATATCTGAAAAAAATATATTTAAATAGTGCCTCCAGGTAAAAAGATATTTATACATTGTAAGAAATAATTATGTTTTACAGTACACATTTAACCCTCTGAGTTCTAGAGAAGAACCCGATGCTTTACAGCATTCCTCAACACAACTGGCATTCAAAGTTTTAAATATTATATAAACGATGTATGCATTACATAAACAGTTATGTATTACATGCTTCAAATCATGGCTATCATGGAAGGAAAAAAATTACCTTTCAACAGAATTTATTTTAAAATTCAAGAAACAAAAATGCATTTTGAAATTGAAGATTAGAAGAGAAATGTCCTAAAAAACACAATTAGGTGGCCAAATTAGCAGATGGGGAATGCATTGTTCAATGTTCTTTTTCAAAAGGAGAATTCTCCAAATAAATAAAATATTTGGAGCTTACTAGATTTAATTAAAAGAACTTGAAAAGCTTAACATGTAAATAAGGCTTTTTTCCCCAACACAATTGGGTTTCTAGGCAAGGGGGGAGATTCACTAAGCGGTGATAGAAAGGTGATAAAGTGGAGATAACATCTCCAGCGATATCACTTCTCCAATTCCTATGTTATTCTCTGGAACCAATGTACTAAGATTTCTTCAGCTTCTGAGATCTTAGTGAATAGGCTCTATAGAATAACATAAGAACTAGAGAAGTGATATCACTGGAGAAGTCATCTCCACTTTAACACCTTTTTATCACTGCTTAGTAAATCTACCCGTGGTTTTAAAAAAAAAAAATTACTGACCACCTCCTGGACATCCCAGCTTCCAAGTTATTTTGATTTATAATCTATGCAACGCATCTCTTGTGGATAAAATGTACAAACAGACTTAACCCCTTCATGACAGTGCTGCAAATTCCCTGTTACAACTGGGCTGCATGGTGCACCTGTTATTCTACTGATGCCCTGCATAAACAAACCACTTTAACTCTTTGACAGTCAGAGAGGTACGCAACGCACTGCTCTGCTAGATGATCTATCCTGATAGTCAACCGAGCTAGATGATCTATCCATTACATATGGAGTGAATGACAGTCAACAAGGCTAGAAGATCTATTACATGTGGAGTGAGTGATAGTCAACCAGACTAGAAGATCTATCCATTACATGTGGAGTGAGTGACAGTCAACCAGGCTAGAAGATCTATCCATTTCATGTGGAGTGAGTGATAGTCCTCCAGGCTAGAAGATCTATCCATTACATGTGGAGTGAGTGATAGTCAACCAGACTAGAAGATCTATCCATTACATGTGGAGTGAGTGACAGTCCACCAGGATAGACGATCTGTCCATTACATGTGGAGTGAGTGATAGTCCACCAGGCTAGAAGATCTATCCATTACATGTGGAGTGAGTGATAGTCAACCAGACTAGAAGATCTATCCATTACATGTGGAGTGAGTGATAGTCCACCAGGCTAGAAGATCTATCCATTACATGTGGAGTGAGTGATAGTCAACCAGACTAGAAGATCTATCCATTACATGTGGAGTGAGTGATAGTCAACCAGACTAGAAGATCTATCCATTACATGTGGAGTGAGTGACAGTCCACCAGGATAGACGATCTATCCATTACATGTGGAGTGAGTGATAGTCAACCAGACTGAAAGATCTATCCATTACATGTGGAGTGAGTGACAGTCAACCAGGCTAGAAGATCTATACATTACATGTGGAGTGAATGATAGTCCACCAGACTAGAAGATCTATCCATTACATGTGGAGTGAGTGATAGTCAACCAGACTAGAAGATCTATCCATTACATGTGGAGTGAGTGACAGTCCACCAGGATAGACGATCTATCCATTACATGTGGAGTGAGTGATAGTCAACCAGACTAAAAGATCTATCCATTACATGTTGAGTGAGTGACAGTCAACCAGGCTAGAAGATCTATACATTACATGTGGAGTGAATGATAGTCAACCAAACTAGAATATCTATTCATCACACACTAGAGAAACGGCGTCTTAGAGGGGATATGATAACATTATATAAATATGTTCAGGGCCCATAAAAAGGGCTCTCTAAAGACCTGTTCATTAACAGAACAGTACACAGGACAAGGGGCCACCCGCTAAGACTTGAGGAAAGGAGATTTAATCTACAACAGCGGAAGGGTTTCTTTACAGTAAGGACAATAAAGGTATGGAATTCACTGCCTGAGGAGGTGATACTATTGAATACATTAGATGCCTTTAAAAGGGGCCTGGATACTTATTTAAAAGAGCATAACATAGAGGGCTATGTACGTTAGTATTGGGATTAATATTTAGTTGGGGCTTGTTGATCCAGGAAGAAATCTGATTGCCATTTGGAATCAAGAAGGATTTTTTCCCCCCATTCAAGGCAGAATTTGAAATTTCTATATTGAGGGGTTTTTTTTGCCTTCTTTTGGATCAACGATGGTAAACAGGAATAGGAAAAGGGTTGAACTAGATGGACGCAAGTCTTTTTTCAACCTAAATTACTATGTTACTATTAGTGATGAGCGAGCACCCCAATGCTCGGGTGTTCGGGTGCTCTGACCGAGCACCCCCTGAGGCTCGAGTGCTCGGCCGAGCACCCGAGCCCCATTGAAGTCAATGGGAGGACTCGAGCATTACACCAGGCACCCCCTGCTCTGATGAGGGGAGGGTGCCTGGTCCATAGGAAAAGGGCAGAAAAAGATGGAAACACTACAGAAATGGTTCAGGGACAGCATAGGGAGGATGTCTGGATGCATCTTAGACTCCAACATCGCTGCTGGGAACGATCTTTCGCCCGTAGTACGCCATTTTTACAGACTGACCGTAAAACACACAAAAAGGAAAATAAAAACGACTTTAGGCGAAAAATTGTTACCAAACAATATTTGCTGTATATTTACTTGTATATCATCTGCAAATTATCCCAAAAATTTCCTTGATTTTCGGAAGTGAGGCCATGATTAAGAGGGAAACGTGCGCAGAGGCAAATTCTCCCAAAAATTTCCTTGATTTTCAGAACTGAGGCCATGATTAAGAGGGAAACGTGCGCAGAGGCAAATTCTCCCAAAAATTTCCTTGATTTTCAGAACTGAGGCCATGATTAAGAGGGAAACGTGCACAGAGGCAAATTCTCCCAAAAATTTCCTTGATTTTCAGAACTGAGGCCATGATTAAGAGGGAAACGTGCACAGAGGCAAATTCTCCCAAAAATTTCCTTGATTTTATTGAACTGAGGCCATGATTAAGAGGGAAACGTGCGCTGAGCTGACCATCTAAAACATTATGGGTGAGGGTCTGCTGCAGAGCTGACCATCCTAAACATTATATGCGAAGGCCCGCTAGTGAGCTGACGCTATAAAACATTATATGAGAGGGCCCGCTAGAGAGCTGACCCAATAAAACATTATATGAGAAGGCCCGCTGGTGAGCTGACCTATATAAAAATTGGCAAACAGGGCCCGCTGGTGAGCTGACCCTATATAAAAATTATATCACAGGGCCCGCTGGTGAGCTGGCCCTATATAAAAATTATATCACAGGGCCCGCTGGTGAGCTGGCCCTATATAAAAATTATATCCCAGGGCATATGGAAGAGGAGGAGGAGGATGAGAAGATTAAGAGTCAACCATATACCCGTTTTTTGGGTGGAAGGGGTGAATGGGAATACAGAGTATTCCCATCATTGTAAATAACATATATAAAGTGAGTTTATGTTCCCCCGGGGCTTTCCTCCAGTGGAGTGGAGAAGTCAGGGGAAATCCAGGCCTTGTTCATTTTTATAAGTGTCAACCTATCAGCATTGTCGGTGGAAAGGCGGATACGCTTATCTGTTATGATGCCACCAGCAGCACTAAATACCCGCTCAGACAGAACGCTGGCGGCAGGGCAGGCCAGCACCTCCAAGGCGTAGAGTGCCAGTTCATACCACGTGTCCAGCTTGGACACCCAGTAGTTGTAAGGCACAGAGGGATCATTGAGGACGCTGACACGGTCTGCTACGTACTCCTTCACCATCTTCCAAAACTTTTCCCTCCTTGTGACACTAGGCTGCGCATCAGGGTGAGGGTGCTGGCGGGGTGTCATGAAGGTGTCCCACGCCTTGGAGAGTGTTGCCCTGCCTTTCTCGGAACTGCTGTGTGCTCCCCTTTTCTCCCCTTCTCGGTTGGCCAAGGTAGCACGTACTCTGCCGCCAGCGTTGTCAGATGGAAAATTTTGGAGCAATTTTTCGACAAGAACCTTCTGGTATTGCACCATTTTGCTTGTCCTCTCCACCGGAGGAATGAGAGATGAGAAATTCTCTTTGTAGCGGGGGTCCAGAAGGGTGAACACCCAGTAATCCGTGTTGTTTAAAATGCGTATAACGCGTGGGTCACGGGAAAGGCAGCCTAACATAAAGTCAGCCATGTGTGCCAGAGTACCAACAGTCAAGATTTCGCTGTCCTCACCAGGAGGATGACTCTCAATCTCCTCATCCTCTTCCTCCTCTTCTGCCCACCCACGCTGAAGAGATGGAACTAAAGTTCCATGGCTACCCTCTGTAGCGGAGGCAACCGTGTCTTCCTCCTCCTCCTCCTCCTCCTCCTCCGCCTCCTCCAATTGTCGCTGAGAAGACGAAGTGAGGGTGCTCTGGCTATCACCTTGTGTAAGCTCTTCCTCCCCCATTTCCACCTCTTCCACATGCAAAGCGTCGGTTTTAATTGTGAGCAGCGAGCGTTTCAGTAGACACAGAAGTGGGATGGTTACACTGATAATAGCATTATCGCCGCTCACCATCTGTGTCGATTCCTCAGAATTGCGTAAAACCTCGCAGAGGTCTGACATCCATTCCCACTCCTCACTTCTGATTACAGGAAGTTGAACGGAGAGGCGACGACCGTGTAACAGCTGGTACTCCACTACTGCCCTCTGCTGCTCACAAAGCCGGGCCAACATGTGGAAGGTGGAGTTCCAGCGCGTGCTCACGTCACACAGCAGCCGGTGAGCTGGCAATTGTAAGCGCTGCTGCAGCTTCAACAGGCCGGCCGAAGCTGTAGATGACTTACGGAAATGTGCACACACGCGGCGCACCTTGGTCAAGAGATCATGCACATTGGGGTAGGTTTTTAGAAATCGCTGCACCACTAAATTAAATACATGCGCTAGGCATGGTACGTGTGTGAGCTTGCCGAGCTCCAAAGCCGCCACCAAGTTACGCCCATTATCACACACAACCATGCCTGGTTGCAGGTTGAGTGGCGAGAGCCACTGCTCGGTCTGGTGACTAATCCCCTGCAACAGCTCTGAGGCCGTGTGCTGTTTGTCCCCAAGGCAGATCAGCTTCAGCACGGCCTGTTGACGCTTCCCCACTGCAGTGCTACACTGCTTCCAGCTACTGGCTGATGGGGGAGTGGCGCTGCGTGTAGAGAATTCGGAGGTGGAAACGGAGGAGGAGGAGCCAATAACGTAGGTGCTGGTGGAAACCCTGATGGAGGTAGGGCCCGCAATCCTCGGCGTGGGTAGCACCCGTGCCATCCCAGGGTCCGAGTCGCTCCCAGCCTCCACGACATTCACCCAGTGTGCCGTCAGGGAAATGTAGCGTCCCTGGCCACAAGCACTTGTCCATGTGTCAGTCGTTAAGTGGACCTTCCCAGTAACTGCGTTGGTCAGGGCACGGGTGATGTTACGGGACACATGGTGGTGTAATGCGGGGATGGCACACCGGGAAAAGTAGTGGCGGCTGGGGACCGCGTACCGAGGGACAGCTGCTGCCATCAGGCTGCGGAAGGACTCAGTGTCCACAAGCCTAAATGGCAGCATTTCGATGGCCAGTAATTTTGAAAGGTGTGAGGTTAGTGCTATGGCCTGTGGGTGGGTGGCTGGGTACTTTCTCTTGCGCTCAAATGCCTGGGGTAACGACATTTGGACGCTGTGCTGGGACAGGGAAGTGGATGTGGTCGCTGATGGTGCTTCAGATGGTACAGGTGCAGGGCGGGAGGTATGCGGGCCTGCGCCTTCGACAGGCGATTGGCCGGCACCGAAAACAGGGGAAGAGGAGGCAGTGGTGTGGCCTGCAGACACAGATGGGCGATCCAGGCGTTCCTCCCACTTACTACGGTGCTTGGATGCCATGTGTCGGATCATGCTGGTGGTGGTGAGGTTTCTAGTGTTCATGCCTCGGCTCATTCTGGTGTGGCACAGGTTGCAAACTACAATTCTTTTGTCGTCCGCACTTTCCTTAAAAAAACGCCATACCTCGGAACACCTACCCCTTGGCAAGGTAGATTTACGCAAGGGGGTGCTCCGTGGAACATTTGCGGGCCGGTTTGGTGCGGTCCGCCTTCTTTCTGTAGCCACACCACTGCCTCTTCCAGCCTGTTGCGGTGCTGCAGATGGCTCACCCTCAGGACTGCTGACATCGCTCGGCTCTACACCTTCCCAGGTGGGGTCAGTCACCTCATCGTCCACCAAGTCCTCCTCCACTTCCTCACTCTGATCATCCTCCTCAAGTCTTGATCCCACCACATACTCAGTCATTGACAACTGTATAACATTCTCCTCAACAAGGTCTTGAGACGGAAATAGTGGTTGATTTAATGGCAACTGTGTCTCATCATCATCATCATCATCCACTACTTCCTTTGACCTTAAATGCCGTTCACATCTGTCATCTTCTTGTGATTGGGTAGCCTCTAGAGGTTGTGAATCAGGGCACAAGATGTCATGTTCCTCTGCAAGCGTGCTTGGAGAGAGGGTCAAATGCAGGATTGGTGATGAGACGAGCTCCTCACTATATCCCAGTGTGGGATCACTTCTTTGACCAGACCGTGTATGGTGGGAGGAAGGATGATCAGAGTGAGGATTATTTTGACCAGACTCTTGGCTACTGAGAGTGGACTTGGTGGAAGACAGGGTGGTGCTTAACCGACTGGAAGCAGTATCAGCTGTCATCCAACCGACCACCTGTTCGCAGTGGTCGGACCTCGAGAGTGATGTCCTGCGACGCCCTGTAAAATTAGACATGAAGCTAGGTATGGTGGATGTCTTTCTTTCTTGTGCTCTGGCACCAGGCACAGTTTCTCCGCGTCCTGACCCGCGCCCTGAACTTTCAGGATCACGTCCACTTCCCCGTCCCTTTTTACCCGCCTTCTTCATCTTACACAGAATATGTGACTTTAATATTTGAGTTTGAAAACTTAACAGTATTTCTTACTATTCTGCAACTCTGCAGAGTACACAGAATAGGCTGCTAAACGGCGGTGATACACACTGAATGGAATATGTGACTTTAATATTTGAGTTTGAAAACTTAACAGTATTTCTTACTATTCTGCAACTGTTCAGAGTACACAGAATAGGCTGCTAAACGGCGGTGATACACACTGAATGGAATATGTGACTTTGATATTTGAGTTTGAAAACTTAACACTATTTCTTACTATTCTGCAACTCTGCAGAGTACACAGAATAGGCTGCTAAACGGCGGTGATACACACTGAATGGAATATGTGACTTTAATATTTGAGTTTGAAAACTTAACAGTATTTCTTATTATTCTGCAACTGTGCAGAGTACACAGAATAGGCTGCTAAACGGCGGTGAAACACACTGAATGGAATATGTGACTTTAATATTTGAGTTTGAAAACTTAACAGTATTTCTTACTATTCTGCAACTCTGCAGAGTACACAGAATAGGCTGCTAAACGGCGGTGATACACACTGAATGGAATATGTGACTTTAATATTTGAGTTTGAAAACTTAACAGTATTTCTTACTATTCTGCAACTGTTCAGAGTACACAGAATAGGCTGCTAAACGGCGGTGATACACACTGAATGGAATATGTGACTTTGATATTTGAGTTTGAAAACTTAACAGTATTTCTTACTATTCTGCAACTCTGCAGAGTACACAGAATAGGCTGCTAAACGGTGGTGATACACACTGAATGGAATATGTGACTTTAATATTTGAGTTTGAAAACTTAACAGTATTTCTTATTATTCTGCAACTGTGCAGAGTACACAGAATAGGCTGCTAAACGGCGGTGAAACACACTGAATGGAATATGTGACTTTAATATTTGAGTTTGAAAACTTAACAGTATTTCTTACTATTCTGCAACTGTGCAGAGTACACAGAATAGGCTGCTAAACGGCGGTGAAACACACTGAATGGAATATGTGACTTTAATATTTGAGTTTGAAAACTTAACACTATTTCTTACTATTCTGCAACTGTTCAGAGTACACAGAATAGGCTGCTAAACGGCGGTGATACACACTGAATGGAATATGTGACTTTGATATTTGAGTTTGAAAACTTAACACTATTTCTTACTATTCTGCAACTCTGCAGAGTACACAGAATAGGCTGCTAAACGGCGGTGATACACACTGAATGGAATATGTGACTTTAATATTTGAGTTTGAAAACTTAACAGTATTTCTTATTATTCTGCAACTGTGCAGAGTACACAGAATAGGCTGCTAAACGGCGGTAAAACACACTGAATGGAATATGTGACTTTAATATTTGAGTTTGAAAACTTAACAGTATTTCTTACTATTCTGCAACTGTGCAGAGTACACAGAATAGGCTGCTAAACGGCGGTGATACACACTGAATGGAATATGTGACTTTGATATTTGAGTTTGAAAACTTAACACTATTTCTTACTATTCTGCAACTCTGCAGAGTACACAGAATGTGCTGCTAAACTGCGGCGAAGCACACTGAATGGAATATGTGACTTTAATATTTGAGTTTGAAAACTTAACAGTATTTCTTCCTATTCTGCAACTCTGCACAGTACACAGAATGTGCTGCTAAACTGCGGCGAAGCACACTGAATGGAATATGTGACTTTGATATTTTAGTTTGAAGACTTAACAGTATTTCTTCCTATTCTGCAACTCTGCACAGTACACAGAATGTGCTGCTAAACTGCGGCGACGCACACTGAATGGAATATGTGACTTTGATATTTTAGTTTGAAGACTTAACAGAATGTGCTCTAATCTGCAACTTTGCACACTAAACAGAATGTGCTCTAATCTGCAACTTTGCACACTAAACAGAATGTGCTCTAATCTGCAACTTTGCACACTAAACAGAATGTGCTCTAATCTGCAACTGTGCACACTAAACAGAATGTGCTCTAATCTGCAACTTTTCACACTAAACAGAATATTTTTTTTTTGTTTTTTTTGTTTTTTTCCCCCCACACAAAATAACCTGCTGCCCCCACACACAGTAGTCCTAAAAAGGACTTTTGGTTCTTTTTTTTCACAATTTTTTTTTTTCCTCCCTACACTGCCTTTCCCTTCCTATCCTCAGCTCTCCCTGGCTCAGACTGAGCCGAACTCGATGGTCAGGTGCTATACAGCACCCGACCACGGGTTCTGGCCAGCCAATCAGTGTAATGCCAGCAGCCAACATGGCTGCTGGCATTACACCGATGTCAGAGCCTCCCTGCACGTTTATTGGCTGCGCAGCAGCCGCAAAACGTGCGGGGAGGAGACCCGAACATGGCGGGCGAGCACATGCGGTACTCGTATGAGTACCGCCATGTGCCGAGCAGAGCGATGCTCGAGCCGATCCGAGCATCGGCCGAGCATGCTCGCTCAACACTAGTTACTATGTTACATGTGGAGTGAATGACAGTCAAGCAGACTAGAAGATCTATCCAGTACAGTCAAGAGTTATTACAGATCACCTCAGCTAATGAATAGCAGCTTTGGCAACATAACCTAGTAGGGACTAACAACTCTACCCACCGGAACAAGTCGCTGCCGGGCAGGTATCATCCCTTCTGCCCAGAAGTGTCTGAGTGTTAAAGTGGGGCAATTAGCCCTTAAATCTATCCTTTATGACAGCGTCTTTAGAAAGACAGTTATGGCTTCAGAGTCCCTACTCTGAATAATAGCCAGCACTTTGCCGCGATCATTGATGGATACCTTGGGTATTCGATTCACTTTTAAAACGTTGCATTTCAAACATTGTGCGGCTACACGCCGCATTCAGCATCTTGCCGTGATGAAAAGGGCAACATGAGAATCTCACCCTGCCTCTGGCACTCAAAGGGTTAACAAAACTTTGACAGCTTCACGTTATACTGTAATCTTTATCATATTTGCTAAACAAATTATGGACAATTTTAGAGTTCTAACTATTTTATATTTCTTCTAAGAATCCGATGCTTAAAACACGATGATATAACATATGAATCATCCTGATGCTGCGGGTTGAGTTGAAGCTCCGTTTAAGGAGGCAACATCAGAATCTTGTGCTTTTATGCAAGGTGAGATTCTCATGTCGCGCTTTTCATCATGGTGACATGCTGAATGCAGTGTGTAGCCGCATGATGTTTTAAAGGCAACGTTTTAAAAGGATACCGGGCATTCATCAATTCTCTGTCGTATTTCCCTGCCTTATGTATGCAAAGCAGAAAAAATTGTGTAAACAAAAATGTATGTGTGTTTGCCCAATAGAGCTTAAAGCTGACGGGTTAATTTGGCGTATCTATCTTGCCACTGTTTATTGATGACTGAGGAATGGACAGATATGATCCTACCATTACTGAATGGGCAAATGGTTAATGAGTAAAGAAATCCTCTGATTTCCTTGCACATTGAGCCATTCGCACCCTCATGAATTCCGTCCATAACTGGTTTACAGTGGCCATTAAGATTTTGTATCCTGGTTAAAGTAAGTGGCATTTTATTATTACGAGGAGTTAGCGTTTCTATGAGGAATTTTCACAAAAAAGTGTTGTTGGTTTTTTTTTAACAAAATGCTGTAATGGAAGCATTTAAAGTGATAGTCATGTTTCATAATAAAAGCAGCTCTAATTAATCTTCATAGTATTTGGGAGAGTGTTATTTCAATTCTGTCAGAGCTGTAGTTCAAGAGTAATTCAATGATAAAGTATCCCCCTCCCGACCCTTTTACTGATGTAACACTGCTCAGCCAGAGCAGAAGGGAGGTGCCCAGGTAGACTGCAGAGAGGGACAATCTTCAATTAAGATAAGGGAAAAACATGAAAAACTTGTCAAGGGAGGCAGGGCTTTCATTGTTCTCATAGGAAGAAGATTGTCCCCTTCGGTTATCTGTCTGGTCTATGGACTGCATTCCACATCTGAGAAGAGATGGCTTACACTAGGTAAAAGGGGCGGGAGGGGAAACTTTGCTTGTGAATATCTCTCAAACCATAAAGGTTTGAGAGATAAGACTTATATCGTTCTTCATGTATTTTTAATGCCTATGAAATAAAATAAAGATAAAACCAAGTATTACTATCCCTTTAAAGACAAAATACACTAGGGAATAGACATGGACGATAAACTTAATTTCCCAAAAGCAAACTAAAAAGGGGATCATAATGCGCCTTCAAAATGCTACTCAGCCTCCCAGCAGGAACCTTCAGAAGGGCCTAAAATGCCAAATATGTTTACATGCCACCAAAGAGATGAGCTGTGCTTCTCTTCGTAATGCTGAACCAAAGGAGATAAGCTGAAAAAGCTGGAAAGTTTGCAAAATCATAATTACTAAATGTGTTGGCAAATCTTCTTAGTGTTAACTGTGTGAAGGCTTTGAAGCCTGAAGTAAAAATGATGATTAGTTTGCCGAGACAGAAAAGCAATGTTTTCTCTGAGTGGCAAGAAAAAATTAAATTCCACTCAATGTTATAAAATGTCTAATCTTTTTAGGTGTTAGGAAATGTGTACATTACTGTTGTGCTGTTGGTAAGTGTAAGTCGACTGTCGGCTTTATTCATCAGGAATGTGGGAGTTCAGTATTTGTGATCCTACAGCTACCAGTGCAGTGAGATAAGACTGGGGATCAGTATATGTGGTTCTGTGAGTACCACTCCAGTGGGACAAGTCTAGGGGACAGTATGTGTGGTTCTGTGAGTACCACTCCATTTGGACAAGTCTAGGGGACAGTATGTGTGGTTCTGTGAGTACCACTCCAGTGGGACAAGTCTAGGGGACAGTATGTGTGGTTCTGTGAGTACCACTCCAGTTGGACAAGTCTAGGGGACAGTATGTGTGGTTCTGTGAGTACCACTCCAGTGGGACAAGTCTAGGGGACAGTATGTGTGGTTCTGTGAGTACCACTCCATTTGGACAAGTCTAGGGGACAGTATGTGTGGTTCTGTGAGTACCACTCCAGTGGGACAAGTCTAGGGGACAGTATGTGTGGTTCTGTGAGTACCACTCCAGTGGGACAAGTCTAGGGGACAGTATGTGTGGTTCTGTGAGTACCACTGCAGTGGGACAAGTCTAGGGGACAGTATGTGTGGTTCTATGGCTGCCAGTACAGTGGGACAAGTCTAGGGGGCAGTATGTGTGGTTCTGTGAGTACCACTCCAGTTGGATAATTGTAGGGGACAGTATGTGTGGTTCTGTGAGTACCACTCCAGTGGGACAAGTCTAGGGGACAGTATGTGTGGTTCTGTGAGTACCACTCCAGTGGGACAAGTCTAGGGGACAGTATGTGTGGTTCTGTGAGTACCACTCCAGTGGGACAAGTCTAGGGGACAGTATGTGTGGTTCTGTGAGTACCACTCCAGTGGGACAAGTCTAGGGGACAGTATGTGTGGTTCTGTGAGTACCACTCCAGTGGGACAAGTCTAGGGGGCAGTATGTGTGGTTCTATGGCTGTCAGTACAGTGGGACAAGGCTGGAGGTCAGTCTGTGTGGTTATATGGCTACTAGTTCAGTGGGGCAAGACTGGGGGGCAGTATGTGTGGTTCTATGGCTGTCAGTACAGTGGGACAAGGCTGGAGGTCAGTCTGTGTGGTTATATGGCTACTAGTGCAGTGGGACACGGCTGGGGGTCAGTATGTGTTTCTATAGCTACCAGTGCAGTACAATTCCAGTCCAGGTTTTGGTAAGCACACCCAAAGAAAAAAAAACACATTTAAAATTGCTGGAGTGCAACCAATTATGACCAAAACAGCTAAAAGCAAATATACAAAGTATTGGTGCACATCCAAATTTTCATCTCCATTAACCCTTTACTCTGCAGCATTGTGCCTGTATATCACTACTATATTAAAGATGAGGATTTAGTCACATTATATGGCCATAGAATGCTAAGCTTGCCACCAACGTCAAGGTACCTCATTTTGGCAAGTACCTAACCTTAATATGCTTTGTCTTGTGAGCTGAATCTCTCCTACATTAAGGCAATTACTACCCTTAATTTACTTTATCCTGAGAGCTGAGTCCTGGTCAGCTTTACTCATTAATGGAGAGAGACTCTCTGACAGGCATTATATAGTGTCCTAAAGACAATGAGCATTGTGGAGTCTCGCTCCATTAATGAGTAAAGCTGACCAAGACTCAGCTCTCAGGATAAAGTAAATTAAGGTTAGTAATTGCCTTAATGTAGGAGAGATTCAGCTCATAAGACAAAGCATATTAAGGTTAGGTACTTGCCAAAATGAGGTACCTTGGCGTTGGTGGCAAGCTTAGCATTCTATGGCCACATGATGTAACTAAATCCTCATCTTTAATATAGTAGTGATATACAGGCACAATGCTGCAGAGTAAAGGGTTAATGGTGATGAAAATGTGGATGTGCACCAATACTTTGTATATTTACCAGTGCAGTGCGACATGACTGGAGGTCAGTATGTGTAGTTCTATGACTACCAGTGCAGTGCGACATGACTGGAGGTCAGTATGTGTAGTTCTATGACTACCAGTGCAGTGCGACATGACTGGAGGTCAGTATGTGTAGTTCTATGACTACCAGTGCAGTGCGACATGACTGGAGGTCAGTATGTGTAGTTCTATGACTACCAGTGCAGTGCGACATGACTGGAGGTCAGTATGTGTAGTTCTATGACTACCAGTGCAGTGCGACATGACTGGAGGTCAGTATGTGTAGTTCTATGACTACCAGTGCAGTGGAAAAAAGGCTGGGTGGTCAGTATGTGTGGACCTGGGTCTTCTTGTAAAAAGTTGCATGCAAAATAACACTCGACTACAGGGACCAGTCATCACGTCGCCTTGATTAAAAGGGCGACATGAGAGTCTCGCACTGCAGGACAGCATCAGGTTCTCAAGTCACACCTTCAAATGACACCTTCAAGTCCCATCATCCTTAGCCCCTGATTTACTGAGGCCAACGCTGACCTTGCAATTACATAGAGTTACTTAACGGAAGTGTAGATTGTACATGGAACAGCACTCAAGTAAACTGCCCCGGCCTCTCTCTCCCCTTCTCTGAATGCTCTGCTCCTCTCTATCATTCTGCACGCAGAGAAGGGGAGAGAGAGGCCGGAGTTGCTTACTTGAGTGCTGTTCCATGTACAATCTACACTTCAGTTAAGTAACTCTATGTATTTGCAAGGTCTACAAACGGGGTTTTATTACTTATGTTCCATAGTTATTCCAGTTTAGTTGCTGTCCAGTGTTGGCCTCTGTAAATCTGGTGCTAAGGATGATGGGACTTGAAGGTGCCATTTGAGGGCGCGACTTGAGAATCTTGTGCTGTCCTGCAATGTGAGATTCTCATGTCTCCCTTTTAATCAAGGTGACATGATGACTGCACGTGGTAGTCACATGCTATTTTGCGTGCAATGCGTGCAACTTTTTAAAAGTGAACTGTGGATCTGTGGCTACCAGTACAGTGGGAAAGGCTGAAGGTCAGTATATGTGGTTCTATGGCTACCAATGCAGTGAGACATAACTGGGAGCAGTATGTGTGGTTCTATGACCACCAGTTCAGTGAGACAGGGCAGAAGGTCAGTATGTGTGGTTCTATGTCTTTCAGTGCAGTGGGACAAAGCTGGGGGGGGTTGGTATGTGTAGCTCTGTGGCTACCTGTATAGTGGAACAAGCCTGGAGGTCAATATATGTGGTTCTATGTCTACCAATGCAGTGAGACATAAGTGGGAGCAGTATGTGTGGTTCTATGACCACCAGTTCAGTGAGACAGGGCAGAAGGTCAATATGTGTGGTTCTATGTCTACCAATGCAGTGGGACAAGCCTGGGGGGTTAGTATGTGTGGCTCTGTGGCAACCTGTATAGTGGAACAAGCCTGGAGGTCAATATATGTGGTTCTATGTCTACCAGTGCAGTGAGACATAACTGGGGGCAGTATGTGTGAGGTTCCATGACCACCAGTTCAGTGGGACAGGGCAGAAGGTCAATATGCATGGCATAACTGCAGGTCAGTATGTGTGGTTCTATGGCTACCAGCGCAATGTAACAAGGCTTGGGGTTTTACTAAGTGTGGTTCTATAGCTACCAGTATAGTGGAACAAGGCTGGGGGGGTCAGTATGTGTGATCCTATGACTAACATTACAGTGGGACAAGGTTGAGGACCAGTGTTAATGACTCTTTGGCTAGCACTGGACACTGGCTGGGGGTCATAGCAGTGGTGAGCAACATGTGGCTCTCCAGTTGCTACCAAGCTACAACTCCCATCATTCCCCACCAGACACTGATATAAAAGCTGTACAAGAAAAGATGAGCAAAAAAGAAGAAAAAGTATACGTAGAATGAACATACATATTAACCCCTTAGTGAATGGACGCGTGCACGCGGCCGGCACTTAACGCCTGCCGAACATTTTTGTAATGACTTCCGGGACGTACATGTACATCCTCTGTCCACCTGGGACATCCACTCTGGACGTACATGTACGTCCTCGGACGGTAAGGGGTTAAACAGCAGCAGAATAAGCAGATTTTAAAATTGCCTTTACCCTCACTTTAAATCTGAGTCAGTGGGGCTGATGTACAAAATAGAAATGGAGTAATTCTGAAGCAAATAAAAATGTACCATAGGGGACAAAAGCATTTCACAAATTCCCAAAGGTTAAACCCTTTGCAATACACTGGCTGCTCCTCCAGCACTCAATGGGTAAAATGAGACTTAACCCATCAAATGCTAGCCAGGTGTCCTACTCACTGAGAATCATTCAAGGGCGTTACAACGCCCATTTAAATCAACGGGAAATCGTATTCCCCTCCTACGTTGCCACTGGTTTGATCCATAATTCCGACGTGTTCCTTTGATCCATCAGCCTCAGTGTGTATGGAAACAGGAAATGATTGTTACAAATGTCTTGTCCCAACTGGGATCCTTCCAAAGAACTTTCTTTTGTACCTATGATTAATTCCGTGTACGTCTCCAAGTCTGACCTTTTGAAGTGCCTTTTATTTCTTATTATTTTGATATATTGCTACTTTCTAAGAGATAGCTGAAGCGGGTGCACCTTAGAATATTTCAAAATCCAATTTACTATTAAAAAAAAATGCATTTCAAAAGGAACTGAGGCTGATGGACTTAAGGAGAACTGGAAGAATTCTGTGCAAGGCTGCAAGCCAATCGCTACAAAAGGGAAATTTTAAAATCAATCTAATATACCCATTGATTTAAAAGAGGATTTTTAACCTTTTTAATGCCAGAAAGGTCTCCAGTACATTGCTTGGAGACCTGTCTAGCATTTAAGGTGGTTAAAGCAGAACTATCACTGAGATACAAGTGCCCCCTAATTAATTCTTCGTATAGCAGTAAGCATTGAAGTCCTGTTATAATAGTTGTTAAAGCGGAACTACCATGTCACAAAATGTTTACTTTAACTAAGTCCCCTTCTGGCGACTAGCTGCTTAGTAGTCCGTTTTAGTGAAAGATTTTTTTTCATTAATGCAATCGCGGCTCTGCTGCAGAGCCGCCTGATGATCTATGACCGGATTTCCCTGCAGTCAGCTACAACGCTGACTTCGGGGAAGGGAGAGGGAGAGGGCAGCTTTAGGAGCGATTATCTCTCAAACCATAAAGGTTTGAGAGATGACACTGGGGGCAATACATTTATTTTTAATAGGACTTTACTATAGGCATTAGTAATACTTAAGTATTACTATCTCTATAAGCATTGCATTTAAAATAATATGCAACAATGTATTTTGAGACTCAGGGTTCCATCGTTATGTGTGGCTTTCTGGAAATACTGAATCCCAAGGTCTTGCTCTTTCTCCACCTGTTCCTTTTAACAGCGTATTGGCATGTAGACCTACTTTTTTTTTGAGAATTGCTTTCTCTCTCATCGCCTGTCATTGAACATACCTCTCCATATATAGGACATGAATTGCCAGCAAGATCTTTTCTATGTCCTATCTGGTGCACTGGTTGCTGTCCTCACAGCTTTTACGCTGTTATCCCCTGCAACCTGGATCACTCCACCTTCAATGTTTGATTGCCATCAGTGTCTTGTTCACTTCAGGCCCACGCTTCTCCTTCTCTCCTCACTTAACCCCTAAAGGACCCATGACGGTCCTGGACCGTCATGGGTTGCTATCCAAAGACAGTCTGAACTGCAGAATGCACTACACACCTCCTGCCAGGAGAACATTTAATTTATTACACCATAAACCCCGAAATAAATAAGCAACACAAAATTTTGGCATGGAAAATGGAGGTCACTGTTTAGTAAGGTCTGTTTAGCTATTTAATCCCTTGGAACCCTACCATATAATATGTCACTCCTGAGCCATTACATCCTGGCATGGGAACAACACAGCCCACAAAATCCCAGCCAGGTCAGCTTCCATGATGGGTGCCGTCTACTAGACATTCTTAGTTAAACCCCCACTCTCCGTGGTGGCTCAGCACTCTGTACCTACTGGTCTTGAGATTGGCAAAACCCTTTGCCATGCAGAACATCCTAGTCACAAAACTAGTAAATACCCTGAACCAAACTAAAACCTTCAGGCATGCACAGTGCCCAGGTGGTGGTAGTGGTGAGAGGTACATCCCACCGGTTTGCCACAAATTTCTCTGCAATGCATTGCGTACCCCTCTAGCACTCAAGGAGAGGAAAGGTGTCTTGTGTATCTAAAACAGTACTACTTCTTCCACTGCATAGTGAATGACCCTCAAATAATATAAAGCAAAACACATACTATATAAATAGAAACTAATGATACATTTCAAGTCAGCAAAATGCAAACGCAGCATTCATTACTGTAACTTTTAGCACTTTTTTGTCACTCCGCACCTCTACAAATCACTCCCAAGATTCATGCGTTTAAATAAACTTTACAGACTGCAATGTGCTAACCAGCTGTTTTGTACAAAATAGAAAAAAAAAATCCCAATGACAGGGCTATATTTGTGCATCCATAAACATAACTGAAATACTCTGAAAACCACAGATGATGACAATAAAATGGCTTAAGTTATGGTTGTACCTGCCACTGTCTCAGCATTATTTGTAACAGACATCCGGAAGCAAGGCTGAGTGTTCCATTAGACAAAGCAGGCAATGGCCCAGTGTTCCAAGTTCTGAGAGGGGGACCCTCAACTTTGCTGCCCATGCCCAATTTCTGAGTTGTGGTTGTGGCCAGAACGATTCTGCTTATCCTGGTTAATGGTGGTCTGTTTATTAAGCACTTGACACACCTCCTTACTTGTTATTATTTAAAGGAGCAGTAAACTTTTTTTATGAAAAAATATTTATGGTAGGGATTTTACTATTGAGTAAAATAAGGGTACTCCCACTGCTGAGAGATTTATATTTCCAGAATTATTACAGTTTAAACCCATGTTTTTTTACATTAGCAATGCCCTCTAGTGGTCAAATTCTAATTAGATTTCCTGTTAGATTCTAATGGAGAGGAAAGTCAGAGACATACAGTTCTCCATAGAGTGTGACAGAAACTGCTGAGTCACTTCCTGTCAGTTAAAACTATCAGGAAGTAAACACAGTAAATTCACTTCCTGTCAGTTAGAAATATCAGGAAGTAAACTCACAGTAAATTCACTTCCTGATTATTTAAACTGCTATAATTTTTTAATAAAACATCTGACAGGGAGTGACCTTGTTTTATTTAACAGGAAATGCTCTGTAAAATATGTGTTTTCATAAAACAAGTTTACTGCTCCTTTAAAGGGATAGTAATACTTCGTTTTAACTTTATTTTATTTTGTAGGCATTAAAAAAACATGAAGAATGATATAAGTCTTATCTCTCAAACCTTTATGGTTTAAGAGATATTCACAAACAAAGTATCCCCCCCCTGTTCAACCAGATCAGAAGGAAGGTGCCCAGGTAGACTGCAGAGAGGGACAATCTTCAATTAAGATAATGGAAAAAGCTGAAAAACTTGTCAAGGGGGGAAGGGCTTTCATTGTTTTCATACAAAGAAAATTGTCCCCTTCTGTTATCTGTCCTGTCATACAACCAGACTCACATCTGAGAAGAGATGTCTTACACTAGGTAAAAGGGGCGGGGAGGGGAACTTTGCTTGTGAATATAAGGATTGAGAGATAAGACTTATATCATTCTTAATGTTTTTTTAATGCCTACAAAATAAAATAAAGTTAAAACGAAGTATTACTATCCCTTTAAGAACTTTCTATGTTATGTAGTAGTAGTAGTAGTACTGCCTGTATCAAGCAGCAGTGGGTATGGGTAGTAGGTGGAGTCTTATAAGTGGGGTGTGGTATGGGTGGAGTTAAGGGCACTACATATGTTTGTGCCTGTCATAAACTGTTAAACACAAGGGTTTATTCCAAAAGGAAACTGTGACTGTGGCACATGAATGGACAGAAAAAAATATTGAGCTTTGCACCCTATGGTCCAGTTCTCACAGAGCCAATATGATGCTCCAATGTTCTATCGTCCAATACAAATTAAACAGGGTTTTTCTGTCTAGTAAACAAAAAATGCTTTGCATAGTATTACTCAGTAAAATACACATACACATATACAAACACACACATATGAATGCACACATACACACACACATGCTAACACATACACACACATATACATAAACACATACTTACAAATCCGCATACAAACACACATACACATGAACAAATGCACACACAAATACACACAAATATACACATACATACACACAGACACATAAGTATACATCGACACAGACACATGCATAAGCACATTCACCCCTCTTAAAGTTAATAAGTAGTGCCCAACAAGACCCCACCATCTTATGTTACACCCCACCCTTGTTCCACTGGTGCCTACAGACCCACACACATAGACTGGTAGCCATTGACCCACACATAAAAACTTTCTGAACTTTGTTCAACTGCCCACTAGTGATCAAAGAACCGTACATACACTGCAATGCACACCCTCCTGGCACCATTACCTCTATAGAATGTTAAACGTGCTGTTCCACTCCATGTTCACTGGATCCTGGCTGTGTTTGGTGCAGATCTCTGTTACTTCCAGCTGAGAGTCAGGAGGCAATAGAGATCTCCATCTGACACAGCCTGTGTTCCTTCTAAAGTGGGCACAGGTGAGTGTCCCAGCAATGAAGGAAATAAAAGGGTAATTAAAACTGGGCAGGGCTGCAGTGTGCATTTGTTATTCCTATTTAGCCCTGCATAAGCATCCCCCTATAACTCTTTCATTGTTGGGTGGCTCACCTGTGCTTACCTTAGAGGGAATTTTGAGTCTCTGCCCAGTGCACATGGAGTGGAGAAGGGGAAATCTCTTTGGTGTATATAATAGATGCATGGAAGGCACATAACAGAGCAAGAGAACAGCTTGTGACAAAGGGGTGTATAGTGCATACAGATTATTAGTTGCACTCTCATCTGGCAATCACAGGGTTCATGTGAACAATGGAATAAGTGTGGTATTGTGACTACAGTAGACTGTGGAACAAGACTGGGGTGTCAGTCAGTGCATGTGATGTTCAGTGACTACCAATAGGACAGTGGAACAAGGCTGGGGTGTCAGTCAGTGTA
The DNA here is from genome assembly GCA_037306005.1 of Rhinophrynus dorsalis. Classification (NCBI taxonomy): domain Eukaryota; kingdom Metazoa; phylum Chordata; class Amphibia; order Anura; family Rhinophrynidae; genus Rhinophrynus; species Rhinophrynus dorsalis. The sequence continues at coordinate 23,190,882 of CM074719.1, forward strand.
TGTGATGTTCAGTGACTACCAGTAGGACAGTGGAACAAGGCTGGGGTGTCAGTCAGTGTAGGTGATGTTCAGTGACTACCAGTAGGACAGTGGAACAAGGCTGGGGTGTCAGTCAGTGTATGTGATGTTCAGTGACTACCAGTAGGACAGTGGAACAAGGCTGGGGTGTCAGTCAGTGTAGGTGAGGTTCAGTGACTACCAGTAGGACAGTGGAACAAGGCTGGAGTGTCAGTCAGTGCATGTGATGTTCAGTGAATACCAGTAGGACAGTAGAACAAGGCTGGGGTGTCAGTCAGTGTACGTGACGTTCAGTGACTACCAGTAGGACAGTGGAACAAGGCTGGGGTGTCAGTCAGTGCATGTGATGTTCAGTGAATACCAGTAGGACAGTGGAACAAGGCTGGGGTGTCAGTCAGTGTACGTGATGTTCAGTGACTACCAGTAGGACAGCGGAACAATTTAGATGAAGTATTCAAGCGCTCCAAGCGCAGAAATATGAAAAATAGATAATATGAAAAAAATAAAACAGATCTAAATGCTGTGTTGGACTACAAATAAACTGGCAGTAACTCGGTGAGTCACAATATAACATAAAATAGAAATAGAAAAAGCCTTAATGACATATATTCACAAGTATTGTATAAAAGGGCTTCTTTATTAAGGATTGCTTTCAAAAAATAGGTGTGCTGATTGCTAAATATTTAAATACAAATAAATAGAGCATTTGAGAATTAAAACATAACGTAAAACATGTATGTCATCCGTAATCAGCTCACAATCCGTTATAGTGGTTTTAATGGCGAAGCAGAATGATCGGGGTGGGTGGTAGTCATTAGCTCTTTCCAAGTAAATAGGTGATGATAATGCAATTACCTCATCTATAGTGTAATAGTATAAGCTGTAACACAATTCTTATTTGGTCAAGACCATTTCTACTCCACTTTTCAAAAAAAAGTCAACTGACTAGAGTTAGTAAAATGTTGCAGAACATTTATAAATATCTTTATGTCATTTTGCTGCAATTGTGCACACATTTAATTTATTACTCCAGTTTTATACATGTAACCCCTCCGCGGTTTATTTAATTGTCATTAATTAATTTAAATAAACCACTTTCATTTCAGGAACTTCAGAACAAAGGACTGAGAGTGCTGATTTCTTTAAATAAATAATACTTATTTTTGTATCAGTTCTATCTTTACTATATACACACACAATCCCTAGTAATCTTTACTATACATACACACACACAATCTCTAACAAATACCCATGCCCCTTTAGAAATCTCCTTTCTTAGAAGTGAAGGGAAATGTGTACATAGGGTTATGTCTGGCTGTTCCTTGTGCTTCTGATCACACAACCACACAGAAAATGTATCGATTCTTGTTCTTTCCCTGAAGTCTGGCAGAATGAAACAATGTATCAGTGTTGTGTTTTATGATAAAATGTACAATTCTTCCTGTAAATCAAAAGCCGGAAGTGATAATATGGCAGTGTGGGTGATGTGCTTTTGTGTACAGCCAACCCGTCCCAAATGCCACATTTAATTAGTCCTAAGGGCTGTCTTTTCCCATCTTTACATAGTAATGCACTAAATTAGGTTGAAAAAAAGACACAAGTTCATCAAGTTCAACCTTTGCCTCTCAAACCAGTGACATGAGGATTATATAGCTTTCCTGCTGCCAAATAAGTTAGTCTTTATCAGATCTTCCTGTTTTGCCTACTAATACACAGTATAACCCTGTATGTCCCCTTTTGAAAGAAATGTATCTAATATTCTCTTAAATGTATCCATTGTATCTGCCATAACCACATCCATGGGCAAGGAATTCATAATTTAACAGACCTTACTGTAAAAAAACCCTTCCTCTGCTGAAGTCTAAACCTCCTTTCTTTTAATCTCAAGGGGTGTCCCCTTGGTCACCTGATCAGGTCTTGGAATAAATAACTCCCCAGACAGATCCTTGTACTGACCTCTCATATACTTGTACATTGTGATAAGATCTCCTCTTAGTCGTTGTTTCTCTAGAGTAAATAAACCAAGTTTGTCTAGTCGTTCCTCATACGTCAAGTCCACCATTACCCTAATTAATTTTGCTCTGTACTCTTTCCAGTTCGAGAATATCCTTTTTCAGAATTGGTGCCCAAAATTGCACTGTATATTCAAGGTGAGATCTTACCAACGATTTGTACAAAGGCAAAATTATGTTATCAGCTTTTGCCCCGATATCTCTTTTTTATGCAAGACAGGACTTTGTGTGTGTTTGTTACTGCTATTTGACACTGGTCATTGTTTTTATGTTTGTAGATTACAAGGATTCCCAGGTCTTTATCTTGCAAAGAGTCCCCTAAAATGATTCCATCAAAGGGATAGTAATACTTTGTTTTATCTTTATTTTATTTTGTAGGCATTAAAAAAACACGAAGAATGATATAAGTCTTATCTCTCAAACCTTTATGGTTTGAGAGATATTCACAAAGCAAAGTTTCCCCTCCCTCCCCTTTTACCTAGTGTAAGCCATCTCTTCTCAGATGTGGAATCCAGTCCATAGAACAGACAGATAACAGAAGAGGACAATCTTCTTCCTATGAGAACAATGAAAGCCCTGCCCCCCTTGACAGGTTTATCAGTTTTTTCTTATCTTAATTGAAGATTGTACCTCTCTGCAGTCTACCTGGGCACCTCCCTTCTGCTCTGGCTGAGCAGTGTTACATCAGTAGAAGGAGCGGGAGGGGGGTACTTTTTCATTGAATTACTCTTGTACTACAACTCTGACAGAATTGAAATAACACTCTCCAAAGTCCAAATACTATGATGATTAATTAGAGCTGCTTTTATTATGAAACATTACTATCCCTTTAAGTTCATAAGTAGTATTGGGATTTTTCCTTCCTCAATGCATGAGTTTAAACTTTCCCACATTAAACTTCATCTTTAGAGTACAGTAGGCTGAGTAGGGCAACAGTTTCAGGCTTCATCATAAGATATTGTTTTTCCAGAAGAAAAGCTCAACCCCAAACTATTGTCCAGTGCACTAACCCCATTACATATTCTAGTGCTTAATTCTAACAGAAACTTTGTGCCTGCTCTCATTCTCTATAGAAAACAGCGAGTAGCACATCATACAGATTACAAGGCTATCATTTAATCTGGAGATTGGTGACAATGTGAAATTACATTCTTTTATGTTAACTCGTTATACAGTAGCGACAACAGAATGACACCTCTGTACTGTGAAATAATTCAGATGTATACAGCATGCAGGCTCAGTAGGTGTTGACATTTTTCATTTATTTTCTGTGCTATTATTGTTGGGCAGTGTCATTCAGTGTCTCCTCTGTCTCAGCATATTTGCAAGCAAGGATATATTTGTTTATTGTGAGAAAGGAATATTTGCAAAAGTGTGAACGTAGTTATCAGTTTGCAAATGGTCATTAGTATCAAGTCTTAGAAAGTTAAGTAACATCTAATAATAGTACTAGCACACACACACTTACCGTTCTATGGCCAGAATATCTTAATGAACTCTGTGCCTTTGTCCAAGTGATAACATTTTCAGTCAGACCTAGATGTGTCATGTGTCCATGGGGGAAGCCATGATCGTTACTGGCAGAACAGCAGGACACAATATCTGCCCACTGCACATGGTAATCTTAACCCTTTAAAGGGATAGTAATACTTAAAATGTAAAAAAAAAATGTTATAGGGTTTATCCCCCTGAGTAAAACAAGAGTACTCCCACTGCTGAAAGGTGTTTCATTCAAAAGTTATTAATTTTCAAAGTTGAATTTTTTAGGTGCAATATCACAGTGGCCTGAAATTGTACAGTGGCGCTGTTGCTACACGATCCTATGGACAGCTCTGGTCCCGGGACCATAAATCTCCATAGGATGGTGTAGCAACAGTGCCACTGTACAATTTCAGGCCACTGTGATATTGCACCTAAAAAATTCAACTTTGAAAATTAATAGCTTTTGAATGAAACACCTTTCAGCAGTGGGAGTACTCTTGTTTTACTCAGGGGGATAAACCCTACAACATATTTTTTTTTACATTTTAAGTATTACTATCCCTTTAAGGATCAGAGGGGCAGGCAATGCATTGCACCCCTCTTTTCCTTAAAGATTTATTTAGGCTCATGCACCTAATTAACAAATATGTTTGCTCAGAGCCAGCCTTAAAGGGAGAGTAACATTACATTTTCTCCTGATTAAAACAAGGGCACTCTTACCACTGATAGGTAAGCTATTTCAGATCAGACTTGAATTTTTTAGATTCATTAACTCTATGGCCTGAAAAATTACAGTGGCGCTGTTGCTACACCATCCCATGGAAAGCTCTGGTCAATTGACCATACACCTCTGTAGGATGGCGTAGAAACAGCGCCACTGTAACATTTCAGGCCATTGAGATACTGCACCTAAAAACTTAAAGTTTCAGCTACAATAACTTTTGAATAAAACGGATCAAAATGGTAGGAGTTTCCTTGCTTTACTCAGGAGGATAAACACTAAAGTATATATATTTTTACATATTATGTGTTACTATCCCTTTAAAGGGTGGAGTTTGTGGTGAGGTTAATTGGCTTTATAAAGAAGAGTTGATTTTGCGCCAGAATCACTCCTGTTCTTCTTCTAATATTCACCTGACTATATTTAGTAAATTTGCAAAATCAGTGAACGTTTGGGGTGTATTTATGGGTCACTTATGGGGCAATCAATTTGTTCTTAGTCTATCAGCATCTGTCAGCATCACTGAGTCTTCTTCCAGATGCATATCTGCTCCAATTAAAGATCATTCATGCTCCTTGGGGTGAGATGCACTAAGGTTTGATACAGGCACATGTAGGCGATATGGTGGATTTCTTACATTCAATTCCATATTGTCATATGCACTAAGATGTCATTGCCATCAAATCTCAGTGAATACTCCTCAAATATGCTGACATCACCATGCTTTCAAAATGTGTTAGCCATAGCCAGGTTTATAATGTTGCAGTATCTACTTTTTCGGTGGCTCATTTGTATATTGGAATTCAGCGTAATAGGTCATTGTTGAATTCCTGTGGGAGTGTTTATATGCTATTTTGGCTATTCACAAAATGCACTAAGCTTTGATAGCTGGCTATGCTGTTAGAATGCAAGTACCGAAAGTTGGGATCATCCCATAGCTGTCTATAGTGACACAGGGGACATTTTGCCATCTCTACTGGAGATCAAAAAGAGCAGTTGCTTTGTCTTAACACTTTAACTGCCATGGGGATGTGCAATAAATTTCATGACCCTCCGGCATTGAATGAGTTAGGAATAATCCCCTGCCCTGCTTCACCGATCATTCCATTGACAGACACAGAGAACCGGCAAAGCAGCTGTGACATGTGACAGATTCTCTGTCTGTTCTGTTACAGCTGATCAGCTGTTTGATTGTCATAGTGGACTATCTGCCGATCAGCTGATTTATGTAAACGGAAGATTCGCCCCGTGAAGAAGCAGACTGTACGCCTGCGAAAACGTTCGGGCTTCCATATCCCGGCCCATTTTTTTCATTCAGGTCCCTCCCACAACCCCTGCGAGTTTCCCCAACTCCGCCCCTATCCATCTCCGACATCCGGCGTCCAGGGCCAGCCTCCTCCATGAGGTTCTTGGACAAATAAAGTTCTACCGATATATCTCCAGCTATATCAGCATTTTAGCTCAAGAACAATTAACTACTTAGCGGCTGGACCCAAATCTAAGGACAGCATCACAGCACCCTTTCCCTCAGGTGACTTTATCATCTGGACTGAACGGACAAAGGAGAACTCAGAGGATACGGTGTGCAGGAGTAACGGAGGACACAGCCTGTTGACTATTCAGGGAAGGACCTGTTTTAACACCCAGAGCCCAAGAAGGGCTATTGTAAGTGCATTACTTTTCTGATTCATATTTAAATTAATAAAACTATTACACTTAGATACTCTTCTCTTTTGTGTTAGCTCTGTTTTTTTAGGTAATCCGGATCCAGTTTCTATTACAGTGAACAAGGCCACTTGTCGTCTTTCATCCTGCAGCAAACACAGTTGGAGCTTCATCATCATTCATCATTCCATCAATCATCTGCCTCATCCATTGCATTTCATCTTCCACCCATCAATCATTGGTATCTCTCATTCATCAATAATTTCTTTTGAGTTTTGGACATTTTATCATTACTCTATTATCATTTATTGCAACATATGTTTTATTTGTTTCTGCTTTCTGTATTTTAATATCAATTATTTGATCCAACATCTTCTATTTCTGTTTTCACATCATTTTCATTTGTTTTCAGTATCTTGTACCTGGTACTGAGCACTTTCAAAGTTTAGGATTCTTTCCATATATAGAAGATTCACAAAACACAGGTGCAATTGCTTTGCTACAGAATTGCATTACGTTTAATTTGTGAGTAAGGCCCTTGGAGTCTTGTAGCCAAGAATCATGTCTGCTTCTATGAACATGATATTCAGTAATAACAAAAATTGAATTTAGGAGACTCATTCCACACAGAATTGACTGATAACGGTCACTGGGATTTTCTACTCAGAATCAGGTAAGTGGGAGTTTGTATTAGAAATTGTTAGTGTTCCTATAGTATCCTGTATTTTTAAAGGGATAGTAATACTTCGTTTTATCTTTATTTTATTTTGTAGACATTAAAAAAACATGAAGAACGATATAAGTCTTTTCTCTCAAACCTTTATGGTTTGAGAGATATTCACAAGCAAAGTTTCCCCTCCCGCCCCTTTTACCTAGTGTAAGTCATCTCTTCTCATATGTGGAATCCAGTCCATAGACCAGACAGATAACAGCAGGGGATAATCTTCTTCCTATGAGAACAATGAAATCCCTGCCCCCCTTGACAAGTTTTTCAGGTTTTCCCTTATCTTAATTGAAGATTGTCCCTCTCTGCAGTCTACCTGGGCACCTCCCTTCTGTTCTGGCTGAGCAGTGTTACATCAGTAAAAGGGGCGGGAGGGGGATACTTTGTCATTGAATTACTCTTGAACTACAACTCTGACAGAATTAAAATAACACTCTCCAAAGTCCAAATACTATGATGATTAATTAGAGCTGCTTTTATCATGAAACATTATTATCCCTTTAACTCTTTCAGTATCCTTGGATGTAAAAGAGGCTCCAAAGCATTGGTGACTTTTCTGACATCCGAGGGGTTAAACATTATATTGACATTTTGCACTTTCAACAATTTTATATATATATGTTTTTTATTACAGTGATTCGGAGTTTTTTCACGTTTCAAGTTGTTGGCTGAAATTTGAACGATCGCTGAATAAATTGCTGTTCAGATTAAAAAAAGGGTCAAGCAATTTGTCTATAATATTTTTATTAGTGTCAAAACATTTAAATCATAACAGTAAAACTGGTATTATAGGGATTAGCGATTCTCAGGTCCTGTTCTTGGAGAAGAACAAACAGGCCCCGTTTTCAAGGTATTCCTAATTAAGCACAAGAACCTGAATAGTCTTCCTTATGCTTAACCCCTTAAGGACCAGGGAATCTGTGCCGCAACCCGATTCAATGACCACGGAGCAATTTTTTTTTATTGCTCCATTGCGTTCTGGTTTCCCCGAACAGCGTGCAGCCGCGGGGGGAGCCCAGAATTCGATGACGGTCATAGTACGTCATCGGTCGTTAAGTCAAATCGACCCTTGACATACTATGACTGTCAAGGGACGTTAAGGGGTTAAAGGGATAGTAATACTTAAAATGTAAAAAAATACATTTGCTACACCATCTTTTGGAGATTTATGGTCCCGGGACCAGAGCTGTCCATAGGATCGTGTAGCAACAGCGCCACTGTACAATTTCAGGCCACTGTGATATTGCACCTAAAAAATTCAACTTTGAAAATTAATAACTTTTGAATGAAACATCTTTCAGCAGTGGGAGTACTCTTGTTTTACTCAGGGGGATAAACCTTACAACATTTTTTTTTTTACATTTTAAGTATTACTATCCCTTTAAACGGTAATATATTTGAATACCAGTCTGTATAAGTCACTTGGGGACAGGTTTGTACACTTGATTTGAAGGGGTCCAAATAGTTACAGCTCATTAAAGGGATAGTAATACATTTTAACTTTATTTTATTTTGTAGGCATTAAAAAAACATGAAGAATGATATAAGTCTTATCTCTCAAACCTTTATGGTTTAAGAGATATTCACAAACAAAGTATCCCCCCCCTGTTCAACCAAATCAGAAGGGAGATGCCCAGGTAGACTGCAGAGAGGGACAATCTTCAATTAAGATAATGGAAAAAGCTGAAAAACTTATCAAGGGGGGAAGGGCTTTCATTGTTTTCATACAAAGAAAATTGTCCCCTTCTGTTATCTGTACTGTCATACAACCAGACTCACATCTGAGAAGAGATTGTTTACACTAGGTAAAAGGGGCGGGGAGGGGAACTTTGCTTGTGAATATCTCATAAACCATAAAGGTTTGAGCGATAAGACTTATATCATTCTTCATGTTTTTTTAATGCCTACAAAATAAAATAAAGTTAAAACGAAGTGTTACTATCCCTTTAAGTCCCGGATTCATCAAACTGCAGGAAGAGCAGCGTATCAAATACGCTGCTCTTCGCTGTGATCATTGATGGATACCTTTGGGTATTCATCAATGATTTTGCTTTTTTCCCTGCTTTGTGTATGCGAAGCAGGGAAAATTGCGTAAATTCATCAGTCATAGGAAAAACACACATAGACGTGTACGCATGTGTTTGGCGCATACATTCAAATGGGATCCGCAGCCTGAAGCTAGTGGATCACATTTGCGGATCTATCTGGTCATCTCTTACTGAAGAATGGCCAGATACAATCTGAAAGTTGCTAAATGGGCGAATGGTTAATACGCAGAGAATTCCTCCGATTTTCCTGAGCATTAATCCATTCGCACCTTGATAAATCCCAGCCTAAAGCAGAACTTTCATGCTTACATAAGTTATGCCCAATTAATTATCAGTAGCTTGTTAATAATGGAAATATCGTAATAAAGTTTCTTAAGTGCCGACATGAGTTGGAATCATAACATCGTAAGAAACGTACATCAATAGGTCAGCGCAGACATCCTGGCGAAGAGTGATCTCTCTGAGCCTGTGCTGTCTGTTCCTGTCTCGTCACTGATTGGTTATTTGCCAAAAGGGGAGTCGCACTGTAGCGATGGAGAGCTCAGGCGCACACATCACTCTTCACCAAGATGTCTGTGCTGTCCCACTGATGTACGTTTCATATGATGTTATGATTCCAACTCATGCTGACATTTAAGAAACTTTAATAAGCTATTACCATTGTTAACAAGCTACTGATAATTACTTGGGCATAATTTCTGTAAGCATGATATTTCCACTTTAAAGGGATAGTAATACTTCATTTTATCTTTATTTTATTTTGTAGGCATTAAAAAAACATGAAGAACGATATAAGTCTTATCGCTCAAACCTTTATGGTTTGAGAGATATTCACAAGCAAAGTTTCCCCTCCCGCCCCTTTTACCTAGTGTAAGCCATCTCTTCTCAGATGTGGAATCCAGTCCATAAACCAGACAGATAACAGAAGGGGACAATCTTCTTCCTATGAGAACAATGAAAGCCCTGCCCACCTTGACAAGTTTTTCAGGTTTTTCCCTTATCTTAATTGAAAATTTTAACTCTCTGCAGTCTACCTGGGCACCTCCCTTCTGATCTGGCTGAGCAGTGTTACATCAGTAAAAGGGGCGGGAGGGGGATACTTTATCATTGAATTACTCTTGAACTACAACTCTGACAGAATTGAAATAACACTCTCCAAAGTCCAAATACTATGATGATTAATTAGAGCTGCTTTTATTATGAAATATTACTATCCCTTTAAGAAATAAACATAAATCAAAAATAAAGCAGTGGGTGCTAATTACTGCAGTGCGCAGTAAGATAAGGTAAGTGCATTGCTAAAACATGATTTCATAAGTGTTTATCTTGACACTGACAAACATTTAAGCATTTGGTTCACCTGTGAGCTCTTGTGAGTTTTATCATCGAGGATGACACTTCACAGCAGATTTTATAGTTTGAAATCAGATAAAGGCATTTTTCTCAAACTAAATTTGCTGCTTTGAAAAATGTGACATAACTGAAATTAATAGGCATATGGTTTTATCTACTATATTTTTTAATGTTGCAACAAATGTTGTCTATCTGGATTTGGCAGTATGGTCCAACATATACACCCATTTTACTGAATCAAGCATCTGCTGAAGATTAGTTTATTATTATTATGGTGTATTAAGCTATGATTTCTGAATAATGCATAATAAATATTGCAGTTTTCTTTGGTGAAATTGATGCAGAATAGTTCAAATGTTGTGTTTCATCTTAAAGAAGTAGTAAACTTTTTTTTATGAAAACACATATTTTACAGAGCATTTCCTGCTGAATAAAATAAGGTCATTCCCATCGCAGTCAGATGTTTTATTCAAAATTTATAGCAATTTAAATAATCAGGAAGTGAATTTACTGTGTCTACTTCCTGGAAGTTCTAACTGACAGGAAGTGACTCAGCAGTTTCTATCACATTCTATGGAGAACTGTATGTCACTGACTTTTCTGACTTTCCTCTCCATTAGAATATAACAGGAAATCTAATTAGAATTTGACCACAAGAGGGCAGTGCTAATGTAAAAAAACACCGGTTTAAACTGTAATAACTCTGGAAATATAAATCTCTCCGCAGTAGGAGTACCCTTATTTTACTCAATAAGAAAATCCCTACAATATATATTTTTTCATAAAAAAGTTTACTGCTTCTTTAAGGAAGATTGTGGTTGAATAAAGATAGAGTAAAATTATATTGTGCCTGTTACCAATCATATCATGTGGTCAGATTGTAGAACAGTATGCAGTTATTGGTTTCCCTATCTATATGGACATTTTGGAGCATAGGTAGACCCAATTTATTGCAAAGGAACTTACATAGACTCCTATTTTTCTCAGTTTTTCATTAATGAACTGATTTTGCCATATGGACAGATGGTTGGGAAGGATAGAATATAATGTGACTGGTTTGTGGATACTGAAGGAGCTAAAGAGGCACTCTACTCAGATGAACCCTATGTATGATGAACCTCACATGTCTGTTTTTACAAGGATCGTCTCATGCCATGTACAGGAACAGGCATGAAATGTGTCTTGCTCACGCCTTCCTGCATGATCCCGCTATATTGGAAATCTGTTAAGACCCCTTCAATTTATGAGTGGATCACCAAATCCAATTCATATTGCTCTATTGCTAAGTGTCAGGCAATTATTTGTGATTACATACCCCATGTCCACTCTGTTTGGTCACCATGGTATCTCTCTCAGTGTTCCACCATCAATCAGCCCCCCGCCTCCCCTCTGTAGACCCTTTGTGTACCCGTCAATTGAACTGCCCAACTTGGTCCTTTCAAATGACGTCATGAGGCCTACCTCCTTCCCTTCCTTTTTTAATTCCCCTCATCTACCCTACTTCTCCCCTTCATTCCCACTCTTCTCCCTGCTGCCCTTTATTCCCACTGCCTTACTTCCTTACATCGCCTCCTCCTATGTGTTTCCCCAAGACTCTGACCTGTTGTTGGATATACCAGACTCCCTCAATGTACAAATATAAATTAATTTCTCACTAGGGGAGTCTTTTGTTTATATGCAATAATTAAATTGTTTCGACCTTCACATCAAGGATACCATGATACTGCTTTCTTTTTATCTGACTATACATTAAGAAATTGACACTGTCATTACAATTTGTTTTGTATTATTAGTTATTTCTACTGTACCTGTAATATAATTTCACAAATAAAGCTCCTTGAAATTTAAAAATATATAAATAAATAAATAAACATTTTCCTTCTTTTACCATCAACTCATGATCTGACAATTTTTTTATGATGATGACTTTTTGAACATCTCGCCCTATGTATTAGCAACAGCAGATAAGGCGGTGAGAGGAGTGGGTATGGTCATCAGTATCTAGCAGAGCCTAGTGTTTTCTGAGATACAAATCCATCCCAAAGGAGGAGTGATTATGAGACAGGGTCCTGAATTTTTCACATAACAAATTTATATATAAGTAGCAAAATTAGAGTGTTGTCAATGATATGGCACTATGTTAAAGCGGAGCCAAGTCGTCATGCATTCATTAAACACATGGCGACTAGCTTGAAAACAGATGTCTTACCATTAAAAATAGCTGTGTCTAAAGAAATCCTTCCCGTTTCGGGACTGAAGGGCAGGTTAGTGTGGTCTGTGTGCCTGCGCCGCCAGTCCCTGAGGGTGCAGGCGCACAGATAAGATATCTGTGCTGTAGCCTGGGTTCTTGTCTCCAAACGGGAAGAATTTCTTTAGACACAGCTATTTTTTAACGGTAAGACATCTGTTTTCAAGCTAGTAGCCATGTGTTTAATGAATGCATGGCGACTTGGTATTTCATGAAAGTTCCCCTTTAATTGCTTAATTTAAATGCACAATTTTCATTATCACGGCGGTATTAGTCTGTGTTATGCATACCGACTGCCTCTACTGTATTTTGGGGTACACCCCCTAACATTGCTTTCTCTTATGTACTGTTCATCATTTGTTATCCCTAATACACAGTATTCTCTGATGTTTATTGGGATGCTTATATTTAGAGATGCACCGATACCACTTTTTTAAGACCAAGTACGAGTACCAATACTTTTTTCAAGTACTCGCCGATACCATTTACCGATACTTTTTTTTGCGGTCATTTGCCAGTTTTCCAGGTACTTAAAGCGCATATATTATATATATATATATAATATATATGCTTTAGGTACTTGGAAAACTGGCAGATGACCTCCAAAAAAGTATTGGTGAGTACTTGAAATATATATATATATGTATATATGTATATATATATATATATATATATATATATATATATATATATAATATACACACACACCACCTCTTGACTGTCCCCTTTTGCCTTTCTCCCCCTCTTGATTCCCACCTTTTACTTCATTCTCCCCCTCTTTGAGCCCCCTCCTTTTGCCTTGGCTTTTTCTCTCCCTTTTGATCCCCCTTTGTCCCCCTCCTTGACTCTTGATCCCACTCTTTTGCCTCTCTTGCTCTCTCCTGATCCCCCCTCCTTTTTGCCTTTTCTTAGTCCCCCTACTTGTGTCTCCTGATCTTTACTCCTTTTGCCTCCCCCCCCCCTTTTTCTTAGTCCCTTTTCTCCCTCTTGGCACCCTTCTCTGCCTCTTTCACCACCCTCTCAAATGTCCCATCTAGCTTCCCTTACCCTCCTCTGCCGGGTACTCGCTGTTCTCTCGCGAGCCCCGGCAGAAGTCAGCGTCAGAGCGTTGCCATGGTAACCCGCGGCAACGCTCAGACGCTACAGGAGGGAGAGAGGCAACCGGGGAGCATTGTGAGCAGCTCCCCGGGCTCCCTCACTGCAGCACCGACCCTGACACAGGGTATCGGTGCTGGCATTGGCCGCATTTGCGTGAGTACAAGTACTCGCGCAAATGCTGGTATCGGCACCGATACCGATACCAGTATCGGTATCGGTGCAACCCTACTTATATTGTTTCTGTATGTTTTCAATTGTTAATAAAGCTTTGGAAACATGAACAAAAAAGCGATTTACATTTGCAGAAATGCTGTGTGCAAATGGGAATGCTATCATCTTAAAAATAAACACGCTTGCCTGGTCAACACCTTTTTTGATTCCATCATATCAGCTGACAGAACATCCTTGCTTCTGTCTGGAACACTAAATAAATATGTAACTTTTCAATGTGTCTTTTTTATTACACAGTATATTCTGACACAGCAGTCTTGATAGAGTGACATTTGAAATATGCATTTCCTTGAACTAATAAAATGAGTTCCTCAACTATGGCTTTTATCCTCTGTGTATACACACCGGTTCAATAAATAAATACCGGTACATTTGTTTTTGAAGGAGGTGGTTGACACTTACTATACATTAACCCTTTGAGTGCCAGAGGGGTACGCAACGAATTGCGTAACCCTCTGGCACTCAAAGGGTTAACATGCAATCAATACAGTTTTTTTGCATCTCCCAAAATGTGTAATTGAGCACATGTAGAGAAACCGAGACTGGTCTAGTAAGAAAGTGGGGCAATTCTGGTGCAAATCACGGGAAATAAATAAATCATAGCAACATTCCCTTTGATTTAAAGGGATAGTATTACTTCAAAATTAATATCCTTCATATTCTAGCCCTTAATAAAGTGAGTTAAATGACACCAGCGGCATCTCTCAATCCTTTATGGTTTAAGAGATAGCCACTTTCAAAGTTTCCTCTCCCCTGCTGTCAGCGTTCTGCTGCCAGCAGGGGAATCCGGTCTCTGAATCAAGAGGAGGCTCTTCAGCAGAGGCGATATCTCGTTATGGAAGGAAAAATTATTCATTGAAACAGTCTTCTACGTGTGCTTGGTAACCAAGCACACGTAGAAGACTGTTTCAATGAATCACTTTTCCTTCCATAACGAGATATTGGCTCTGCTGAAGAGCCTCCTCTTGATTCAGAGACCGGATTCCCCTGCTGGCAGCAGAACGCTGACAGCAGGGGAGAGGAAACTTTGAAAGCGGCTATTTCTTACACCATAAATGTCTGAGAGATGCCGCTGGTGTCATTTAACTCACTTTATTAAGGGCTACAATATGAGGGATAGTAGTTTTGAAGTAATACTATCCCTTTAAATGGAATATTTAACTGCCTGAATTCTAGAGAGTTCTCCAACACATTGCAAAATAGTGTATTGGAAACGTCAGTACAATTCATTGGGGGTTATGTACTAAGTGCTGATAAAGCGGTGATAAAGTGAAGATGACTTCTCCAGTGAAATCACTTCTCCAGTTCCTATGTTATTCTATGGAGCCTATTCACTAAGATGTCCAAAATTGGAGAAATCTTAGGGCATTGGCTCGATAGGACTTGGAAAAGCGATATAATTGGAGAAGTCATCTCCACTTTACCACTGGTTTATCACGCCTTAGTGCCTCACCCCCATTGTATTAAAAGCTTCAGTTACATTAATGAGAATTTGGGGAATTTCTATTTGTCCCCATGTTGCATTTGGTTTACTCCAGAATTGTTGTATATGGCCCAGTATTCAGTAACAAACCCCTGTTCTATTTTCACTAAACCAACAGCTCCATCATACCATACATTATAACTAGATTGTAAGACATCTTCCAATCTTCTATAGAATATTATTTTCTTCTCTATTCGCTGTTTTTCATTAAAAAAATTACAAATCATTCCCTATAATTACATTTCAGAAGCCCTTTGTGACTGTTAAAGGGATAGTAATGGATCACATTAAGTAACTTTAATATTGTAGACAGTAAAAAAATAAAGTACCGTAAAATCTCAGGTATAATACGCACCTGTGTATAATACGCAGGTGCAAATTATACCCAAGATTTTGGGTAAGATTGTAGGTCCTATGTACAATAAGCACCCCCTACTTGCCTGCAAAACCCCCATCTGGAGGCATGCGTGCGCGCATTGAATGTATGGTAGGTCCTGACAGGGCTGCTCAGAGGAGTTTGGGGAGAGGAAGAAGTGGGCGGCTAGTGCAAGAATGCCGCCCGCTGTCCCTGTTTGACGGCTGCTTATAAGTACAGAGGGGGAATCCTGGTTATCAAGGTGGGCATTTAATGGTTTTTTATGTACTATTGCTGCACAGAGGAAGCGGGTGGTGAGCGCAGGGATGCCACCCGCTGCCTCCAGATGGGGGTTTTGCAGGCAAGTAGGGGGTGCGTATTGTACATAGGAACTACAATTTTACCCAAAATCTTGTATTATACACAGGTGCATATTATACCCGAGATTTTATGGTACTTTATTTTTTTACTGTCTACAATATTAAAATTACTTATTACGATCCATTACTATCCCTTTAATTAATTTCTTAACCACCAGATTTTGGGTATGAAATATATTATTGATATAATAAGGTACGTGATAGGTGAATTTCTATCCGGTAATGATGTCAACATGGCCAGGAAAGTCCCAGAAACAGGGGCTTTACTGTCCATGATAACTTAATTATCTGTCACCTGTTACCTACCTTCTTATATGATCTCTTATTTTCCCACAATTGTTCTAGCCAACTGTGTATGTTTACATTAGAGAAGAGACGTCTAAGGGGTGATATGATTACCATTTACACATATATTCAATATCAATACAAAGAACTCTCTAAGGAGCTACTTCTTCAAAGAGCTGAGCAAAAAAAAAAACAAGAGGTCATCCATTAAAGCTAGAGGAAATAGCGGAACTACCACCCAATAATAAGATAGCATCACATCATTGTCAGTCCCTTTTGGAGCCGGCCGACTCCTAGCAACGCCTCCTAGACCCGGCTGGGAATGACAGCGCAGGCGTGTGGACGTCACAAGGGCAAGATGTCCGTGCTCCGTCTTGATGTCAGTCCATGAAGAATAGAGATTTCTCTTTAATCCGGTAAGAATTCTGGCAACTAGCACTACTGAGCAGCTAGTCACCAGCTGGGCAATGATGTGATGCTATTACTGGGCGGTAGTTCCGCTTTAAGTAAGGGCAGTAAAGTTATGAAATTCTATAAAATTCTAATTCTAAAAAGGATAGCTTTCTAGCTCAGGACAAACCGTTTGTTTCAAAGCAAAGTTTTGGAGGCTCCATAGAATAACACAGGAACTGGAGAAGTGATATCACTGGAGAAGTTATCTCCACTTTATCACCTCTTTATCACACCTTAGTTCATAATCCTCCATGTGTCTTTTGTGCAGAACTTTAGCAATACTGAGACAAGCTGGTATAGTTTTTGGATATCATAGAAATCCTTCTTTGTTTTTCACCGCACAGAATGTTGATGTGTGCTCTGTAATATGACTGTGCATCAACATTGTGCATATTATAGTTAGACAGATGTTAAACCATATTTTTTAGCTGCTCATAATTTTTGGGTGAAGCCTTGTCAGCTTCACAGTGATTTTGAATCTGTTTATCCCAAAATGTCATACAATTTTAATCAGTAGTTTTCAAAGCATTGAAAGAAATAATATTGATTTGGCAAATTTAGTTTTGCAGAAACTGTCACTGAAAAGGAAAAGTCAAAATATTTTTTTATTTCAAGTTCATTTTTAAACCCTTAAGGACCCGTGACGGTCCTGGTACATCATGGCTGGATTTGCTTTAAGGACCAATGACGTACCAGGACCGTCATGGAATTCTGGGTTCCCCGAGCGGCTGCACTCCGTTCGGGGAGTCCGGAATCGGATTCAATAAAAAAAAAAAAAAAAAAAAAAAAAAAGCTCCTTGGTTCTTAAATGACCGCCACGTGCATGTGTGGCCAGTCCTTAAGGGGTTAAACAAGATCTGGTTATATTTCTCTAATTGTAAACATATACTAATGTATGGTGTTGATTTAGAAAGGGTCTAATATTAATCCTTTGAGAGCCAGAGAGGTATCCAATGCACTGTGAGGCAATGAGATGAATACTCCTGTGGCACTCAAAGGGTTAAAAAAAAAAAAAAAAAAAATATATATATATATATATATATATATATATATATATATATATATATATGGAAGGTATGGAAAGCACTCATAGGATGTTTTTGCAGTGAAAAACATGTGGTTTTATTTTACCACCAAAAGTAAGTGCATCCAGTACAAAAACATATTTATATATATATATATATATATATATATATATATATATATATATATATATATATATATATAAAAGGAAGCATCATGTGACCGAAAAACTTCTCTTGGATTTCAAGAAACTGAATGAGCATGCTCACAACATGAAAAAGAGGCTTGGAATGCAAGGAACTGAATGAGCATTCTCAGAACATGAAAAAAAGGCTTGGAATACAAGAAACTACTTGCCCAAATATCCTCCTCCTCCACACACGCACAATGCCCTCACCTGCACTTCTCCTGTTAACCCTTTCAGTGCCAGAAGGTACGCAACGCATTCTTTGCAAGCCAATCTGGCACTCAAAAGGTAAAATCTTTATAGCCTCTTAACTTGCATGGAAGTAGTGTACAAGGGATGGAGGGATGTTGGATGCCTATGCTACGCAAATGGTTAACCCATGGATTGCCAGAAGGGTATGCAAAACATTGCTTTGCAATGCATTGTGAAATGCCCTGCCACTTACAGGGTTAAAGGGATAGTAATACTTCTATTAAAGTTTAGTTCAAAGTCTTCTTTATATTTTTTAAAACATGTAGCTCTATATTTAATTATAGTGTTGTAGTTCAAATTCTATTTAAGCGGAAAGGATCCCCCTCCTGCCCCTTTCCCTGTGTCACTCAGTCTGGTCCGGATGGAGCTCGGCAAGGGACGATCTTCAGTAAACAAAAGGAAAATCCTGTCCTCTGTCTTCAAGGGGTCAGGGTTTTCCTTATAATTACTGAATGAAGATTGTCCCTCGCTGCAGCCGTCCGGTCCAACAGATGGATTCCAGATCTAATGGAAGTCAGCCAGAAGGGGCGGGAAGAGAATCCTTTTGGCTTGAACAGAGTTTGAACTACAACACTCTAAGTAATTAAATATAAGGTAATGTTAAAAAAAATATATAAAGAAAATGCAGAGACAAACGTTAATGGAAGAACTACTATCCCTTTAAAACATTATATACTCTTGTGGGACACTGAATCTACATTATTTATGTCATCGGGACAAATTCTTTATACATTAACAGCACTCTATTTAACCATTTGAGTGCCAGAGAGGTAACTAATGCATTGCACCACAACGAATTGGATGCCTTTCCATCACTCAAAGGGTTAACTCTGACATAACATACCGCTGTATACTGCATGGCACTCTATAGCTTAACGTGCTGGTATAATTCTCTCTCACATAATCTCCTTTTATTTTGTGCTTTGCACTTCAACATGCCAAACACATAGAGGCATAATACTGCAATTCTGCCTGAAAGTAAAAGAAGTAACTAATACCACTGATTTAACGGTTTCAGGACACACTGGGGATGGCAACACATTGTGAAGCAATGTCCTCTGGTCCATAGAGGGCTACATTTGGCTTCTAACGCTCTGAATACTGCAGATATTCACTTCAGTACAAAATTGTTACCTACACAGCACTGTACAGCGCCTACACTTATCAGAGGGTGGCCACAGCCCACACTTCTACACTCAGAGCCTACAGATCCGGGGGACAAGCAACATTCAGAACCTCCACATATGCGGGGAGGCTATCACTGTGTCAGTATTCCCTCTGTGTGTCTGTTGCATGTGTGTGTATGTCTGTTGCATGTGTGTATGTCTGTTGCCTGTGTGTGAGCATGTCTGTTGCAAGCATGTGTGTCTGTACATGTCTGTTGCATGTGTGTGTGTACATCTGTTACATTTGTGTCCACGAGTATGTATCTCTGGTGTGTATGTGCATGTCTTTTGAATGTTTCTGCTGCTCATTGTGTGTATGTGTCTGCCTGTCTGTTGCATTTGTCTGTGTTTATCAGTGTGTCTACGGGCAACACTGTCCCACAATGCCTCTGTATTTTCACTGGACCCTTCATTTAAATCTGCCCTTATACTTTAAGACATGATTTACAAATAGGCATATCCCCACGTCTTTTATTAACCCTATCCAAGTTAAAAAGTGAATAACTCTCTAGATCGATTGCCAAGTCATATGTATCATCTAACCAGGTGTCCATCATACCAATCAGATAATACTGCTCATTCAATGCAATTGGTTCCAGTTCCGCCAGCCAGACTATGAGTATTGGCATGCCTATATTTTATGTTACTGTCATTCTGAAGAATTGAATTCTTTTAACATGTATTTGCTTTTTATCAGGCTGTAACATAGACACCTACCGATTAGATGAACTATCTCTCCCCCTCACCTCCCACACCCCTTCTATAATCACATTTCATTATTTACATTGCCTTCCCTATACAGTGTTGCCACCCCTTTTCCTAGTTTAAACTCTCCTCCAGTCCTGTAACCTTCCTAACCCCTAAGATGCTACTTTAAAGCGGAACTATCATGTATCCATATATGGTGTCTAACAGTTTTGTCTGTCCCATAGTAGTGTATAAGTGTTAAGTAAAGTGTTACAGTTGCTCAATTAAATTATAAAACATACCTTTAAATGTTCCTAATTTTCCTCTTTGGAGCACAGCCATCTTTGCGACGTGCTGCGTGAGAGGCAGCACTATGTCCCATATCGCGTGCCAGTCAGTGTTGGGAATCCGTCCCCTTTTTAATGGGGCGTGTGTTTTGTCAGTCAACCAAAGCGCACTCTGCTAGGCATGTAAATAAGGAAGGCAGGCTTCCACCAATGAAGACAGATTCCAAACTACTCAGTTCAGCATGGTTAGTGCCACAATGGATTACAAGAGGACATCACATGATAACTTTGGAATTAAATATCTCGGCTTTACTAATGATTTAAAAAAAAGGCACACACCCATATAATACTTTAAAACTACACTTTCTGGTCAGATTAAGTTAATGGACAGGAAAATTCCCCTTTAAAGGGATAGTAATGTTTCATAATAAAAGCAGCTCTAATTAATCATCATAGTATTTGGACTTTGGAGAGTGTTACTTCAATTCTGTCAGAGTTGTAGTTCAAGAGTAATTCAATGACAAAGTATCCCCCTCCCACCCCTTTTACTGATGTAACACTGCTCAGCCAGATCAGAAGGGAGGTGCCCAGGTAGACTGCAGAGAGGGACAATCTTCAATTAAGATAAGGGAAAAACCTGAAAAACCTGTCAAGGGGGGCAGGGCTTTCATTATTCTCATAGGAAGAAGATTGTCCCCTTCTGTTATCTGTCTGGTCTATGGACTGCATTCCACATCTGAGAAGAGATGGCTTACACTAGGTAAAACGGGCGGGAGGGGAAACTTTGCTTGTGAATATCTCTCTAACCATAAAGGTTTGAGAGATAAGACTTATATCGTTCTTCATGTTTTTTTTAATGCCTACAAATAAAATAAAATGAAGTATTACTATCCCTTTAATGTATAGAAATGCACCCTTTGTCTGTATTCTTCTTACTTTTTGTTACTATTATACCAAAATAAGTTGTTTCTTGGCCAAGATTTTTTTCAGATCTATGGATAAATACATTTTTGTTTCATTTTTGCCTCAAAGGTGAAATGTTATGTTTTAATATATGTAGGGAAAGAAAACAAAAGCAGGTACATAAATCCGAAGAGTGTGCACAGAATATAATTACCACAATTGGTAAAAAAGTACTGAATAATGAAGACTGGAACACAAAATATACGAGTCATTTTGTAGTCTTCATTATACTATAGTAAAATTTAAGGCGACTATGTTTATGAAAGTGCGTAGCAGTGAAGATAGTGTTTGAGGCAGAATGCCAGATTTCCGTAATTTCCAGTAAATTCAGGGGGTTTGGAAATTAACATTCTTATCAGAGAAGTAATTCTCGAAGTGCAGATAAGGAAGGGCCAGGACACGTCAGGTGACTAGACAAAGATATGATTTTATTAAAAGATCACTAACACCAAATTACAAATTAAACAGGATACTATAATGCTAAATATCACATACTTACAGCTAGAATATTTAACCCCTTAATGACCTGGCACGTCACGCACTTTTTACTTACAGCGCTCCTGCGGGAGTGGCATAAGTAAAAAAGGGGTCTGAAATGGACCGCTCCAGGGAGTGCCGGTACATATCACAGGTCAAGTGTGCCGGTGTGCCAACAACTATCAAAGCGGCCCTTAAAGGGACAGTCATGTCCCATAAATGTTTTTTAAGATTTGTAGAGCTTGAAAAAATAAGCTAAATGCCATAAATCATACCTCTCAAACCTTTATGGTTTGAGACCTATCCTCATTTAAAGTTCCCCTCTCACCCTCTTCTCCTGTCAGCTGTAAGCTGACACCAGGAGTTCCTGGTCCGGGGACAGACAAGCGGCTCTTCAGCAGAACTGAAATAGCGCGATTTAAAAATAATTCATTCTTTGGAACGGTCTACAAAGTGTTTCTGTTTTGCAAGCACACTTTTTAGACCATTCCAAAGAAGTATTTCTTTTTAAATTGTACTATTGCGGCCAACATGGATCTCTTTCTGTCAGCTGTAAAGCTGGAGAAGAGCAACTGTAGTGGAGGATATCTCTCAAACAGTAGCGGTTTGAGAGATAAGATTGGTGGCATTTAGCTTATTTTTTTAAGCTACACAAAACTCTAAAAATATTTATGGGGCATTCCCTTTAAGGGAAGGTAACTTCCCTGGACTGCTGGTCGTTAATGAGTTAAAAGCCTCATTCTCATAGTACAATTTTTAAATAAAACCCTAAACATGCTTTTTAACCCCTTGAGTGCCAGAGGAGTATCCAACACGTTGCTTCGCAATGTGTTGTATACTCCCTGGCACTCAAAGGGTTAATGAATGGTGAAACTGTTCTGTTCAGGCAGTATTTATTTAACCCCTTAACTTCGAGTGGTCCTGGAGAAGTGACCTTTCCTTTAGGACCGATTTGATCTTTGTTGGCGTGCCGGCACAAGTGACTGACGATGTGTGCCGGTGTGCTGAACGGGGGTCTGAGAGAGACCCCTCTGGTCTTCTACAGGTCAATATCAGACCCCGCTAGTAATTACAGTGCTGTAAGCAGAAAATACGTGACGTGCCGGTCTTGAAACGTCACCGATCATTAAGGGGTTAATGTTGTTTGTGTATTTGCATTGAGAGATCAGAGCTGTTTGTGACTGACTGTGATTTGCGCCCACTGTTCTTTTATTCAGTGAGGCTCGTATCTTATCTCAGCCCATTCACGGTTAATCCTGGGCAATTAATGGGAGCTCTAAAAAATGCAGGAAAGTCTGCTCCCTCAGATCATGTAGGTAAAAGCCTGCACTGTGTTAGCTGTAGAAAAAGCAGGAGATTGGTGGAGCAGAAGTGATATCTTTATTGCCTAACTGAGCAGCATTAGAATCAAGATTTCAAGACAACTTGGCAATGCACGGTTTGTTTCCCTTTTGATGTGCAAATGGCTCCTGTGGATTTGGTGTGGAGAGTATGTGACTTGCAGCCAAACACGGCTGGGTATGTAGAATGTATGGGTATGCCCTCTAAATGCCAGAGGCATACCTCCCAAGTGTCCCTCTTTAGGAGGGACAGTCCCTCTTTTAGACCCAAATCCCTCTGTCCCTCTTTCCCACCCTAATGTCCCTTTTTTTAGGAGATCAGACTGTGTGGTGTGTGTATATATAAGTGCATCACATTGTTCTGCAGCAATAAACCTCACATTATTGTTTGTATAAACATCAGTATATGTGTATTTATACATTAGTCTGTGTAAATAAAATACTTTATTGTTCTAAATCATGTATTAGGTTACACATGGAGGTGTCAGTAGGTCATGAAATAGCATAAAGTCTCGGTAATGCTCCGCCCACAGGTCACGCACCCAGCAACACCCCCTAAAACACAAGTGTCCCCTCTTTGTCAATTTGACATGTTGGGAGGTATGCAGAGGGGTATGTGACACACAACAATTTGTGTTGGGTATCCCTCTGGCGCTCAAAGGGCCAAGGTAGTTTGTTGTGTGGAATGATGTGACATAGATTACTTGTCACCGTTAAGGTCACATTTCAAGTTGTCTTCAAAGCTTTCATCCTAAAACTACTCAGTTATCCCATTAAGCATCACTTTTTTCTCTACCTTTCTCCTGATTTTAGGACTCATAAACAAAAACACATTTACAAATGCTAATGCAGGGTATTTAAAGGGATAGTAACAGTTCATATTACACATAGCTTAGAATGTTGAGAATATGTAATAGTTGTGCTCTATAATGTACCTTTGCTGCATAACGTGCTACTTACTGTTCAATATAATCTTAAAGATGATCCTTCATGCCCCTTTCCCTGATGTCCCAGATGTGACAGCAGATCACTACGAGGGACAGTCTTCATGCAATATTATGAAAAACCTGCCCTCCTTCATCAAGGAGGGCAGGTTTTTCCTTATACTGAAAGAGGGAATATTGCCCCTCGTTGTGATCTTTCTGGTCAAGCTGAACGGACTTCATAACTGAGGCGAGGTGGCTTCACATCAAGGAAAGGGGCAGGAGTGACCATCTTTAACATTATATTACACAGTAAGTAGCATGTTATGTGGCAAATTTACATCGTGGAGCACGTGCTTATTGTTCTGAGCTATGTGTAATATGAACCATTACTATCCCTTTATCTCACATCAGTTCAATTTTTGTTGTTATTGTACCTTTCAAGATGAGTGAAACTGGTTGAAAAAAAAGTTTTTTGGTGCTTCATTTGCCATTACTGTTTCAACTAGTCAAAATGCTGGAAAATTGTCCCGATGAACACAAAGAACAGATTGACATACCATTAATGTAATGCCATACAGATTCTAGTTCAGGTCACTACTCATTTGAACAAGGGTAGGAGAACTGCTTGAGTGGTTACTACTCTCTCTCTCTGTGTCGTGGACATTTTACACATCTGTAGTTAGAATGAAGATTGTTTTCTCTTCTTCCAAAGAAGCTTTCTAGCAGTTTCAACCTTGACTGTATTGGTCTCGTAGTGAACAGGTGGTATTTTATTGTAGTCCAGTTCTGTAAATCAGACATGCCAATTAGGCAGTCTCTCTCTAATAACCAAAGATTTTATCTTTTCATTGAATTATTTACTTATCCACTAACGATCTAAGGTTTCTGATGACATCATATATTCACCCCTCGTGGATGGTAAAGAAGCCTTATGAACCAATATGTTGGAGGCCACTCCGGCATTCAAAGAGTTATATTTCATCAAACCTAATTATGATGCTTCACACTGATCTCTCAAAAATAAGGAACTTTTCACACTGAAGCTCAGTCAATCTTTGTTTCCATGCAAGTTTAGGTCATGTATCGCTCTCTATGTGACACAATGAAGGGAATAACGCACAAACACTGCTTTCCACCTTCAGTCTGGTCCTGCAGAATGGGAAGGCCGTAAATCCTTGTGTTCACAGAGCTGTGAAACCTGTCAGCTGAGGATAGAGACACTCTATAAAGGGCTTTGAATGAAAGAGCTTTCAGTGGCACCGTGAGCCATAAATTTCTATGTGCAAAGAATGATTCCATTGATTGGGCAACTTCACCCATCAACAGTTTCTGTTAATGACCTCTTGTATTTCCTACCACTTCCACCTTAACCCGTTCCACAATCAAGAGGCTCCCATTGCTTCTCAATGCGCATTGTTTCCTGCAGATGTGTAGAGAACTTCCTGTCTCTTTGAACTTTGAACTTGTGACACTGTTCATGTTAACGCATATTATAGGCAAACAAAAAAAAAACCCAACAAAATGAATATTCATATCCTGAGCATTAATTGCACGGAAATGTTCAGAATTGTAACCAAAGAAGACAGTTTCAGTATCAAAGAGGCTTGACTTTCTATCATTAAAGAGATAGTATTGATTCATATGGAAAAAAATATATAATGCAGGGATTATATTTTTATCAGTATATACCCTGTGGAATTTAATGATGTAATTGTTTTATTGTCTATCTAAAGCTTGTTTAAAGTGAGTGTTTTAAGTGCTTGGTCGCTTACATTTCCTCGCCTTAGAGGGAACACTGGTTAAAGGGATAGTAATACTTCGTTTTATCTTTATTTTATTTTGTAGGCATTAAAAAAACATGAAGAACGATATAAGTCTTATCTCTCAAACCTTTATGGTTTAAGAGATATTCACAAGCAAAGTATCCCCCTCCCCGTTCAGCCAGATCAGAAGGGAGGTGCCCAGGTAGACTGCAGAGAGGGACAATCTTCAATTAAGATAAGGGAAAAACCTGAAAAACTTGTCAAGGGGGAAGGGCTTTCATTGTTCCCATAGGAAGAAGATTGTCCCCTGCTGTTATCTGTCTTGTCTATGGACTGCATTCCACATCTGAGAAGAGATGGCTTACACTAGGAAAAATGGGCGGGAGGGGAAACTTTGCTTGTGAATATCTCTCAAACCATAAAGGTTTGAGAGATAAGACTTATATCGTTCTTCATGTTTTTTTAATGCCTACAAAATAAAATAAAGTTAAAACGAAGTATTACTATCCCTTTAAAGTTACCAAATACAGTATAATCTGTGCAACAAAGTTTATAATTGTTAATTTTATAATGAATGTCAAACAGTTTAGCATAGATCTGTATCACAGAGTAACTTGGATGCTAGAGAGGTCTCCAATACAGCTGGGAATTCTCTGGATCTGCTCCAGAGTCTCTGGTTTTCAGACTGATTTACTCGGCCTCCGGGGGCAGAGACTGATTCTCTGACAGTGGTTAGTTTCTTCTCCTCCCCACTGTTCCTCCTACTTCCTGCCCACTTCTTCTCCTTCCCTCCCTGTTCCTCCCACTTCCCACCCTGTTCTTCCCATTTCCTGCCCACTTCTTCTCCTTCCCACCCTGTTCTGCATACTTCCTGCCCACTTCTCCTCCTTCCAACCCTGTTCTTCCCACTTCCTGCCCACTTCTTCTCCTCCCCACCCTGTTCTGCACACTTCCTGCCCACTTCTCCTCCTTCCAACCCTGTTCCTCCAACATCCTGCCCACTTGTCCTCCTTGTCACCCTGTTCCTCCCACTTCCTGTCCACTTCTCCTCCTTCCAACCCTGTTCTTATTTCCTGCCCACTTCTCCTTCCAACCCTGTTCTTCCCACTTCCTGCCCACTTCTCCTCCTTGTCACCCTGTTCCTCCCACTTCCTGCCCACTTCTCCTCCTTCCAACCCTGTTCTTATTTCCTGCCCACTTCTCCTTCCAACCCTGTTCTTCCCACTTCCTGCCCACTTCTTCTCCTCCCCACCCTGTTCTGGACACTTCCTGCCCACTCCTCCTCCTTGTCACCCTGTTCCTCCCACTTCCTGCCCACTTCTCCTCCTTCCAACCCTGTTCTTATTTCCTGCCCACTTCTTCCAACCCTGTTCTTCCCACTTCCTGCCCACTTCTTCTCCTCCCCACCCTGTTCTGCACACTTCCTGCCCACTTCTCCTCCTTCCAACCCTGTTCCTCCAACATCCTGCCCACTTGTCCTCCTTGTCACCCTGTTCCTCCCACTTCCTGTCCACTTCTCCTCCTTCCAACCCTGTTCTTATTTCCTGCCCACTTCTCCTTCCAACCCTGTTCTTCCCACTTCCTGCCCACTTCTTCTCCTTGTCACCCTCTTCCTCCCACTTCCTGCCCACTTCTCCTCCTCCAACCCTGTTCCTCCCACTTCCTGCCCACTTCTGCTCTTTCCCACCCTGTTATTCCCATTTCCTGCTCACTTCTCCTTCCACTACCCAACCACTTACCCTCATTCCCACTCAGTTCTGCCCACTTGTTCTGCCCACTTCCCACCTACCTTATGACTCAAATATGAGTAAGACCCACCTCCCTAATTAAGTCCCACCCTTTTTATGAAGAAAATCCCTTCAATGACAGCCTCTGGTCAGCAACACATGGGCCCTCTCTGGGGGAATCAATATGAGCAAGTTCCAAGGTATGTCTCCAACACATTGCGAAGTATGTAGCATGTGAGGGAGGTAACTATTTCACTAACAACAAATTATTTAAAACACACAAAAAAATAAAAAACAAGATCTCTTCTAAGAAGAATTATGGCATCAATCACAATGGAAGAGATTTGTATAGTCCAACGTGGGACAAGAGGGGGAAAAAGTTACAACTGGCAAGCTAAAGTTTTATTTTGCTTGGCAGAGAGCTGGGAATAGGACGCCTTCCCTAAAGATTACACCATCATTAATAAAAAATGAATCCAGGAAAGACAGGAGTCTTGTCCCTGACTTGACCGAAGTTTGGCGGAGAAAATGTTAGCTCACTAGGGACCTGACATTTATAATTTTTAAAAAGCGAGAGATGGCACTGCTAGACAACCGTGCACCACTATGTGAGTCCTTAAGAGTCATCTTTGCAGTTGCCTATTCCCTTTTATTTTCATTATCCACAGACTCGTCTTCAATTGAATGTCTTCTAAAGATTCACCTTTTATTCTTAGCACAATTGTCTGTGTTATATTGTGCTTAGCAATGGCATGACGCTTATGGGTATTTACAGCTCAAAGAGGAAGGGACAGAGAATGCTGACCCAGACATACATATAAAAGAATACGATCTTAAAATATACAGTGTTATTATAGGAAAGAGTATTTTATAGCATTCACAGTTCTTCTATAAGTATAAAAGTGTCCACATCTTGGTGGAAATCCGGATTTCAAGCTCCCAAATTATTTTGTATTGACACTAGTGTTGAGCGAGCACCCCGATGCTCGGGTGCTCGGGTGCTCTGACCGAGCACCCCCTGAGGCTCGAGTGCTCGGCCGAGCACCCGAGCCCCATTGAATACAATGGGGCGACACGAGCATTACACCAGGCACCCCCTGCTCTGATGAGGGGAGGGTGCCTGGTCAATGCCCCCCTTCATCTCCGCAATGTCCCCCTTCATCTCCGCAATGTCCCCCTTCATCTCCTCTATGCCCCTCTTCCACAATGTCCCCCTTCATCTCCGCTATGCCCCTCTTCCGCAATGTCCCCCTTCATCTCCTCTATGGCATAGAGGAGATGAAGGGGGACATTGTGGAAGAGGGGCATAGCGGAGATGAAGGGGGACATTGTGGAAGAGGGGCATAGAGGAGATGAAGGGGGACATTGTGGAAGAGGGGCATAGCGGAGATGAAGGGGGACATTGTGGAAGAGGGGCATAGCGGAGATGAAGGGGGACATTGTGGAAGAGGGGCATAGAGTCTATGCCCCTCTTCCACAATGTCCCCCTTCATCTCCGCTATGCCCCTCTTCCACAATGTCCCCCTTCATCTCCGCAATGCCCCCATACCTCCAGTCCCTGGTGGTCCAGCGGAGCGTCTTCTGATCTGTGCCTCCTCCGGCACAGATCCCCGCCACCCGAACATGGCGGGCGAGCACATGGCGGTACTCGACGAGTACCGCCATGTGCCGAGCAGAGCGATGCTCGAGCCAATCCGAGCATCGGCCGAGCACGCTCGCTCAACACTAATTGACACTATTGGAAACATTTATTGACAACAACTGACACATTCCCTTGAATAATCACGTTACGTTACCTGCAGCTCCTCTGATATAAAGCAACTATTTGCAAAGTGAATTAACCTTTTCAGTGCCAAAGAGGTATCCAACACATTGCAACGAGATACATAGATAGATAGATAGATAGATAGATAGATAGATAGATAGATAGATAATTATTCTTTATTTATTTAAAATAAGCTGTGACATCTTGATCAAGGGGAAAATCCATAAAGGCCATTAGGATTTTCCAGCCATAGTAAGGTATTGGTGAGATAAACCCTCCAATTACAGGGGGAGATGTACTAAGGTGTGATTAAGGTTAGATAAACTCTCCAGTGTTATAATATTGCCAGTTTCTTTGTCATTTTATGGAACCTATATACTCAGGTGTGATAACGATCAGATGAACTCTCCAATTCCTATGATATTCTATAGGAGCCTATGTACTGAAGTGTGCTAAAGTTCATATAAACTCTACAGTTCCTATGATATTCTATGGAGCCTATGTGCTAAAGTGTGATAACGATCAGATAAACCCTCCAATTCCAGGGGGAGATGTACTAAGGTGTGATTAAGGTTATATAAACTCTGCAGTGTTATAATCCTGCCAGTTTCTTTGTCATTTTATGGAACCTATATACTCAGGTGTGATAACGATCAGATGAACTCTCCAATTCCTATGATATTCTATGGAGCCTATGCACTAAATTGTGATAATGGTCAGATAAACCCTCCAATTCCAGTGGGAGATGTACTAAAGTGTGATTAAGGTTACATAAACTCTCCAGTGTTATAAACCTGCCAGTTTGTCATTTTATGGAACCTATATACTCAGGTGTGATAACGATCAGATGAACTCTCCAATTCCTATGATATTCTATGGAGCCTATGCACTAAATTGTGATAATGGTCAGATAAACCCTCCAGTTCCAGTGGGAGATGTACTAAAGTGTGATTAAGGTTACATAAACTCTCCAGTGTTATAAACCTGCCAGTTTGTCATTTTATGGAACCTATATACTCAGGTGTGATAACGATCAGATGAACTCTCCAGTTATTTTGTTACTTTATGGTGAGACAGGATTCCTAATTCTATAGAATATCTTCTGCAGGTTCCAACAGTCACAAATAAATGATGATGATGATGCCAAGAAAATTTTGTCAAAATGGTACACAGAGAATGTCAGCTTTCGCTTAACTAAAGATGAAATATCAACTCCCACTTACCTTACTGTGGCTAGCAAATCATAATGATCCCTTTGAATGTTGTCATTGTGCATTTGTTCAAGAAATAGCATATCCAAGGGATAAAAATACTTAATATGTGTGTATATATATATATATATATATATATATATATATATATATATATATATAATATAGTAGTGTTTATCCAACTGAGTAAAACAAGAGTAATTCCACTGCTGAAAGGTGTTTTATTCAAAAGTTAGTACAGAACAAATTTGACATTTGAAAAGGTTCATTATCTTAGCACCCTTTGCATCCTATAGTCAGTTGACCATAATTTTCCATAGGCTGGTGTAGCAACAGCGCCACTGTACAATCTCTGGCCACTGTGATACTGCACCTAAAAAAAAACAAAAAACTGCGAGCTGTAAGAACTTTTTAATAAAACACCTTCAGCAGTGCCCTCTAGTGGTAAACTTCCAATTAGTTATTCTGTTACATTCTAATGCAGAGGAAAGTCAGTGACATAGAGTTCTCCACAGAATGCGATAGAAACTGCTGAGTCACTTCCTGTCAGTTAGAACTATCAGGAAGTAAACACAGTAAATTCACTTCCTGATTATTTGAACTGTTATGACTTTTGGATAAAACAACTGACAGCGGTGGCAGTGACCTTGTTTTACTCAGTAGGAAAAACTCTATAACAAAGTTTTCATTAAAAAAAGTTGATTGCTCCTTTAAGATTGCCATGTGCAGTGGGCGGAGTTTCTGTCCTCTGTTCTTGCCAGCAACTGTCATGTCAGCCTACATGGGCATTACATCCATATAAGATATTATGTCTTGAATGAAGGCACGGGAGCAAAATTCAAAATTGTCTTCAGGATTTTCTGGCCATAGTGAGGTAAGTGGGGGGTTTGTATTAAAAGGTTACTTCTCCTTTAACCCTTTGAATGCCAGAGGAGTACGCAATGTAATGCATTGCATAACCCTCTGACACACAAAGGGTTAAAGTAACTAAACACAGTAATGTACAAATACCAATATTTCTTCTCCCATTCAGTTTCTTATACTCTGCCTATAACTACCGGAAACGTAACCTTATTCTAGTATAAAGAAAATGGTTTATATCAAAAATGAACAGTGTATTGTTTGTCTCCCAACTCCTCCCTCTTGATACCCACTGACATCAGGGCTCCTTAGCTCTGCAGTGTACCAATTGCACAATTGAAATCTCTCCAGTACATCTTCAGAGACTCGTCATGCAACCTTGACATGTTGGGTGAGAGGGCTGCTAGT
Organism: Rhinophrynus dorsalis; assembly: GCA_037306005.1. Taxonomy (NCBI): domain Eukaryota; kingdom Metazoa; phylum Chordata; class Amphibia; order Anura; family Rhinophrynidae; genus Rhinophrynus; species Rhinophrynus dorsalis. The sequence goes on from CM074719.1 coordinate 23,222,481, forward strand.
GGCAAGGACTTCATACTGCTGAAAGTGTAGCAACCCTTTGAGAGCCAGTGGGGCGAGGAACATATTACTGAGCAATGTGTTATTCCCTGCCTCTGGAACTCAAAGGGTGAATACAGCGATTGTGAAAACTTTGCTGCACTTGTCTGAGCTTAAAGGGATAGTAATACTTAAAATGTAAAAAAAAATATGTTGTAGAGTTTATCCCCCTGAGTAAAACAAGGGTATTCCCACTGCTGAAAGGTGTTTTATTCAGAAGTTATTACAGCGCAAAGCTGAATTTCTTAGGTGCAATATCACAGTGGCCTGAAGTTGTACATTGACGCTGTTGCTACATCATCCTATGGAGATTTATGGTCTATGGACCACAGCTGTCCATAGGATGGTTTTACAACAGTGCCACTGTACAATTTCAGGCCACTTTGATATTATACCTAGAAAATTGAACTTTGAGCTGAAATAACTTTTGAATAAAACACCTTTCAGCAGTGAGAGTACCCATTTTTTTACTCAGGGGGATAAACACTACAATATATATATATTTTTACATATTAAGTATGACTATCCCTTTAAAGAAGGAGAATTCATATCTAGGAATGAAATGGAACAATTTTCTTCAGGTATTTTTTTTTTAACGTTATGGAAAGGATCTACATTTTGTATACAGTATTAATGTCTTCATGAGGACTTCAATGCTTAATTTGACAGCCAGAACATGAGCAGTTAGATTTTAACCCTGTCAGGACCAAGAACGCACACGTACATCATGGGGAGAATGTGCTTAAAGGACCCATGACGTACATGCATGTCCTGGAATTCAGGGGTCCCCAGGCAGCTTCACGCTGCTCGGGGAATTCTGATTACAGTAAGAGAAAAAAAAATGCTCTGTGGCCGTAAAGGGATAACATTGCTTAAATTTAGCTAATTTTAGATATTAAAAATATGAATAGAATGAGGTATGTCCCATCTCTCAAACCTGTATCTGCTTTATCCACGTTTTATTACACTTCAGATCATATCCCCCAATGTGTTGTGCACACTTCTGTCTTTAAAAGGATAGTAATGTTTCACAAAAACAGCAATTAATCTTCATAGTAATTGGGCCATAGAGAGTGTTATTTCAATACTGTCAGAGTTGTAGTACAAGAGTAATTGTACCTAGTATAAGCCACCTCCCCTCAGATGTGGAATCTGGTCTCTTGACCGGACAGGTCACAACAAGGGACAATCTTCTTACTGTGATCATAAGGAAAACCCTGCCTCCTTGCAAGGTTTTTTCCTTATGATCACTGAAGATTGTCCCTCTCTGCAATGCAGTCTTGCTGCTCTGAGGTGAGCAGTGTTACGTCACTAAAAGGGGCAGGAGGGAAATATTGTATCATTCAGTTACTCTTGAACTACAGCTGTGACAGTATTGAAATAACACTCTCCATGACCCAAATACTATGAAGATTAAGTGGAGCTGCTTTTATTTTGAAACATTACTATCCCTTTAAAGCTTTAATGTACATCCCATTTTAAGAAAAACAGTGTTTTTTTCTATCCTTAAAGAAGTACTTCAGAAATCTGAAAAAAAGTGTAAACAGATATATAATGTTCAAGGGCAACATTCTGCATAGATTAACCCTTTGAGTACCAGCGGGGTACGCAACGCATTGCAAAGCAATGCGTGGCATAACCCTCTGGCACTAAAAGGGTTAACAGCACTTTAACTGGTACTCACGGAGAGAGAAGGCTACGTAACGAAGCTTTTTGCACATTTTCATTCACAGCTTCTGAGAAATGTGTAGCAACAATGTCTGAAATTGAGGAAACTGTCAAATGTCAACACAATTTTCGCTACAAAGTCTGCAAAAAATAACAGCGCATTTCACAAGGCTTGGTCGTGACTTTTATAACCCTGAAAACTTCAGGAAAACATTCTCAGGGACTTAAAACGATAGTAAGACTTAAAATGTAAAAATACATTTCTTGTAGGGTTTATCCCCCTGAGCAAAACAAGGGTACTCCCACTTCTGAGATTTATTTTATTCAATAGTTATTACAGCTCAAACTTAAATTTTTTAGGTGCACTATCATGGTGGCCTGAAATTAAAAAGTGGCGCTGTTGCTACACCATCCTATGGACACAGTTGACCATAAATTTCCATAGGATGGTGTAGTAACAGTACAATTTCAGGCCACTGTGATATTGCACCTAAAAAATTATTTGTACAATTTCAGGCCACTGTGATACATATTTTGTTACATATTAAAGCGGAATTACCACCCCTTTAAACGTTGCCCCAAATAATTACCCATCTGGCGACTAGCTGCTCAATAGCGCTAGTCACCAGAATTATTACCGCGTTATTGAGAATTTATACAGCTCCCAGGTCTGACAGGCAGGAAACCGTGCAGACATCTTTCCATAGTGACATCTGCGCTCCTGTGCTGTTAGTCCCTTCTGGTGCCGAACGGCTCCTAGCAACGGCTCCTAGAGCAGACTGGGATTGACCGCCCAGGTCCGCAAACGTCACTATACAAAGACGTCTGCATTGTTTCTTGCCTGTCAGTCCCGGGAGCAGTAGGGATTCTCAATAACGCAGTAATAATTCTGGCGACTAGCACTATTGAGCAGCTATTTGTCAGATGGGTAATTATTTGGGGCAAAGTTTAAAAAGGGTGGTAGTTCCGCTTTAAGCATTACTATCCCTTTCAATTAATTGAGTACCAATGAGTTGGTACATCCCCCTCTCAACATTAATGCATGAAAAGTAGGGAGCGAATCTCCAGCAGCACTGTCAGAAGGCAGAGTTGTACATTTTACTTCCCTGAAAACTCAGAAAAACTTATCAAGGACTTCGATCCTTTAAGAAACACAAAAAAAGTGTAATGCATTGCATACCCTGTCTTAAAGGGATAGTAATACTTTGTTTTAACTTTATTTTATTTTGTAGGCATTAAAAAAACATGAAGAATGATATGTCTTCTCTCTCAAACCTTTATGGTTTGAGAGATATTCACAAGCAAAGTTTCCCCTCCCGCCCCTTTTACCTAGTGTAAGTCATCTCTTCTCAGATATGGAATCCAGTTCATAGACCAGACAGATAACAGCAGGGGACAATCTTCTTCCTATGAGAACAATGAAAGCCCTGCCCCCTTGACAAGCTTTTCAGGTTTTTTCCCTTATCTTAATTGAAGATTGTCCCTCTCTGCAGTCTACCTGGGCACCTCCCTTCCGATCTGGCTGAGCAGTGTTACATCAGTAAAAGGGGCGGGAGGGGGATGCTTTGTCATTGAATTACTCTGGAACTACAACTCTGACAGAACTGAAATAACACTCTCCAAAGTCCAAATACTATGATAATTTATTAGAGCTGCTTTTATTATGAAACATTACTATCCCATTAATTAACCAACTGTGGGGATGGACAGCTTTTGGCTCTCCAGCAGCACATTTTAGAAAGCAGGTTCATGAATTGATGTTTCCTGAAATTGCACAGAAAACATACTCAGGGACTTCAAAGCACTGAGCGTGAGAGAGGTACACAATGCATTTCTCTGCAATGCATCGCGTACCCCTCTGGCACTCAAAGAGTTAACCCTTTAAGCACTAGAGGTGTGTTGCAATGAAGAGAAATGTATTGCATGTCTCCTCTGGCATTCACAGGGTCAATGAATGCAAAGTAGGGATGGGCAATTTTTGGCTTACCAACAGCATGTTTCAGAAAGCAAAGTTGTGAATTTATATCCCTGAAAAGCTTCATAAAGGATTTAAACCTTTGTGTACCAGAGAATACATGCAACAAATTGCTCCATAGTGTATTGTGCAACTCCTCTGTCATTCAAAAAGGTTAACGCGGAACCTTCATTAAAATTAAAGTGCCCCCCAAATCGTCCTCCTTCCCCACCCAGTTCCTTCCACTTTTGTGATGCCATAAGAAAGTACCATCCCCATTCGCAGGTAAACGATGCCCGCTATTTGTAGAGATTCACAGCAATTATGTCCCCCAGCAGCACCAGGAGTCCAGCGGAAGTTTCCAGGTATGTTTATAATGTGAATAGTGTGTGTCCATGGTGAGTGTGCATGTGTTAGTTTGTAAGGGCTTGTGTTTATATGTTTGTGTGTATGTGTGTGTGTGTGTGTGTGTTTTATAAACACATACATCCCAAGTGTCCCTCTTTAGGAGGGACAGTCCCTCTTTTAGAACCAAATTCCTCTGTCCCTCTTTCCCACCCCGATGTCCCTCTTTTTAGAAGATCAGACTGAGTGGTGTGTAGATAAGTGTATCATGCTTCTCTACAGCAATACAATTTGCATTATTGTTTGTTTAAATGTCAGTATATGTGTTTATACATTAGTCTGTGTAAAGAAAATACTTTGGTCTTGTTATACGTCATTTATTAGGTTACACAAAGAGGTGTCACTAGGTCATGAAACAGCCTAAAAATCCCTGGTAATGCCCCTCCTACCAGCCACACCCCCTAAAACACAAGTGTCCCTCTTTGGCAATTTGAAATGTTGGGAGGTATGTAAACAATATTTATAAAATTCTGACAAATTCATGCAATTCATAAAACATGTTTTCTCCCACAAAAACTGGACAAATACCTTTCAGGATCAGCGCTGTCACCTCTCTGCTAATGGCAAGAATCCTCCTCTGCCTATATTTCTCTCATCTGTTCTCATAACTACCATTATCTTAAATGAGGAATTTGTATTCTTCAGCACTAAGACGTTACATTACACCCATAACAAATAAGGGTTTAAGTAGACTGAATGATTAATGTGTGATAAATAAAAAAAAAATATTCCTAAAGCTCTTCTACATAATAATGCAGCATTAACTCATATATGATCAAAGATCTGCTGCAAATTCTATATATGCCGTAACTACTGTCGTTCATGATCTCAAACATAGACCGATGGACACAGGAACAATCGGTTCTAGGAAAGAGAAATCTAAGAACCCATATTTGTAAAAGCAAACTAGAGTTATTCTAGAGTAACCTAACTGCACATAGGGGGGTCAAATAAAAATACCTCCTAAATTAAAGGAGCAGTAATCTTTTTTATGAAAAAATATATATTGTAGGGATTTTCCTATTGAGTAAAATAAGGGTACTCCCACTGCCGAGAGATTTATATTTCCAGAGTTACTGCAGTTTAAACCCATGTTTTTTACATTAGCATTGCCATTTAGTGGTCAAATTCTAATTAGATTTCCTGTTAGATTCTAATGGAGAGGAAAGTCAGAAAAGTCAGAGACATACAGTTCTCTATAGAATGTGATAGAAACTGCTGAGTCACTTCCTGTCTGTTAGAACTATCAGGAAGTAAACACAGTAAATTCACTTCCTGTCAGAACAATCAGGAAGTAAACACAGTGAATTCACTTCCTGATTATTTAAATTGATATATTTTTTGAATAAAACATCTGACAGCGATGGGAGTGACCTTGCTTTATTCAGCAGGAAATGCTCTATAAAATATGTGTTTTCATAAAAAAAGTTTACTGCTCCTTTAAATTAGTCTTTCAACCCCTTAAATACTAGAGAGTTCTCCAATGCATTGCGAAGCATTCAAGGGGTTAAAAAGCTCTACTCAAGTGCATGAGAATGTAATAATGTTTATTTTGTCCTTTATGATGCAGTTGGCTTACTTCAAAATGGGGTAACGTTGGAGTAAACCAAGTCAATCTATATTACATTTTGAATTTTGAATTGCACTTGTTACTCCAGAATTGTTCCAATTTGATCTTTGTATGGAGCTAAACAGAGGCACCAATGAATGGAAACCTATAATTAAAGAATCAGTAAAGTTTTCTAATTGAAAAACATCATATCTCATTTTTTTCCAGAACAGGAAGCATACTTCCACTGCTAGAAGATGCTTCATTAGAAAGTTATTATATTCCAAGCTGTCACAAAAAGGTAAAACTGTTACTATACCATTCAATGAACAACTGTAGCCTGAGGCTCATCACCTCTCTGACAGGATGCAAAAGAAAAATAGTCTTGACACCAGATGGCTCTGTACACTTATTGAATACCCTCCCAGCAGAGGCTGTAAGTAAAAATACTCTTAGGGAATTCAAAAATGCATGGGGTAGATATATTCTGAGAGGTATGTATGACTGTGTATTTTATTGGAAAGGGAAATGGACAGACTGGATGGAGTACGTGGTTCTTTTTCTGCTGTCAAAAACTATGTTTCTATTTAAATAGTCTGTGCTAAAAGTGGAACTTTCACCTTAATTCAAATTTGCATTTTTGAAAACTGCAATCAAATCTGCCTTTATGTCATGTTACCCAAAAGACCAGAAAATGTACACTTAAAGAGATAGTAATACTTCGTTTTATCTTTATTTTATGTTGTAGGCATTAAAAAAACATTAAGAACGATATAAGTCTTATCTCTCAAACCTTTATGGTTTGAGAGATATTCACAAGTAAAGTTCTCCCTCCCGCCCCTTTTACCTAGTGTAAGCAATCTCTTCTCAGATGTGGAATGCAGTCCATAGACTAGACAGATAACAGCAGGGGACAATCTTCTTCCTATGAGAACAATGAAAGCCCTACCCCCCTTGACAAGTTTTTCAGGTTTTTCCCTTATCTTAATTGAAGATTGTCCCTCTCTGCAGTCTACCTGGGCACCTCCCTGCTGCTCTGAGCTGAACAGTGTTACATCAGTAAAAGGGACGGGAGGGGGATACTTTGTCATTGAATTACTCTTGAACTACAACTCTGACAGTACTGAGATAACACTCTCCAAAGTCCAAATACTATGATGATTAATTAGAGCTGCTTTTATTATGAAACATTACTATCCCTTTAAGGAAATATTCGTACTTGTTACCATGTATTAATGCATGCTGATTGCAGTACCAGTGATTTTTTTCATATGCTAACTAAGCTGTTCAGTGATGTTTCATATACTAATGAAGCCTTTTCAGTGACGTGTCATAGGCTAATGAAGGTTTCAGTGACGTTTCATATTCTGATGAAACTCTGTGCTGTACCAGGAAATTGTCACTTTCACTTTAATCAAAAATAAAATCTTAAACATCTCCTAACGGATACATCTGCTGAAATTTTAGTTACCATGACACATAGGCAGTTTTGAATTAAGTTTTCAAATATCTAGAGAAAATTCAAGGTGATAGGTCCACTTCAATAACATCAGGTCATAGCGTCTCCCAGTACTCTTCATTCATTCACCAGGGAAAAGCCACAACATATATATTGTTTTTCATAAAACAGTTACAGCCCCTTTAAATTGTAGCAAAAATATGAACAATTCAGTCCTGGCAGATAGTCCCTCTATAGTTTGATATAGAATGGCAAGTGATACAAACAACATAATTTAGAAACCTTTGAATAAGAAAATCCTAATGGAACACACAGCATTTGCAAAGATAATTGCTTAATCAAATTGTCTAGTGTCTCACGGTAAAACTGCCTTTGTTGATGATTTATCTGAATTTAAATGGGGCCTCATGGAGACAGTTTTTGCAATGACTCACCTTGGTATAACTGTCATATTTAGCGGTAGCAAATAAGGGTTGTGTGGGAGGTACGGTATAGAATGACAGAAACATAGATTTTGAACTCTCTAGAGTTCAAAGGGTTACATGCACCATTTGAGTGAACAGGAAGTTTAAAGGGACAGTAATACTTAAATTTACATTCATGTAATATTGTAGGCATAAAAAAATATAAAAAAAAAACAATGTAAGGCTTATCTCTCAAACCTTTATGGTTCGAGAGATATGCCTCGCTAAAGTTACCTCTTCTTGCCTGTTTGAAAGAAGTCAGCTCTTTAGCTGACAGCTGCAGAATCTGGTCATTTGACCGGATGGAAGCTCTTCAGCAGAGCCGAAAACGAGTAATCTAAACATTAATATTTAATTGGAACAGTCTACAAAGTGTGCTTGCAAACCAGGCACACTTTGTAGACCGTTCCAATTAAGTATTTATGTTTAGATCGCTCATTTTTGGCTCTGCTGAAGAGCTTCCATCCGGTCAAATGACCAGATTCTGCAGCTGTCAGCTAGAGCGCTGACTTCTTTCAAACAGGCAAGAAGAGGTAACTTTAGCGAGGCATATCTCTCGAACCATAAAGGTTTGAGAGATAAGCCTTACATTGTTATTAATATTTTTTATGCCTACGATATTAAATAAATGTAAATTTAAGTATTACTATCCCTTTAACCCTCTGAGTGACAGAGAGGTATGCAACGCATTGCTTTGCAAAACGTTGCGTACCCCTCTGGCACTCAAAGGGTTAATTTGCACCTATGGTACTGCTGTTTTGCTCTACAATTGCACTCGTTTGGTCTGATGAATAAGGTCCCTTGTATAAACAATATATTAGAAAATTAGAAATAAAATGAAGATTTTAGTCGACGCCTTTAGAGACAGAGAGATGTTGCAACATTTAACCGTTTGAGTGACAGATGAACTCAAAGGGTTAACTTGTCTCCAGGGGGCCTCTGTTTTGCTCTAGCACTGCACCTGTTTCGACTGAAGTGCAAGGCCCCTTGTATATTCTATATATAAGAATAAAACTGAAATATAGTGAGGATTTTATTCCACACATTTAACCCCTTAAGCGGTGTGCAGTTTCTTGCTTTGAAATACACTGCATGCCCATCTGGTCTTTAAACGGATTAACCCAAGGAATATCATGGTGTTTTGATGTATTTTTCCTATATATCACTACAGGTACAATTCTGGAGCGAACCTTCTGTATCAAGGGGGGGAGATAGTCATTTGAGTGCCAAAGGGCTAGGCAAAACATTGCAATGCATTGGACACCGCTATAGTGCTCAAAATATCCACTGATTTAACCCCTTGAATTCTAGGGAAGCCTCCAGAGTGAAATTTCTTTCGCATGGAGAGGGTTAAGGCAACAAGGATTTTGGGAATGTTTATTTCACCTCTGCAATGCAGCTGGTTTGCTTTAGAATTGCAGCTCTTTAACGTCCAGAATTGCACTTTAACCCTTTTTTTGCGTGTTAGACCCAACATACTGCACTACAAAGTGTTGGATACCACTCTGGCATTTAATGAGTTAAAGGGATAGTAATACATCCATCACAGTGATGGCCGGAGTCTTCTTTATTATTTTTTGAACATGTAGCGCTGTAATTCATTACCTACAGCTTTGTAGTTCAAGAGCTATTACATCTGAAAGTATCCCCTCCCGCCTCTTCTGGCCACCTCCCATTAGATGTGGAATACAGTCGTGGGACTGGACGGATGCAGTGAGGGACAATCTTCACACGGGAAGTATAAGGTAAACCCCGCCCCCCTTGATGAAGAAGGGCAGGATTTTCCTTAGGCTTACTGAAGATTGTCCCTCGCCTCTCTCCATCTGGACCAGACTGAGAGGCAGCGTAACACAAGGAAAGGGAAGGAAGGGGGTCCTTTCAGACTGAATAGCGCTTAAACTACAAAACTGTAAGTATTCAAATACAGCGCTATGTGTTCACAAAATAATAAAGAAGACTCAGACCATCACAATAATAGATGTAATACTATCCCTTTAAAGGACTAATCCAAAAAGCTAGAGAGGTGCAATTCTTGGACAAAGCAAATGCACCATAGGGGACAAATAAAAAGTCCCCAAATTTCCACTGATTGAAGTCGGACTTTTAACCACCTGAATGGTAGAGAGAGATCGGTAATGCATTTTTCAATATAGCAATAGAGACCTATCTAGCATTCAAGGGGTTAAAGCCCAATTTAATTCTATGGTCACTTTAATTTCCCTCCAATGGTGCAGATAGTTTGCTCCACAATCGCACGCAGCGCTCCCTCTAAAGCATGCTCCAGTCGCATAGAATTAGAAACACAGAATCTGACGGCAGATAAGAACCATTCGGCCCATCTAGTCGCCCATTTTCCTACTGTAAAAACCTCTATCCATATTTGGTCCTTGGTCTTGTCTTATGTTAAGGACAGCCTTATGCCTATCCCATGCATGCTTACATCCCGTCAGTGTATTAACCTCTACCACTTCTGCTGGTAGGCTATTCCACTTATCTACTACCCTCTCAGTAAAGTAAAACTTACATTACATCTAAACCTGTGTCCCTCTAGTTTTAGACTATGGCCTCTTGTCCTAACATTTTTCTCCTTTGAAATGTACTTCCATCCTGCACTTTGTTGAATCCCTTCATGTATTTGAATGTTTCTATCATATCCCCTCTCTCTCTTCTCTCCTCCAAGCTATACATGCTCAGATCCTTTAGTCTATCCTGATACTTCTTTTCCTGTAAACCAGTCACCATTTTAGTAGCCCTAATTACTTAGTGGGAGGTACAGTATGGGGTACATTAACTGCAGTGGATGGACCTCTCGCACTGTCGATCACAATTGAACGTACATCTGCAGCCTTCGATGTGTGGGTTTGGTCCCTGCTCGGTGGGGGTGTCTGCTTGTCCCCACGGGGTTGGGGTTTAGGATGTTAGAAGGTAGTTTTTTGATTTAGGCTTCTTGGAGCGAGTTTCAGGGAGTATTTAAGGGGAAAAAAAGGGGGCACAGAGTTGATCTCTTAGTCTATGCAGCTGCTCTATGAGATGTTTATTATGAGTTTGTGTATATTACATGCTTGAATGTACATTCCAATATTGATTTTCTCTATCATCAATAAACATATATTAAAAGAAAAAAAGCATGTTCCAGTGAGCAGCCCAGCACTGAGAGAGTTAAACGAGTAATTACAACTGGGCGATGCTGCAGAGTACATCTGTTTTTCCAATGTAGTTCTGCGTAAAATGCCTTCCTTAACTCTCTCAGTGCTGGATCGCTTGCCTGCTGTGCTCATCTAGAGGGAACACTGGTTGAACGTCTTTACCTTATTAAACTGCACCCTAACCCTTTGAGTGCCAGAGGGGTACTCAACGCATTGCTTCGCAATGCGATGCATACCCCTCTGGCACTCAAAGAGTTCACACCCTTGTTTACATTTCCTGTGTTGGACGGCGTATGTCGAGTTACATTTTCCCAAATATTGAGCATTTAACGAACGATCAATTTTCGTTCCTCAGCCTGGAAGCGAATGGTAAAGAGAAGGAACTCCCCAGCGTGTACCCCAGTGTCTCCAGAGGAACCAGTTACTGAGCCTTATGTGGTGTAATCTTTAACTGAGTGGAACACACACCATTATGATGATGGCTAAGTATTCGTTTCACACTGGAAAGTGTAGCTCTTTCTATCATACACAATGGAGCAATGTGACACTAATTTCAGCCCATTGTGTACTGTTTAATCCATAGTTTACTGTCCTTGAAATGGATGTCTGTTACATATCCTAAGTGTTTTAGTTCACTATCACGTAAATTATCTCAAACCTTTGAGTGCCACAGAGTTATCCAAAGCACTCAACACACTCTGGTACTCAAAGGGTTCAGCCAGGATGTGTGTAGTGTCCAGTAATCAGATGTGCCTGTATGAGACCCACACTGGTTTTGATGACTCATTAAAGGGACAGTAATGTTTCATAATAAAAGCAGTTCTAATTAATCATCATAGTATTTGGACTTTGGAGAGTGTTATTTCAATTCTGTCAGAGTTGTAGTTCCAGAGTAATTCAATGACAAAGTATCCCCCTCCTGCACCTTTTACTGATGTAACACTGCTCAGCCAGATCAGAAGGGAGGTGCCCAGGTAGACTGCAGAGAGGGACAATCTTCAATTAAGATAAGGGAAAAGATGAAAAACTTGTCAAGGGGGGCAGGGCTTTCATTGTTCTCATAGGAAGAAGATTGTCCCCTTCTGTTATCTGTCTGGTCTATGGACTGCATTCCACATCTGAGAAGAGATGGCTTACACTAGGTAAAAGGGGCGGGAGGGGAAACTTTGTTTGTGAATATCTCTCAAACCATAAAGGTTTGAGAGATAAGACTTATATCATTCTTCATGTTTTTTTAATGCCTACAAAATAAAATAAAGATAAAATGAAGTATTACTATCCCTTTAAAGGGAGAAACCTGAAAGTGAAATAGACCATTGAAATAAGTGCCTCTTAAAGGTATAGTACTGGTTAGATATTAACCCCTTCGCGACCACTGACATGCCAGGACCGTCACGGCGGTCCAGCATTTAAGGTCCAATGACGGTCCTGGCACGTCATGGAGTTCAGGGCTCCCTGCGCGGCTGCACGCTGCTCTGGGAGCCCTGAATCATAAGTACTAAAAAAACCCCATGGTTGTCAAGTGCCAGCCGTGTGTGCTCGCGCCGGTCCTTAAAGGAGCAGTAAACTTTTTTTTGATGAAAACATATATTTTGTAGATCATTTCCTACTGAATAAAACAAGGTCACTCCCATCGCTGTCAGATGTTTTATTCAAAATTTATAACAGTTTAAATAATCAGGAAGTGAATTTACTGTGTTTACTTCCTGATAGTTCTAACTGACAGGAAGTGACTCAGCAGTTTCTATCACATTCTATGGAGAACTGTATGTCACTGACTTTCCTCCCCATTAAAATCTAACAGGAAATCTAATTACAATTTGACCACTAGAGGGCACTGCTAATGTAAAAAAAACATGGGTTTAAACTGTAATAACTCTTTTTTATAACAAAGTATACCTTTGTAACAGTCCATAATGTTGTCGTTTTTGTTTTATTTTCTATTAACGTGTTCCCCCTCCCGCCTATTTTTCATACATCTGGATGCCTCCCCCAGAGAAGCAATTTGGTCCAGAAGGACAGCGACAAGGGACAAGGAAGGAGATTTATGAAAAACGTTCTGCATACCGTTTAAAGAACTGCCCTTAAATAAGCATGGCACGTGAAGATAACATCAGGTCTGATATATAAATGTTTTCAAAGGGATAGAAATGTCTTAAATATATAAAAAGTAATATTGTAGAGAATAAACTAAGAATCGATGCCATTCCTATCTCTCACACCTTTATGGTTTGAGAGCTAGAGAGCTCTAAAGTTCCCCCTCCCTCCCTTTCTCGTGACGTCAGCTGTAAGCTGACAGCAGAAGATCTTGGTCTGGGTACCGACAGGCGGCTCTTCAGCAGAGCCGAAACAGCACCATTTAAAAATAAATACTTCATTTGAACGGTCTACAAAGTGTGCCTAGTTTGCAAGCATACTTTGTAGACCATTCCAAAGAAGTTAAATGGTGCTATTTCGGCTCTGCTGAAGAGCCTCCATGAGTCGGCTGACACAGATCTCCTTCTGTCATCTTTCGACTGACATCAGGGAGGAGGGGACCTTAGAACGCTCTATCTCTCAAAACATAAAGGTTTGAGAGACAGGAATGGCATCGATGGATTTCTTATGTTATTCTCTACAATATTACTTTTTATATATTTAAGACATTACAATCCCTTTAAACAAGTTTTTATAAATATGGCGTTACTATGGATATTTTGATGCCTGAAATGCTTAAAGGGAATCTCTCACATAGATAAAAGTAATGCTCATTAGTTAGAGCATTTAATGAAATCATTTAAAACGTTGTTCATTTAAAAAAAAAAAAACAACATTATCTGCGCAAAACTTAATGTTTAAAAAGTGCCCGGCAGCCTACTTCCTGCTTGCAGCACTGCCTCTGCTCCCGTCCCACTACCCAGCATCCTCCAATGACGGAGGCTTTCTTTCTCTAAGCCAGAACAATCTCATTGGCAGACATCGATATCTAGCCAATGAGAACGCTCCAGCTTAGAGACAGACAGCCTCCGTCATCGGAGGAGGGGGGGAGCAGAGGCAGTTCAGCAAGCCGGAAGTAGGCTGCGGGCACATTTTTAACATTAATTTTTGTGCAGATAAAGTTTTTTTTTTTTTAAATGAACAATGTTTTAAATGTTTTCCCTAAATGCTCTGACTAATGAGCATTACTTATATCTATGTGAGAGATCCACTTTAAGAACAACCTACACATGACGTTTAAAATTCTAGCGATAATATTGTCGAGAAACTATCAAACGGCGACAATTCCTTATAAATTCACTGCACCAATATTTTCCTTCTCCCTAATGCCAATTTTCCTCAACCTTTACTAGTTGGCGTTACATGCAAGAAAACTGACGTTACACCGTTTATAAATAACGAAATGCATTTTAGCTCCACTTGAAAGACAATTTACATGTAACTCCATTTTTATAAATCTCCCTAAATCTTCTGTCAGAATAAGGAAAAACCTGCCCTGCTTCATCAAGTGGGCGGGGTTTCCTTATACTGACAGACAGAAGATTGTCCCTTGTTGAGATCGGTTCGGTCCTCTGACCGGATTCCAGATCTGATGAGAGGTAGAATTATGTATGGAAAAGGGGCAAGGGGGACACTTAATATAAAGTAAAAAGAAAAAGATAACATTATGGACTGTTACAAAGGTATATTTTGTTATTAAAAAGTATGTTGGAAAATCAGTCTTACCTTAATATCTAACCATTGCTATCCCTTTAAAGGAAAAATCCTGAAGGGGAAATAGGCCATTGAAATAAGTGGCACTTAATTTAATAGGACTTGATTGGGAATTTGTGCTTCATACAGAAGCTGGGTATAACTTTCTTACTGAACAGGACCATATTACTACCTTATTTCCTGTCTTTTGAATCATGCACGGTGTACTTTATGGCTGATCTCATTACAGTGAGAGGATTGTATCAGGCATAGAATAGGCATAAGGCTATCCTGAACATGAGACAGGGAATAAAGTCAAGTGTTTTCTAGAAAAATGAATACAAGTGTAGTACAAGAAAACAAAAGGAGGCGATCCCTACTCTGAAGAGTAGGGGGAGAAGCAATAAGGGAAGATGTTATGGTGACCTGTGCCTGGAGATGTGTGGTGATCACTCCTTTTGCCTTGTGGAGTGTCTTGTGAGTCCTCTGTTTGAATGAATCAGCTGATCAGTCCACTGAGCACTAGAAACAGCTGATCTGAACCTTGAACTGCAAGAGAAGCTGTTATATGCAACAGCTTCTCTGACCATTCTCTCAGTTTCTGTATCTATTATGAAGCCAGTCAATATAATTGTAATTATATTAATATAATTAATTCTATAACCCTTTCAGTGCCATAGGGTTTCTACGGTACTCTCAGAGGGTTAAAGGTGGGCCATTTCTGTCTCTGCCTCCAGTAGACTCTGCAAACTGTCTTCTAGTTACACAGAAAACTGTGAGATCATTTCAACTTTGACAACCTCATATTGGCAAAGCTGGGAACGTGAGAACCAACAGCATAGGCAGCAATCAGAGCTTAGGACTCAGTTGTCCTTTTGTTCATAGAAAATTGTGGGAAGATCCCAACTTCACCAATCTCAGGCTATATATATATATATATATACAAAGGTACTCAGCCTGGGTTGACCCGTGGAATGAGGGAGACAGCACACATCTGGATTAGATTTCAGCAAAGAAGAAGATTTATTTCAACATATTGCACAGCCGAACGTTTTGGATCCTCAAACGGTTTTATATTATAGGGCATTCCCTGCTGACAGATGCAAATTACCGGAGTTATTATAGATTAAACCAGTAATTTATACATTAGAAGTGCCCTCTAGTGATCAAATTCCAATTAATTCTCCTGTTATATTCTAATGGAGACAGGGGAGGGCTGGCAACTTGTGTCCTGGAGGGCAACTACAACCAAGTGGCCCGATTTTACTATCGTTCCAGCCCACTGTCCCAGCCCACCCCCTTTTGTTAAGTTTAAAATTGTCATTAACCCTTTGAGTGCCAGAGGGGATAGTGTTGTGAAGTAAGGCAAACAATACCATGAAGCTTACAATTGAAATGGGGTTACATTGGGCCAACTATAGAGCTTACAGTTTAAGTAAAGCTGCACTAGTGATACCATATAACTTACAAGAGAAATGGGTTATGCTACTGGTGTAGCTCCACTTGGATTGTAGCTCCATTTCAATTGTAAGCTCTGTGGTATCACTAGTGAAGCTCCATTTCAATAGTTAGCTCTGTGGTGTCACTAGTGTAGCTCCATTTCAATTGTAAGCTCTGTGGTATCACTAGTGTAGTTACATTTCAATTGTAAGCTCTGTGGTATCACTAGTGTAGTTACATTTCAATTGTAAGCTCTGTGGTATCACTAGTGTAGCTCCATTTCAACCGTAAGCTCTGTGGTATCACTACTGTAGCTACATTTCAATTGTAAGCTCTGTGGTATCACTAATGTAGCTCCATTTCAGTTGTAAGCTCTGTGGTATCACTAGTGTAGCTACATTTCAATTGTAAGCTCTGTGGTATCACTAATGTACCTCCATTTCAGTTGTAAGCTCTGTGGTATCACTAGTGTAGCTATATTTGCAGCAACAAGCGGTAGTGGCCCACCAGCCCAGATATATGACCGGCCCAGGGGGCAATTGCCCCCCTGCCCCCCAGGCCAGCCCTCCCCTGAATGGAGAGTCAGTGACTTACAGTTCTCCATAGAATGTGTCAGAACTATCAGGAAGTAAACACAGTAAAGTCACTTCCTGTCAGTTAGAACTATCAGGAAGTAAACACAGTAAATTCACTTCCTGTCAGTTAAAACGTTCAGGAAGTAAACACAGTAAATTCACTTCCTGATTATTTGAACTGTTTTAACTTCTGAATAAAACTGACAGCGGTGGGAGTGACCTTGTTTTACTCAGCAGGAAAACCTCTATAGCATATAAATTTTCATTAAGAAAAGTTTACTGCTCCTTTAAAAAAAATATTGATTATATATACCTAATATTAGTTTTGTGCAAATACTAACCCAGAACATTGCAAGACCAAGAGTGGTCAACCTGCATCCTTCCAGCTCTCATCATCTACAGTCCAACAACAGCTGGAGGGAGGCAATGAATCACCTTCTGTCATTTAAATAATAGCAGCAAAATAACACAAGATGAGTTTCCGAGCAACTGGATACCGCCTTTCTGCTTGTCCTTGCTTTGGAAATTAAACCTTTTGTGACATATAACTATTGTGAAAAAAGTATTATGATCGCACGTGATTTTGTTTGGCAGAAAAATATTATATAGCCAACCGGCTGTTTTGTAAAGAACCACTGGGCTTGCTAACCGCTTATAGGTTAGCTTTTTCAATTCCTGTCCTTGAACAGCGGAGATGTATATATGTACTGACAACCAAAGATCTTACAATCCAAATGCATCTATGCCTTTCCACTCAGTGTGGAACCACATAAAAAATAGAAATTGTAAATGTTTTATCCTTTGTATTATTGACAAATTTTCCATTGAATAAACCCAGAAGGAGGCAAGCTACATGTCAAGATGTATTCCATTAGACAACTCTCTATATGTCAATATAAGAAAAGGTGATTAAGGAGGGATCATGCCCTGTTACCAGGAAAATAAGCCTTAACCTTTATTGTGCCAGAGTCTTTCTTGATGAGTATGCCATATTAACCCCTTGGATGTGGTCTCCAAAGCATAGTGAAGCGACACGTTTGAAGACCACTCTATCATCCAAGAGTTTGAAGCAAAATGATCACTTCAATGAAGTGGTAAAGGTTGTTACCGTTTTGGCCGTAGTTAAAGGGATAGTAATACTTAAAATGTAAAAAAAAATATGTTGTAGGGTTTATCCCCCTGAGTAAAACAAGGGTACTCCAACTGCTGAAAGGTGTTTCATTCAAAAGTTATTAATTTTCAAAGTTGAATTTTTTAGGTGCAATATCACAGTGGCCTGAAATTGTACAGTGTCGCTGTTGCTACACCATCCTATGGACAGCTCTGGTCCCGGGACCATAAATCTCCATAGGATGGTGTAGCAACAGCGCCACTGTACAATTTCAGGCCACTGTGATATTGCACCAAAAAAATTCAACTTTGAAAATTAATAACTTTTGAATTAAACACCTTTCAGCAGTGGGAGTACTCTTGTTTTACTCAGGGTGATAACCCCTACAACATATTTTTTTTTTACATTTTAAGTATTACTATCCCTTTAAAACAGGAGACTGTTAGAGTAAAAAGTCATAGTTTTAACTCTATGAGTGCCAGAGGGGTACTCAAAAGGTTATTGGCTAAGTTGCTCTAGTAAGCAAGGTTTCAGGACACGTCAGGCCTTTTCTTCAGGCTTATTCAGAATATTAGTATCACAAGGAGGCAAGAATTTTACTTTCAGCAGAATTTAAAGGGATAGCAATACCTATAATCAAGTACACCAAGTCTTCTTTATTCTATTTTCAGAACATAGCACTGTATTTCAATACTAACAGGCTTGTAGTTCTACCACAATTGAATGAGAAAGGATCCCCCTCCCACCCCACATCAGTTGTGGAATCTGGTCGTGGGACCGGACGGATTCCAGCAAGGGACAATGTTCACTCAGTAATTATAAGGAAAACACTGCCCCCTCTTGACGAAGGAGGGAAGGCTTTTCCTTTTGCTTACTGAAGACTGTCCCTCAACGCTCTCCATCCGGACCAGCATGAGAGGTGGATTAATGCAGAGGAGAGGGGCATGAGGGGGATCCTTTCGGATTCAATTGCTGTTGAACTACAAGCCTGCTAGTATTGAAATATAGTGCTAAGTGCTTAAAATACAATAAAGAAGACTAGGAGCTGCACTTTATTATAGGTATTACTATTCCCTTACTACCCCTTTAAATTCAGAATCCCTTTGTCTCTTGACCGTAACAGACATCAAAATATGTATTTAGTGGAATTATTTTTTTATTGTGTTTCTGACAACCAGTCTTGTCTCATCAATCCACTGAAACGCTAAAAAGACACACCCACTTGGGATGTCATAGTGAGGTAGCGAGACTGATTTACTACGAAATGGACATTTCTGGACAAACCCATGGGTAAGAAGTAAAAATCTCCAATGATGTAAATGGGACTCTTACCCCCTTTAATGTCAGATATGTTCTCCGCTGCATTGATCTGCAACAACTGGAGATGTTTCTTTCAAAAGATATTAAAAGATAACTTGGCATTTTCCTGATAACTTGCAATCAACATGCATTGCAGGTGGCGCTGTTGCTACATCAATCTATAGGAAGCTTGAGTCTGCAACACTCATTTTTTTCACAGGTTGTAAGAGCAATGGCGCCATCTGGCTGCAAAACATATTGAAATCAAGCGATCAGGAAAAATGCCAAGTTTTCTTTATAATAACTTTTGAAAGAAACATATACCTGTGCGTCCTCTACTCTCCATACATAGCGGACAGCTTTCTGCTCCTCTAACCTCTATTCCTGCATCTCAACCATAGGCTTTTTCCCTTGCTGCTCACTACCTCTGGAACTCCCAAACACCCATCATTCGCCAAGCCTCAACCCTAGACAGCTAAATGAATTAACCCTTTGAGTGTCAGAGGGGTATGGAATGCATTGCAAAGCAATGCATTCCATACCCCTCTGGCACTCAAATGGTTAATAACATTAAAAAACATTCCTGGTAACCCTGTGAGTGCATCAGAGGTATTCAAAATATTGTTTTGTGTGCAATAGCTTATTTGACTTCTATAGTTAATAGCTACAGTACTAGACATTTTTAAATCAGAGTATTAGTATCCCTTTACGAATAATTTATTCCTACCTAGTTCCTGTATACTTCCACTATAAAGGTCTCCAGGGCATTGCTGAGCATTCTAGTGGTTAAGTGATATTCATCCCAAACTCTCCTCTTAAAAAACACAAAATATTTATACTTGGTTTTGTTCTTTTCTGAGATCCCTAATAACTTTTTTATGCTTGGAGAAGGAAGACCTGTTAGTTGCCAAGTTGCAGAAGATGTGAAACGTTCTTGTGACGTCTGGTGGATGATGGAATGTGATTGGGCAATGGATCTGGAATTATTGGCCATTCGCTTATTGTTTGTTATGCTGTTGAAATAAGGTGGTGTGTGTGGTCGAATTTTTTAACCCTTTCAAAGCTAGAGGGGTCTTAAAAATGAGTAGGACATTTCTCTTGCATCAAAGATGATTCAAAGCAGTGCGCGTCTGGCAGTTAATGAGCACAGGATTCTGGGATCCCCTAGCACCGTGCAGCCGCGTGGAGATACCGGAATTCCATGAAATGACAGGACCATCACTGGTCCTTAAGTGCGGAAGTATTGTGATGGTTGTGGCACGTTAATAATAATAATAATAATAATAATAATCCTAGTCTAAAAGACAATGTTTACTTATAATTCACTCTAGGGAAGCGAACAAGTCATACACTTTGCAACATTGCAGTTTAATGTCAAATAAACAATTTTAAGTTTCATTAATTTAAACTATTTGCTGACAGTTTTTTTTCTAAAAAGTCTTGTTTTGAACCCAAAAAAATCAACAAGTTTCATACATGCAAAAAGCGGCAAAAATGCCTTCATTTTACAGAGTAAAGAGTAAAGGAATATCCCTTGTGTGTATATTAACATATCTGCAATAAATCAGAACAACTATGTCTAGCACAGAATTCAAAGCTTACAATGTTTTCGTTGCATTCCCAGATTTCCATGCAGCAACAATAAACGAAAGAACACGTTCTTGTCCCAAAAGGATAGGACCCAAAGGGTAGAAGCACCGGTCTGTAGAAGTTTGACTGGCTGATGATTTTGCTGTATAAAACATCAAGCATAAGGGGTTTGAAATTTGTGTGCTTTCATTTGCATGGAATTCTGGGAATGTAATGAAAATGTAAGGTTTGGTTTCTTTGCTGGAGATTGGTTTTCTTATCTGTTTCAGACATGTAAATGCACACACAAGTGTCTTATACAGATAATGAACTTAAAGACCTAATTCCACAGTATTTTCATTCTTGAGTGATGTGTTTTATTGAAACATGACTATTTTGGTGTGAATAGTGCATCATCATCAGGACAAAAACACAAGGTCCGTGAAATAATTTCTGTCAATTCATGAAGTCGGCATCATATTGAACCCAGCTCATTGATAGGGCCCCCCGGATTGTAAATCCGGCCCTGATAATACATTGATGTGTACATTTACATGTCTGAAACATTAGGTGGGTGATAAAGAGGTGACAAAGTGAAGATGACTTCTCCAGTTTATCACTTCTCCAGTTCCTATTGTATTCTATACAGTTTAGTCACTAAGATCTCTAAAGCTGGAGAAATCTTAGTGCATTGGCTCCATAGAATAACATGAGAATTGGAGAAATGATAAACTGGAGAAGTTATCTCAACTTTATCACCTCTTAGTGAATCTCTCCTCAGAAGACCTATCTTGAGCAAATCCAAAACGTACAATGTTTCCATTGCCTTTCCAGAATTCCATCCGGCAACATGCAAAATGAACTCTATCAGCCGCAGCGCAGGCAGTCTCTATTGCATATGACTATGGCGTTACACACGTTTTAGCGAATTATTATATAGGATAATTGCTTTGTACATTCCAATCTGTTCAAATCTGTATAATTTTATCGCAATTTTATAATAAACTTTCCCCCTCCTGCCACTTTTCCCGATGTCACTCTTCTTCCCCTCAGATCTGAAATGCGGCTGCTTGGCCGGACAAATCACAATGAGGGGCAATCTTGTCTGCGTCTGTATAAGGACAGCACTGCCCCCATTGACAAAGGGGAGAAGGGTTTTCCTCATGCCCACATAATAATGTGCCTCTTTGCACTCTGTCCGGGATGGCTTTCTCCTGTATGTAAAGAAGAGTGACTTTGGGAAAAAGGGAGGTAGTGGGAAACTTTACAACAAAATTACGATAAAACTATACGGATATATGGACAGATTGGATGGTATAGAGTATTATTACAAAGTATAAAGAATACTCAAAAAATCATTTATATTGTGAAATTAGTGTTCCTTTACAATGATACCTTTATTGGCTAGCTGTGCAGATTTAGGATGCAAGCTTTCAAGACCTCTTATGAACAGACCTAAGAGGTTTTGAAAGCTTGCATCCTAAATCTGCTTAGTTAGCCAATAAAGGTATCAAATAAAGGTAATATTTTGATTTAAAGTGTTAGTAATGTCTAAAAAAAAGTTTTTTTGCATTTAGAAGAGCTTAAAAAGCTGATCTAAATGGAAAAAAAACGTATCTCTCAAACCGCTATGGTTTAAGAGATACGGGCATTTAAAGTTTGCTGTTTCCTACTGACAGCTGTAAAGCTGTCAGCAGGAGATTTGTGTCGGTCGACACGGTGGCGCTTGAGAAGTACCGCAATCTCGTTATTTACCACGAATACCTTCGTTGGAATGGTCTAAAATGTGTGCCTGACACGGTGGCTCTTGAGAAGTGCCGAGATCTCGTTACTTACACGGAATCCCTTCATTGGAATGGTCTAAAACATGTGCCTGAACAGGCACACGTTTTAGACCATTCCAATGAAGGGATTCCGTGTAAGTAACGAGATCTCGGCACTTCTCAAGCACCACCGTTTCGACAGACACGGATCTCCTGCTGACAGTTTTATAGCTGTCAGCAGGAAACAGCCAACTTTAAACACCCGTATCTCTTAAACCATAGCGGTTTGAGAGATACGTTTTTTTGCTTTTAGATCAGCTTTTTAAGCTCTTCTAAATGCAAAAAACTTTTTTTAGACATTACTAACACTTTAAAAGTGTCTAATATTGCAACTATTAACTATAGCAGTAGAATAAGCTACTTCCCATTTCTCAAAACTTCACAGTTTTTGTGTTCGTCGCATTTAAACTTCCCCCCTCCCTCCCCTTTCTCATAGTTAGCGCTCTAGCTGCCAGAGGCAGATCCTGGTCCCGGGACAGGCAGGCGGCTCTACAGCAGAGCTGAAATACTGCAATCTAAAAAAAAAAATACTTAATTGTAGCGGTCTACAAAGTGTGCTTTCAAACCAGGAACACTTTGTAGACTGTTCCAATGAAGTATTTCTTCATAAATGTTGTGATATCGGCTCTACTGAAGAGCCTCCGCCGGTCCCGGGACCAGGATCTGCCTCTGTCAGCTAGAGCGCTGATGTATGAGAAAGGGGAGGGAGGGGGGAACTTTAAATGCTACGAAAGCAAAAACTATAATGTTTTGAGAAATGGAAAGTAGTTTATTCTACTTCTATAGTTAATAGCTACAATATTAGACATTTTTAAATCATAGTATTACTATCCCTTTAAGAATAATTTATTCCTACATAGTTCCTGTATACTTCCACTATAGAGGTCTCCAGGGCAATTTCTGAGCATTCTAGTGGTTAAGTGATATTCATCCCAACTCTCCTCTTAAAAAATGTCTGCATTTAAAACACTAATTTTTTATACTTGTTTTGTTCTTTTCGGAGATCCCTAAGGACTTTTTTATGCTTGGAGAAGGAAGACCTGTTAGTTGCCAAGTTGCAGCAGATGTGAAACGTTCTTGTGATGACTGGTGGATGATGCAATGTGATTGGGCTATGGATCTGGAATTATTGGCCATTTGCTTATTGTTTGTTATGCTGTTGTAAGGGACATGGAATAAGGCGGTGTGTGTCTGGCCTACTTTTTTAACCCTTTCAAAGCTAGAGGGGTCTTCAAAATGCGTAGGACATTTCTCTTGCATCAAAGATGATTCAAAGCAGTTTTATCCATTGGGATGCTCCCTTGTGATTAAAAATAAGGTAATCAAGAATTGAATACCAGGGTTTTGTTTAGGGTCATTAAACCCTTTAACCCCTCAAGGACCCATGACACGCCAAGACCGTCATGGCTGTCCTGCAATTAAGGACTAGTGACGGGCCTGGCACATCAAATTGAGTGGTCCCCGCGCGGCTGCATACTGCTTGTGGATCCCTGAATCAAATGACAACAAAAATACCCTGTGGTCCTCAATTGCCAGCTGCCATTAAGGGGTTAAGGACCAGAGGAGCGTGTAATGCATTGCTTCATCAGGTCATTAACACCTTAAGGACCAATGATGACGTTCACAACTGTGGACTTCAGGGGTCCCTGTGTGGCTGCACCCCGTTCGCGGACTCCTGAATCCGTTGGAGCAAAAAAATAAATACATAAATGCCCCATGGTCCTTAACTGCTGGCCTCACAGGGTTAACCCTTTGAGTGCCAGAGGGGTACACAACACATTGCTTTGCAATGCGTTGCATACCTCTCTGGCACTCAAAGGGTTACAGATTTAATGATAAATATGCTCTTTTAAAATTGAAAGCATGAGATTTTCAGTTGCCAGCAAAATATACAAAGCAATACTCTGGCGACTTCTCTATCATTCAGGCAAATAAAGGATCCTGAAATATATATTTCTATATTTGTGGCCTTTTTTCACAATATTGGAAGGAGCCACGGAGGCTCTTAAAGTGATAGTAATGCTTAATATTGAACAAAAATATCTTTTGCAGGGTTTATTCTGTTGAGCATAACAAGGAAACTCCCACTGCTGAGATGTGTTTCATTACAGTTCAGATCTGCATTTCTTGAGTGCAGTACACCTCTATGGTCTAAAATTTTACAGTGGTGCTGTTTCTGCAGCTTCCTATAAAGGATTATTGTCAACAGACAATGTATGTTGACTGTCTGGTGTAGCATTAGCACCACCACAAAATTTCAGACCATGGAAGTACTGCGCCCAAACAATTCAAGGTTGAGCTGTAATACATTCTGCATAAAACATCTTTCAGCAGTAGAAGTACCCTTGTTTTTTGTTGTGTTTTTTTTTTTTTTTTTAAATCAAACTTTTTTAACCCCTTAACGACCAACCACGGCAGTGCGTGTCTGGCAGTTAATGAGCACGGGATTCTGGGATCACCGAGCACCGTGAAGCCGCATGGAGACCCCGGAATTCCATGAAATGACAGGACCGTCACTGTTCCTTAAGTACAGAACTAGTGGCACGTCGTGGCACGTCAAGGGTCCACAAGGGGTTAAAAATGTAGTCTGAAAGACAATGTTTACTTATAATACACTCTAGGGAAGCGAACAAGTCATACACTTTGCAACATTGCAGTTTAATGTCAAATAAAAAATGTTAAGTTTCATTAATTTAAACTATTTGATGACAGAGTTTTTTTTCTAAAAAGTCTTGTTTTGAGCCAAAAAATTCAACAAGTTCATACATGCAAAAAGCCACAAAAATGTCTTCATTTTACAGAGTAAAGTAATATCCCTTGTGCGTATATTAACATATCTGCAATAAATCAGAACAGCTATGTCTAGCACAGAATTCAAAGCTTACAATGTTTTGGTTGCATTCCCAGAATTCCAAACAGCAAGAATAAACGAAAGAACACGTTCTTGTCCCAGAAGGATAGGTCCCAAAAGGTAGAAGCACAGGTCTGTAGGAAGTTTGATTGGCTGATGATTTTGCTGTATAAAACATCAAGCATAAGGGGTTTGAAATTCGTGTGCTTTCATTTGCATGGAATTCTGGGAATGTAATTAAAATGTAAGGTTTGGTTTCTTTGCTAGAGATTGGTTTTCTTATCTGTTTCAGACACACAAGTGTCTTATACAGGTAATGAACTTAAAGACCTAATTCCACAGTATTTTCATTCTTGAGTGATGTGTTTTATTAAAACATGACTAATTTGGTGTGAATAGTGCATCATCATCAGGACAAAAACACAAGGTCCGTGAAATCATTTCTGTCAATTCATGAAGTCAGCATCATATTGAACCCAGCTCATTGATAGGGGCCCCTGAGTTGTAAATCCGGCCCTGATAATACATTGATGTGTACATTTACATGTCTGAAACATCAGGTGGGTGATAAAGAAGTGATAAAGAGGTGACAAAGTGGAGATGACTTCTCCAGTGATATCACTTCTCCAGTTCCTATGGAATTCTATACAGTCTAGTCACTAAGATCTCCAAAGCTGTAGAAATCTTAGTGCATTGGCTCCATAGAATAACATGGGAATTGGAGAAGTGATAAACTGGAGAAGTTATCTCTACTTTATCACCTCTTTATCTAAAAAGTGACTTGCCAGGT
The DNA here is from genome assembly GCA_037306005.1 of Rhinophrynus dorsalis. NCBI lineage: Eukaryota > Metazoa > Chordata > Amphibia > Anura > Rhinophrynidae > Rhinophrynus > Rhinophrynus dorsalis. Next base: position 23,248,289 of record CM074719.1, read on the forward strand.
GATTTCAATTGCGTGCCTCTCCAGGGAATTCTTGGAGTGCAATGGAAATATTGCAGCATTGAATTTTTTGAGATGACAGAGTTTCTGATCTCTTTTAGACATATAAAAGTACACCCAAGCGAATGATATGGGTATTGTTTGATCCAATAACACACAATCAACCACACATTCTTACATTCTATACATGTATTAGAGTGATGTATCCCTACCTTACAACTACTATGAATTACATAGAAGAGATACAAGTAAACATGCACCAATCACAGATGCTCTTTCACGTGTTCTGTATCCAGACATCACCAACCCCAGATAGTCCTTTTGGGCATTTCTAGAAGGTCCTACACAACAGCTTGAGAATCACTAATCATCCAAGAAGACTCAGTGGCAAACTGAGAAGACAATATCTACTCAAATATAATCTAAATAAATAAATAAATAAATATATATATATATATATATATATATATATATATATATTCCATCTGTTTCTATTTTGTTGTCCACCCCTCCCCAGGGCAGTGGAGGAGCAGAATGAGACTGAACCCAGCAAATCACCATGAAGCAGTGATTTTGCCAGGAGTCGCCACTCCTGGCAAAATCGCTGCAGTGGGATTCACAGGGGGCGGGGATTTTCAAAGGTCACCCCTGGCCACTCTGTGAAAATGGCTGTAGCAAGACACACCGCAATCAATGATCACTGGTTCCCTGACTCACTAGTAACCTATTATTATGTAGCACGGGTGCTTGAACATGTACAGAGAACATCAAATACCAATAAATATATATATGCGTACGAAGAGAAATACATAATAGTGAGGAAAGTGTCAGTGTGTGAGTGTCCTGACATGTGTTCGCTCCATTCTTTCAATGGTGCATCGTGTGAATGTCTACCCTTTACTGGTGTTGTGTTAGAAACCTCCTTAAAGAGATAGCAATGTCACAATATCAATGAATATTCGATTATTCTTTACTAGTTGAAGAGCCCGTAACACGGGCCACAGTGCCACTGTGAGCCGGTCGCGGGGCCGTCATGTGAAGTAGAGACTGCCCGCGCTGCGGCTGATATGGAGCTGGATGCTCGCTCTGTATCAGCCGCGGTGCGGGCAGTTTCTACTACGCATGACTGCAGCACGCTCAGCGGTCTCTACAGTGCATGACTGCAGCAGGTGCAGCAGTCTCTACTGCACATGACTGCATCGCTACACACGTTTTAGCGAATTATTATATAGGATAATTGCTTTGTACATTCCAATCTGTTCAAATCTGTAAAATTTAATCTCAATTTTATAATAAACTTTCCCCCTCCTACCACTTTTCCTGACGTCACTCTTCTTCCCCTCAGATCCGAAATGCGGCTGCCTGACTGGACAAATCACAATGAGGGGCAATCTTGTCTGCGTCTATATAAGGAAAGCACTGCCCCCACTTGACAAAGGGGAGAAGGGTTTTCCTCATGCCCACACAATAATGTCCCTCTTTGCGCTCTCTGTCCGGGATGGCTTTCTCCTCTGTGTGAAGAAGAATGACTTTGGGAAAAGGGGCGGGAGTGGGAAACTTTACAACAAAATTACGATAAAACTATACGGATATATGGACAGATTGGATGTTATAGAGCATTATTACAAAGTATAGAGAATAATCAAGAAATCATTTATATTGTGAAATTAGTGTTCCTTTAAAATTATACCTTTATTGGCTAGCTATGCAGATATAGGATGCAAGCTTTCAAGACCTCTTAGGTCTCTTCCTCAGGAATGTGATAACATGCCCGAGGAAGAGACCTAAGAGGTCTTGAAAGCTTGCATCCTAAATCTGCTTAGTTAGCCAACAAAAGGTATCAAATTGACTATATTTGCCTCCTGTATTTCTACGGCTAACAAGGTAACAACTCTCATCTGCCTTTAAAATGATGCATTGTCTTTAAGATGTGCTTTTTTTATTATGTTGTCCATGCTTAAACTGGTGCATGTGTAAGAGTCTTCCTTTAACTGATACATTGTGTTAGTGGCCTACTTTCACTGGTATATTGTGCAAGTGACCTCCTTCACTGTTACATTGAGTTAGTGCCCACCATTCCCATGCCCTCCTTTCACTGCTTCTCTCTACAAGAGTCCACCTGTCACTGGTGCTTTGTGTCAGTGTGGGTATACTTCCTTTACCGGTACTATATATCGGCACCCTCCTTTTCACAGTTAGATGCCCTTCTTGCACTTCCACTAAGTATTTCATTCTCCTTTTCACTAACACATTTGTGCTATCAAAGTATCTTTCTTATATTTCGATATTTATTCATATATTTGACAGCAGGATATATGTAATAATGCAGTTTGAGGATGAGTCCTGTTGTGTTCATATATTACAAAAAGGAAGAAAAGGAACACTATTTTAGTGTACAGAAACCACTTCCACATCCTAGAGGACAACGTGCACCGTTATCAGTCCACATCCTAGAGGACAACATGCACCGTTATCAGTCCACATCCTAGAGGACAACGTGCACCGTTATCAGTCCACATCCTAGAGGACAACGTGCACCGTTATCAGTCCACATCCTAGAGGACAACGTGCACCGTTATCAGTCCACATCCTAGAGGACAACATGCACCGTTATCAGTCCACATCCTAGAGGACAACGTGCACCGTTATCAGTCCACATCCTAGAGGACAACATGCACCGTTATCAGTCCACATCCTAGAGGACAACATGCACCGTTATCAGTCCACATCCGAGAGGACAACGTGCACCGTTATCAGTCCACATCCTAGAGGACAACGTGCACCTTTATCAGTCAGTGTCTATTGCTCCAGTCGGAGAGTACCTTGATCCCTGAACAGTCACAGCGAGGAACCAATGTTCTTTGCCTCAACTTAGAATCATAATTAGGCTTGTTTCATATTCTCCTTTATGATACATTAAGATTTGTTGCCTTTATATCCAAATGAAGGATGATAAAAAAACAAATTCAAGTGAAAAAAAGAGCTGGGAAATAGAACTTACATTGATTTAGACATCCCTCGAGCAATCTAAGAATTAAATAGAGTTTATTGACACGCTAAATGCTAGGACCAAACCAAATTGCAGTTTCTGTAAGAATCTATCTATCTATCTATCTATCTATCTATCTATCTATCTATCCCATATCTATCTATCCAATATCTATCTATCTATCTATCTATCTATCTATCTATCTATCTATCCAATATCTATCTGTCTATCTATCTATCTATCTATCTATCTATCTATCTATCTATCTCATATCTATCTATCTATCTATCTATCTATCTATCTATCTATCTTTATCATCTATATATCTCTGTCTGTCTATCTGTATATGTCTTTGTCTGTCTGTCTATCTCCATGTGCTTCTGTCTGCCTGTCTATCTGTGTCTACCTGTCTGTCTGTCTGTCTGTCTATCTATCCATCTATCTACCCATCTATCTTATTTTTAAGCCCTTGGATGGTAAAGAAGAAGAAATGCACTGGAAATGTCTGTAACATCCAAGGGGTTAAATAATTGTTCCATTATATGTAAAACCTACATATTTTATTCCCGGGCCCTGCAATGCATTTGGATGCCATTATATATTATTAAGAGGTATTTTTCTCTGCTGCATTATCATAGACTTCCATCAGATTAACTCTTTTGGCTGATGGGGAATTGTATCACTTGGCTTTGCCATTCATTGCACACACCCCTCAGGCAGTGAAATGGTTGATAGAAGAAAGGCATGACAATTATATTTAACCCTTTGAGCTCCAGATGGGTATCCAAAGCATTGCAACCGGTCAGGGACGTGCACAGACATTTTGGGGGGGCAGGGGCGCAAATGAAAAAAAGGGCACTTCTCATAATTTATTTATTTATTTTTTTGTTAAAAGGGCACGAGGGCACTTTGGACAAAAAGGGCAGGTGCTCAAGCCCCCTTTGGTGTCTATGTGTGCACGTGCCTGCAACCGGTGCTCAAAGGTTTAAAAGACATATGTGCACGCAATGAAGTAAAATTTGTCAACTTCTTCAAAGCAGGGTGTAGACAGATCACCAACATGCAGGTAAGGGTGGGGAGGCGTTACTATATACAAGGTGACTCCGACATCATCTACAGTGGACATACTGAAATACCCTGGAGAGGAACTCACACAGAGCATGCTTTCTTACGGCAGATTGAATGTGTCCCCAATAGTCATTTGATATGACTTCATATCCAATTCTATCTAACGACATACACTAGGGATAGTCCACTACCTGGCTTCACATCTGATCAGATGTTTCCATTTTGTAAGATCAAATACATTTTCTTACAGGCTTTATCGATAGGCGCAGTGTGACATCCATCAATTAAGCAATAATAGAATGCAATCAATTTAAGCCAGCAATCATAATAAAAAAATATTGGATTTAGCTATAACATATGTGTTATCTTTCCTCTGTTCCTAAAAGGCAAAATCTTAAGCCAAAACTGTCAAAGAAAAAAAATGATTCAAAGAATAAGGTAGCCCAAGTCTTCTTTCCACGTGACCTATGCTCTTAGATACATCAATAATTAACTTCTTCTATGTTACACATTCATTGCAACCTTTAGAATCCTAATAACAGGGGTACACCCGAATGATCTAGTCCAAAACATCTACCCAGTTCCTAAATGGAGAACTGTAAGACAATTGATGTACTGCATATCTCCCATGTTACTGTTTGGAACATGGACATTAATGGGCAAATTGCTTCCTTATGAAGAAGATCCACCCTAGAAGGATATCATTGACCTGCAAACTTTGTCTTTATTGTACTTGTTTTTATGACTTCCAGTCTTTAATAAATATGCAGATGTGTCTATATGCGAACCAAAATTCATGGAATCAATGCAATTTATGTGTAGTAAGAAAATACCCAATATATCAAACAGAGCACAGAAAAGGGGGACTCAAAATGGTAAAATATTCAAAGATAATGTGCTCCTGACCCTGTTAGTCTCTAGAATGTTAGTGTTGCCTTCAAAGCATTCAGACCAATGCATTGTAGACACCTCCAGTGAAATTGTGTTTAATACTATAGGAAGCCAAGGTATTTAATTAGGGGAAAAAAACACCCACCATCACCACCATACAATCATTACCTGATGCCCCCAGCCCTTGGCTAACTATCTCCCAGGATACAATTTCCTTACAAATCATGTTAAATGCTTCCCACATCAACAGTGTGAAAATTGAATCTCAGCTGAATGAGGCAGAAATAAAATATTTAAACAACACCCCCTTTTCCTTTAATCTCCTTAACACAAACCCAACATTAGAGAAACAAGATAAAAACACATCAAATCAAGTGGTGTCCCATGGGGCAGGTAGGAGGAATCAGGGGGGGGTGGAGGGGCAATCTAAGAAACAGTCACCTCTGAGAGCATCCCTCAAGCTTGGATGCCATGTAATAAATAACAAGAAGCAAAGGATGGGAGAGGATAGCAAAGAGTGAAGCTAGGCAGGCAGTACCTTGCAAGGAGAGCAGACACAAGACAAATCCCAGCATCCCGATACTGTGCAGCAAGCAAGACCCCATCTTTCTGATGTCCTCTTCTCTTGGGCTGTTTGTTCAATGTGTTTTCTTCTTTCCTCTTCAAACAGCAGAGGCTGTTTCTTTTTTCCTCCAACAGTGGCTTGGTTTTTTCTTTATTCTTTAATTCGCAAGCTCTTACACAATCCAAGTCTTGGAGTTGCCACCCCAAATTGATGTTTCTGATGACCCTTACTCAGTGATTTGAGTCTTGGTTAACAGGGTACCAGGAAAGATGCTCCAATGTAGTACTGGCTGAACCAAGCATTCACACTCTATCTGTGTATCTCTCTCTCTCTCTCCCTGCAGCTCCAGCTGAATGTGAAGCCAGTCAGACAAACCAAAGCTTTTACAATGCTGCTAGTTGCTGAAGTCTGAAAATGATCATGTTGCTGCCACCTAGTGACAGAAAGAGTCCTTCCTAGAATCAAACATCACTCATGCTTCTGGATAAAGTGTTGAAAGGATCACAGAGATCTCACAATGCGGATGCTGAAATGCATATATTTAAGGAATGGGGTTGCATTTTCTGCTGAGTGTATCATTACGTAGAACTGTAAACTACTAAAATGTATATATATATATATATATATATATATATATATATATGCAAATATCTATAGTTCATATTGTACAGCATACATTTTGAAATGTAACATAGTTATTATCACAGTGAATGATTTATTCATTCAAATGAGATCATTCGGAACGCAGTGATTCCAGGTAAGGGGACATTATCACCTAAAAACAATGGCGGTGATTTTGAAAATCATCTATATGTTGTATTAGCGAGCTTTTTAAGGAAACCAGCTTTTGAGTTATTCAGATTTATAAATTGTGCTAATTATAAACCCTTTGTGTGTCAGAAGGTTGTGCAAGGCTTTGTTCACACACACACACACACACACACACACACCTCTGGCACTCAAAGGGTTAAGGCATGCCTTGCAGACACCTCCTATCTCAGCCATTTATAACCTCACCCATTCACTGACTCTTAACCAATTGAGCGCTAGGGGTGGTAACAGAAGAGAGAGAGAGGTAGTATAGGGATAAAACAGGAAGGCAACATCGATTCATCTAATTAAATCAAAAATGTGTTTCCTAAATAAAAAATGTCTCGTACACAATATTATAGAATAAGAAATTTCAAAATCACTAAAGTTGTTTTAGGTGTCAGAGTCCTGATTTTGAAAAATCTTTGTATTACCCATTTTCTATTTAGGAAACTAGTTTTTGAGTTATTGAGATGTATAGATTGTGCTAATGAAGACACCCTGCACAGTCACTTCCTGTTTTAGTCTTACATTATCTCCCTCACTCACTGACATTTAACTCTTTCACTGCTAGGAGAGGTGGGTTGATACATTGCTTGAATTCCCCCCCTTTTATACAGCATCAAAGCATATGTTAGTGCTTTATAAATAAAATGTAATATAATATTAAACATAATAAAAGTGTTAGTGAGTGGGGGAGGTAAAACAACTCTAAAACAGGAAGTGCCTACACTGCATTGCTAAGTCAGCATAATCTTTAAAGGAATAGTAATACCTAATATGTAAAAAAAAATGTATTGCATGTTTTATTCTTCTGCGTAAACAAGGATGCCCCTACCGCTGAGTGGTGTTTTATTCAAAAGTTATTATAGTTCAAACTTAATTTTTTTAGGTGACATATCACAGTGGCCTGAAATGTCACAGTGGCGCTGTTGCTACACCATCCAATGGGAGTTTATGATCAAATGACCAGAGCTGTCCACGGGATGGTGTAGCTACAGTGCCACTGTAACATTTCAGGCCACTGAGATACTGCGCCTACAAAATTCAAGTTTTAGCTGTAATAACTTTTCAATAAACCATCTCGCAGCAGTGGGAGTTCCTTTATTGTACTCAGGAGGATAAACCTTAAAAAATAATTTCAGTCTAGATTAAGTTTTACTATTCCTTTAAATCTAACTAACTCAGAAACTAGTTTTCTAAGTGAAAAATGGCTAAAACATCAAATGGATGATTTTGAATGTGCTTTCAAAATCGTCCCTTTAACCCCTTGTAAACTAAAGTCACCTCCAATGAATTGAAAAGCAAAGCCGTAATGTCTTCTGGAGCATTCAAGGGGTTCAATTGAAGTTATCCAATCAAAAGTATCATGAGACACTAATTTAACCTGATAACGTCATCCTAAAAAAGAGTCATCATTTTACAATCCGGCACAGGGCTGGTCATCCGTTGGACCTTCAGCTCTTGAAGACTACAACTGCCATCATCGCCAGCCAGCTGATGACTATTTCAGGATAACGGGAGTTGCAGCAGCTGTAACAGCTGTAGCTGTAGGTCCAAAGAATGTCTACCCCTCAGTTATGGAATAAACATGTGTCTTGTTACAGACTCAAGGTGAAACCTAAACTGATTGGAAGTGGGATCTATTCCAGCTGATTTGCCTCAAATAAGCACCTTATACAAAAGTCATCATTCTAAGACAATAGGGGACACAAAATGAATACCCATTCATTTAAAGGGATAGTAATGTTTCGTAATAAAAGTAGCTCTAATTAATCGTCATAGTATTTGGACTTTGGAGAGTGTTATTTCAGTTCTGTCAGAGTTGTAGTTCAAGAGTAATTCAATGACAAAGTATCCCCCTCCCGCCCCTTTTACTGATGTAACACTGCTCAGCCAGATCAGAAGGGAGGTGCCCAGGTAGACTGCAGAGAGGGACAATCTTCAATTAAGATAAGGGAAAAACCTGAAAAACTTGTCAAGGTGGGGCAGGGCTTTCATTGCTCTCATAGGAAGAAGATTGTCCCCTGCTGTTATCTGACTGGTCTATGGACTTAATTCCACATCTGAGAAGAGATGGATTACACTAGGTAAAAGGGACGGGAGGGGAAACTTTGCTTGTGAATATCTCTCAAACTTTTTTTATTTATAAACATTACATATTTCACTATGGTTGTGGTTTTTATCTGTCCCCTTTCTTTCTTGTTCCACTGTCCACTGGTAGTCTCAGAACTACACATACATTGTCCGACATCTCAGCCTTGTTCCATTGGCCACTGTTAGTCACAGACCCACACATACACTGTGTGACATTCCAGCCTTGTTCCACTGTCCACTGTTAGTCACAGAACCACCCATACACTGTGTGACACCTCAGCCTTGTTCCATTGTCCACTGTTAGTCACAGACCCACACATACACTGTGTGACACCTCAGCCTTGTTCCATTGTCCACTGTTAGTCACAGACCCACACATATACTGTCTGACACCCCAGCCTTGTTCCACTGTCCACTGTTAGTCACAGAACCACCCATACACTGTCTGACACCCCAGCCTTGTTCCACTGTCCACTGTTAGTCACAAACCCACACATACACTGTCTGACACCCCAGCCTTGTTCCATTGTCCACTGTTAGTCACAGAACCATTCATATACTGTCTGACACCCCAGCCTTGTTCCACTGTCCACTGTTAGTCACAGAACCACCCATACACTGTCTGACACCCCAGCCTTGTTCCACTGTCCACTGTTAGTCACAGACCCACACATACACTGCCTGACATCTCAGCCTTGTTCCATTGTCCACTGTTAGTCACAGACCCACACATACACTGTCTGACACCCCAGCCTTGTTCCACTGTCCACTGTTAGTCACAGACCCACACACACACTATCTGACACCCCAGCCTTGTTCCACTGTCCACTGTTAGTCACAGAACAACACATATACTGTCTGACACTCCAGCCTTTTTCCACTGTCCACTGTTAGTCACAGACCCACACATACACTGTCTGACACCCCAGCCTTGTTCCACTGTCCACTGTTAGTCACAGACCCACACATACACTGTCTTACACCCCAGCCTTGTTCCACTATCCACTGTTAGTCACAGAACCACACACACACTGTCTGACACCCCAGCCTTGTTCCACTGTCCACTGTTAGTCACAGAACCACACACACACTGTCTGACACCCCAGCCTTGTTCCACTGTCCACTGTTAGTCACAGAACAACACATACACTGTCTGACATCCCAGCCTTTTTCCACTGTACACTGGTAGTCACAGAATAACACATATACTGCCTAACACCACAACCTTGTTCCATTGTCCACTGTTAGTCACAGACCCACACATACACTGTCTGACACCCCAGCCTTGTTCCACTGTCCACTGGTAGTCACAGAACCACACATATACTGTCTGACACCCCAGCCTTGTTCCACTGTCCACTGTTAGTCACAGACCCACACATACACTGTCTGACACCCCAGCCTTGTTCCACTGTACACTGGTAGTCACAGAATAACACATATACTGCCTAACACCACAACCTTGTTCCATTGTCCACTGTTAGTCACAGAACAACATTGTCCACTGGCAGTCACAGGCTCTCACATTTATTGTTTGCTTCCCCAGCCTTATTCTATTGCCCACTCGTAGTCATTGAACAACACATAAACTGAAGGTGATACCTAGGGATGGGCGAAAATTTTCGCTTCAAACCAATATCAGTGAAAATTGGCACTTTCCTCCTAGTGGAAAATTTCTAGCGAAAAGTGCCACTTTCCTGCTGGTTACATTGCGAATGACCACAGGATGCGGCTATCAAGCAGCAATGTTGGTAGACTAACATTCTTAAAAATGAACCAACATCTCATACCATCTGAGTATCAGGTAGTAGAAACCACGCATGACAGAGAAAGTCAGGACAAACATATTAACAGCAGAACAGATGAGGATGAGGAGGAGGGATTTGAAGAAGGGTTGCCACCATCTACCCCACTTGGGACCACTGCTATGACCAATAAATAATGTGTATCAGTAATCTGAGAAGAAGAAAATATTACATTTAACACAAACATGATAATGGTAAAAACTACTCTAGGAATCTATATATATCCATACACACATCAATCAAAGGACGCCAGCCCCCATCATCACTACTATACACATCTGCCACATTGTAGGTTGTACTTTATTTTTGTTAATACTTGACATCATCATCATGAATATGTGCCAGTGTCACTTAAAGGGATAGTAATGTTTCATAATAAAAGCAGCTCTAATTAATCATCATAGTATTTGGACTTTGGAGGGTGTTATTTCAGTTCTGTCAGAGTTGTAGTTCAAGAGTAATTCAATGACAAAGTATCCCCTCCCGCCCCTTTTACTGATGTAACACTGCTCAGCCAGATCAGAAGGGATGTACCCAGGTAGACTGCAGAGAGGGACAATCTTCAATTAAGATAAGGGAAAAACCTGAAAAACCTGTCAAGGGGGGCAGGGCCTTCATTGTTCTCATAGGAAGAAGATTGTCCCCTTCTGTTATCTGTCTGGTCTATGGACTGGATTCCACATCTGAGAAGAGATGGCTTACACTAGGTAAAAGGGGCGGGAGGGGAAACTTTGCTTGTGAATATCTCTCAAACCATAAAGGTTTGAGAGATAAGACTAATATCGTTCTTCATGTTTTTTTAATGCCTACAAAATAAAATAAAGATAAAACAAAGTATTACTATCCATTTAAGCAGGAAGTTAATGTTGTGGGCAAAGTACAAGTGAACTCTGCATGCTAACACATTGTTCAAGATATATGTTGCTGTACGACTCACAACTTTGACTTCCAGCTACTTATTTCTCCACTACAGCTCTCAGAAGAAGTAATATTGAGCTGGGAAATGTTGCACCATATTAAACATTTGAAAAAAATATGTTGGCAGTGGCAATAAGGAGAATAATTTTGCATTGGCGAAAAGGATAAAAAGTAAAAAATTGTGTTTTTTTTCACAAAATATCACACAGGGAATATTGCCAACTTTTTGCCTATCTCTAGTGACACTAAGAAATAGAAGTGCATTTTTTAGAACAGACTAACTGCACCATAGGTAATAAAAATACCCATTGGTTTAAACTGGACCTTTAACCCTTTGAGTGCCAGAGTGCCCATTGATTTAAATAGGTGTTTTCACCCCTTGAATGTTATAATGTTGAATCCCCACGGAATGCATCGCTTTGCAATGCATTCCGCACCCCTCGGGCACCCAAAGGGTTAACTGCTTGAATGCTAGAGCACATTGCTACCCATTTTATTGGAGACATCTCTAACATTCAAGGGGTTAAAACGCCTATTTAGATCAATGGGAGTTTTGTTATTTTTTTACTTGTTCCCGATGTGCAGTTGGTTTACTAAAGAATTGCAACATTTTTGCTTAGTACATCAGGCTCACCATCTGCCACCCCATCCTCTTCCCGCCATCCATTTTTAGCTACAGAACAAGACATACACTGTGTGCTTCCACAGCCTCATTCCATTGTGGTAGTCAATGAACTACACATACACCGTCTAATGCCCTGGCCTTGTACTACTGTCCTCCAACAGCCACAGAATCTTGGAATCTGCTTCTCTAGCCTTGTTCCACTGTCCATTGATAGCCATGGAATCACACCAGTGGCGTAACAATACGGGTCGCAGGGGTCGCATCTCTGAACGGGCCCGTCACTCCAGGGGCCCGGCCGCCCCCTGTGACCCCCTCGCCCGCAGCAACTCCCACTACGGACGCCGGTTCTAGTAATACAGAGCGCTGGGAGATGACATCATCTCCCAGCCTCTGCATTACTAGAGCGGCGCACGGGAGCTTCAGTTCTAGAGAACTGTGCCGAAGGAGGCATAGATCTGTCAAGACACTCCGCTAGACCACCAGGGACTGGAGGTAGGGGCATTGTGGAGATGAAGGGGGCATTGTGGAAGGGGCAGTGTGGAGATGAAGGGGACAATATGGAGTTGAAGGGGGCATTGTGGAGTTGAAGGGGGCATTGTGGAAGGGGCAATTTGGAGATGTGGGGGCATTGTGGAGATGAAGAGGCAAATTGGAGATTGGGGGGAAAATGTGGAGGTGGCCAATGTGGTTGAGGGGGTCTGGGGCCAATGTGGTTGGGGGGGGGCCCATGGCAATTCTTGCACCAGGGCCCGGTGGCTTCTAGTTACGCCTCTGAATCACACATTCACTGTTTGCTTGCTTAGTCTTCCTCTCATCTATTGTTACTCACTGAAACACACAAACGCTGTCATCCATCCAGCTTTGTGCCACTGTCACACTGACAGCCACAGAACTTCACATACAATGTCTGACACCTCAGGCTTGCTCCATCATCCCACTAATAGCCACAAAACCAACACATTTACTCTGCGACATTACAGCCATGTTCCACTCTTCATGGGTAGCCATAAACCAAACATACACGTCTCTGCTTCCACTGCCTTGTTTCACTTTCCATTGCAGAACCAAACATGTATACTGTCTTACCACCTCCTCAGCTTTGCTCAGGTGTTCACTGGTGCTCAAAGAAACACACATGCACAGTCTGACACCCAGTCTTGTTCTACTGTCCCACTGCTAGCCATAACACACACATATTCTGTGACACCCCAACCTTGTTCCACTGTCCCACTGCTAGCCATAACACACACATATACTGTGACACCCAGCCTTGTTCTACTGTCCCACTGCTAACCATAACACACACATATACTGTGACACCCCAGCCTTGTTCTACTGTCACACTGCTAGCCATAACACACACATATACTGTGACACCCCAGCCTTGTTCTACTGTCCCACTGCTAACCATAACACACACATATACTGTGACACCCCAGCCTTGTTCCACTGTCCACAGGTATCCATTGAGTGACACATAGTGATAGAATCACATTTTGTCTGACAACCAGCCTTGTCCCAATGGTAGCCACAGATACACATATACAGTGTGTAACCCCCAGCCTTGTACCACTATCCCACTGGTAGTCCTAGAATCACACTTACATTGTTTGGCACCAATAATTGTCTCACTGGTAAGCTATCACGAGTAGGACCCTCTGATCCTTCTGTTCTCCACTTTTGATTGTACTGTTTAATATCTCTGTATGTCTATTCCCAATTGTATAGTGCTGTGGAATTAGTTGGCGCTATATAAATAAAGATTAATAAATAATAATAATAGAACAACACACACAATGCGTGACCATCAGCCCTGTCCCACTGCTAACCATTACACATACATATACTGTGACACTCCAGCCATGTTTCACTCCACAAGTATTGACAGAGTAACATAGTAACATAGTAAATTAGGTTGAAAAAAGACACAAGTCCATCAAGTTCAACCTTCGCCTCATACCTCAGTAACTGAGAATTTTATAGCTTTTCTGCTACCAATTAAATTAGTCTTTATCAGACCTTCCTGATCAGCCTACTGATAAACAGTATAACTCTGTATGTTCCCTTTTGAAAGAAATGTATCTAATCTTCTCTTAAATGTATCCATTGTATCTGCCATAACCACCTCCCTGGGCAATGAATTCCACAATTTGACAGACCTTACCATAAAAAAAACCTTCATCTGCTGAAGTTTAAACCTCCTTTCCTCTAATTTCAAGGGGTGTCCCCTGGTCACCTGATCAGGCCTTGGAATAAATAGCTCACCGCAGAGATCCTTGTATTGACCTCTCATATACTTGTACAATATGATAAGGTCTCCTCTTAGTCGTCTTTTCTCTAGAGTAAATAAACCAAGTTTGTTTAGTCGTTCCTCATATGTCAAGTCCTCCAATCCCTTAATTAATTTTGTTGCTCTCCTCTGTACCCTCTCTAGTTCTAGTATATCCTTTTTCAGAACCGGTGCCCAAAATTGCACTGCATACTCAAGGTGAGGTCTTACCAACGATTTGTATAATGGCAAAATAATGTTATCCACTCTTGCTTCAATACCTCTTTTTATGCAAGACAGGACTTTGTTTGCCTTTGCTACTGCTGTTTGACACTGGTCACTGTTTCCAAGTTTGCAGTTGACAAGGATACCCGGGTCTTTTTCTAGCAATGAGTCACCTAAAATTATTCCATTAAGTTTATAAGTAGCCTTGGGATTGTTTCCTCCCAAATGCATGACTTTACACTTCCCCACATTAAACTTCATATTCCACATGTTTGCCCAATCTGACATTGTATGTAACTCCCACTGTAGAGAGAAAATATCCTGTTCTGAATTAATGATTTTGCATAATTTAGTATCATCTGCAAATATTGATATTTTGCTTTCTATATCGATTTCCAGGTTATTTATAAACATGTTAAAAAGCAGTGGACCCAATACTGAACCCTGAGGTACTCCACTATCCACTTTAACTGTACTGGAGAATTTTCCATTTACAACCACACACTGTTCCCTATCCTTCAGCCAGTTTTGTATCCAATTGCAAAGGTTATCTCCTAGCCCCAATTTCCATATTTTATACACCAGCCTTCTGTGTGGTACTGTATCAGATGCCTTTGCAAAGTCTAGATATACTACATCTACTGCCTTGCCATTGTCAAGGTTGCTGCTTACCTCCTCATAGAAGCTGAAAAGATTAGTTTGGCATGATCTATTCTTCATAAAAACCATGTTGATTCGTGCTAATGATTTTATTTTTTGTGTTGTAATCCTGAATATAGTCCCTTATTATCCCTTCTAACAGTTTTCCCACTACAGAGGTCAAACTCACTGGTCTATAATTCCCAGGTTCTGTTTTAGTTCCCTTCTTAAATAGAGGCACTATGTTAG
Organism: Rhinophrynus dorsalis; assembly: GCA_037306005.1. Lineage (NCBI taxonomy): Eukaryota > Metazoa > Chordata > Amphibia > Anura > Rhinophrynidae > Rhinophrynus > Rhinophrynus dorsalis. Next base: position 23,263,436 of record CM074719.1, read on the forward strand.
CTCTTCGCCAATCCTGTGGCACTGAGCCTGTGGTAATAGAATCTTTAAAGAGTAAATATAGGGGTTTTGCTAACACTGCACTAAGTTCCTGAAGAACCCTTGGATGTATACCATCAGGACCCGGTGGTATACACAGTCAAAGAATCACATATTGTCTGACAACCAGTGTTGCCCATTGGTAGCCATGAAGCACATATACAATGTGTGACCTCCCAGACTTGAAACTGTATCTCACTGGTAGCCCTAGAACCACACTTACATTGTTTGGCACCCAATCTTGTCTCACTGTTAGTGATACAACAACACACACAGTGTGTGATCCCCAGCCCTGTCCCACTGTCCCATTTGGAGATCCAGACACCAAACTTTGTCCCACTTGTGATCATAGAGCCACACATACACTATGTGAAGCCCAGCTATGCCCCACTGGTAGCCACAGAACCACACATATACCATGTGAACACCAGCCTTGTCTCACTGATAGTCACAGAACCACATATACATTGTCTGTTACCAATCCTTTACCCACTGGTAGCCATAGAAGAACACACACACACAGACACACACACACACACACACACAGACACACATACACACACTGTGTGATCATCAACCTTGTACCACTATTTCATTGGGAGCCCCAGACAGCCATCTTTGTCCCAGGTAGTCATAGAGCCACACATACACTGTGTGAAGTCCAGCTATTCCCACTGGCAGCCATAGAACCACACATATATCATGTGAACATGCTATTGCCTGACAACAAACCTTGTCCCATTGGTAGTCATAGAAGCACACATTGTACGACCAAAGCATTCTCCCATTTGTAGTCCCAAAACCACACATGCACTATCAGTTTTATCTCACTAGCAGCCCCATAACCACACATCCTTGTGCCATTTTTGCCAAAGAACCACATAGGCACTGTCTGACAACTGGCCTTGTCTCACTCTCCACTGGTAGCCAAAGAACAATACATACCCTGAGTGACATTCACTATATATATATATATATATATATATATATATATATATATATATATATATATAGCACTTAAAGTGTGAATGAAAAGGTTCTTCAAATTTAAAAATTTAGCTTTTTAACATTTTCCAAATCAATAGTGTTGTTTAACCTATCAAATAATAGAAACATTGCCAACGAGTTGCCTAACTAAGCAGTATCAACCGAATGGTTACATGTGCTTTACCTTACAAAACAGGTAAAAGAGCCCCATATTCCCATTGTTTAAAATACCTTGGAGACCAGGGGTAATGCACTATAGTGCAAAGCTTTGTCGATGTGTGTCTGTTGATGTGTGGCAAACACATCACCATGTCGAATTCGACTGACTTTGAAATATGCAATAAGAATTAAAGGGATAGTAATACTTTGTTTTAACTTTATTTTATTTTGTAGGCATTAAAAAAACATGAAGAATGATATAAGTCTTATCTCTCAAACCTTTATGGTTTAAGAGATATTCACAAACAAAGTATCCCCCCCCTGTTCAACCAGATCAGAAGGGAGGTGCCCAGGTAGACTGCAGAGAGGGACAATCTTCAATTAAGATAAGGGAAAAACCTGAAAAACTTGTCAAGGGGGGAAGGGCTTTCATTGTTTTCATACAAAGAAAATTGTCCCCTTCTGTTATCTGTCTGGTCATACAACCAGATTCACATCTGAGAAGAGATGGCTTACACTTGGTAAAAGGGGCGGGAGGGGAAACTTTGCTTGTGAATATCTCATAAACCATAAAGGTTTGAGAGATAAGACATATCATTCTTCATGTTTTTTTTAATGCCTACAAAATAAAATAAAGTTAAAAAGAAGTATTACTATCCCTTTAAGTATGCAAGGTGAGCGGGGGAATGCAGTCAGTAGCATGCAGGGTTGTCATTATCCTGGCAATGTGTATGGAATGCCTTCCTACCCCCTTACACATTGCCAGCATTACAGCAGAACCGAAGTCTGAATGCAAGTGGGGAAGCAGAGAGCATTCATTTAGTACCTCAAACACCAACATCATTCCCTAACCCTTTCATTCCCACTGATAGTCATAGAAAAACACACACACACAGTCTGACCACCAACCTTGTTCCACTAATTCACTGGGAGCCCCAGACACCCAGCCTTGTCAAACTAGTAGTCATAGAACCACACCTGTGACACTGTTGGAGGCAATCGCTGACATTAGAAGAATCCTATATAATAATTCGCTAGGATGTTTGTCATGATGCAATCATGCGCAGTGCATGCGTTCGGGCAGTCTCTACTGTGCACGATTGCATCGTGAGGCGAAGCAAGACTACACTGCGTGGAGCAGTGAGGTTGTGGCCTCTTAACATTACCCGGACCTTGGCCTGTGTACATGGGCTGTACATTTTCTTGATTATAAGAAAATAAAATATCTACATGCTATAAAACTGATCTCTCTATATTGTAAATGTTGCTCTATAGACTACAAACCACATCAGTTAATGAATACCTACAAGGATGTCAATACTATCCTAACTAAATATAAATAAAGAAAGTGAACTAGAGATTGGGTCGCCACTATAAACTAAGTCTACTTGAATCTGTCTGTGTCATCTGAATACAAGACAGAAGCACAAATCAATAAAATATACTAACTTAATAATAATATTATTTGTAGATCAAGACATGGGACATAAAATAGAAAATAAACATAAGATAAGAACATTGAAGCATCGAACCTTAATAGTCATGTCTGTCTAATGACATGCTCTTCTATAACCAGTGCTGTTATGGTCCACTGCAACTGGAGAATTGTGGCTGATGAAGATGAATAATGTCAGATAATTGTTAATGCTGATGAAAGGAGCAATGAATCAACTGTGATGTTTGTAGCAGATTGTTTTAATGAGTGATGGGTTTATCCCAATGTATCGTCAGGCTAGCTAACTGACCTCTAGTTCCATATAGAACTATAGGAAGATCCCAGCTTCACTAACCTCAAGATAGCAATGTTGGGACTGTGAACTCTGACAGCAGAAGCTGCAATCAGAGCTTAGTGCATTTGGAGAACAGACACATTAGCATACACACACCCACATGAGTATGAAAGTGGCTCATTATGCTGCATATCTATATGTCACAGTAGTCGGTGCAAAATTGCTAACCTGTCGAGGTGTGGTGGACTCATGACAATGTCTGCAGGTTTGTGGTGTTTTCAAAACATCTTAGAAACACAGAAACATAGAATTTGACAGCAGATAAGAACCATCGGCCCATCTAATCTGCCCATTTTCCTACTGTAAATCCCTCAAACCTTATTAGGTCCTTGGTCTTGTCTTATGTTCAGGACATGCCTATCCCATGCATGCTTACATCCCCTCACTGTCTTAACCTCTACCACTTCTGCATATAGGCTGTTCCATGTATTTACCACCCCTTTGTCCTTGGACTTATCATGTTCAGGACAGCCTTTTGCGTGTATTATGCATGCTTAATTTCTGTCACTGTATTAACGTCTACCACTTCTGCTGGTAGGCTATTCCACTTATCTACTACCCTCTCAGTGAAGTAAAACCTTCTTTGATTACACTGTTGAAATGTCATTGACACAAATATGACACAAGATCACCAGCGTAGCCCCTTACTGACCTTAGTGAATTAACCCTTTAAGTGCCAGAGAGGTATCCAACGCATTGATAATATACATGCATACAGAAAAAATGTATTCAAAATATATACTTTATCACTAGTCTATGTGCGTCTAGTTAGCGCAGTTGTAGTAAAATAGAAAAAAATTTAATTCGGATAGTGTCCGTTTAGGAAAAGATGGTTTAGTCTGTTGAGAGTGCACACACATACACACGGTGATCTGATTTTCATCTGTTTAGGGTTTTCAAACCTGCACTGTCAGTTTAGAATAAAGATTTCATCATACGTATATGATTTACAAACTCAGATAAACATACAATGTGATCTCTGGGGATAGTGGCATTGAATTTACTGAAGTGGGTAGAACTCTACATTGTGAGACAGATGCATGGGCGGATTGTCCTATCGGGGGATCGGGCATCCCCTGATGGGCCACTAGATCATAGGCCGGTGGGGGAGATCAGAGAGTGTCTCACCTCACCGTCCCACGATATTTTGATGGAGAGGTCTGTGTTACCACCGGCACAGGAACTCTCTGTGACAGCCTTCACATTCCTTGTTAACCCTTTGAGTGCCAGAGGGGTACACAACGCATTGCTTTGCAATGCGTTGCGTATACCTCTGGCACTCAAAGGGTTAATGCAGAGCAAACTGAAGTAATTCTTGGGTAAACCAAGTGCAGCATGGGTCAGAGGAGGGCAAACAACGTCAATTGTTTTCTTTATTTGTTTAACCCTTGAATGCTAGAGAGTTCTCCAACGCATTGTGCATTGGAGACCTTGTGGTGACTTTGCCAATAGGAAAGAAGGAGGGCGGGACTAAAAAGTGGGTATAAAAGTATTGAGCACCAGCTGCTCTGGCTGACTTTTTCTGATCGTGTGGTGTTGTTGGTGGATGTAGCCCCTCCTGTGTCTACCTCCCTCTCCCCCCTTTGTCTTCCCATTCCCCTCTGTTTGTTGACATGTAGCTGGACTCATCTGAAAATTAGGATCTCAGGCAACATTGATCTGTTTGTAATAGTTAATGCAATAAGGAGGTAAAAGGGAAATGGGTTGTCTGGTGTAGAAAGGAGGGATTGCACTCAGGAATATCAACATCTGTATTTCAGCTTTCTTTATAAATACTGCCTAAAGTAGATGAATCATTGGAATTGTGTTTTTTTATTATAATATATATATATACTAGTGTAAAAGCCCTTGTACAAGGGCCAAGGTCCGGGTGATGTTAACCCTTTGAGTGCATTGCATACCCCTCTGGCACTCAAAAGGGTTAAGAGGCCGGTCCTGCTCTGCGTCCTGCCGCTGACGCAGTCATGCACTGTAGAGACTGCCCGAAAGCACAGAATGCTCCCTGCGCAGAACTCCCATCATTCCATGCTCTCAGCATTCCAACACCTGCCAGCATTCTGTGCTCCCAGCATTCTGTGCGTTCAAGCAGTCTCTACTGTGCATGACGGCTTCTGACAAACATCCTAGTGAATTATTATATAGGATATATACACATTAATTAATGACTATATTTGGCGACTGCTTTGATTGAACTTCTACAGGCTGCTATTTCAGAAAACACAGGGCATTTCATTTCAAGAGTACAACACCTTTTTCAGGGATATTGGGGTGGGATAAGGTGTAATTGGGATAAGGGGAACATTGTTTAGAGTTATTATCTGACTTTAAAGCGAAACTTCCACTCTAGGTAAAGTTGCCCTGCAATAATTAGGAAGGTGGCGACTAGCTTAATAATAGTTATATTACCTCTCAGAACGACACCATTCTAAAGAAACACTTAATCTTCGAGACCGGAAGCCAGGCATCAGGGCAGACATCTTGTCTGCGCGTCTGCGCTGTCAGTCCCGGTCTCCATTAAGAAGCATTGCACTATGCCTAAAGGCACCGGGAGGGACTGACGGTGCAAGTGCGCAGACTGCCGTCAGTCTCCGAAGATTAAGGATTTCTGTAGATTCGTGTCGTTTTGAGCGGTAATATAACTATTATTAAAGGGATAGTAATACTTCATTTTAACTTTATTTTATTTTGTAGGCATTAAAAAAACATGAAGAACGATATAAGTCTTATCTCTCAAACCTTTATGGTTTGAGAGATATTCACAAGCAAAGTTCTCCCTCCTGCCCCTTTTACCTAGTGTAAGCCATCTCTTCTCAGATGTGGAATCCAGTGCATAGACCAGACAGATAACAGCAGGGAAACAATCTTCTTCCTATGAGAACAATGAATGCCCTGCCCCCCTTGACAAGTTTTTCAGGTTTTTCCCTTATCTTAATTGAAGATTGTCCATCTCTGCAGTCTACCTGGGCACCTCCATTCTGATCTGGCTGAGCAGTGTTACATCAATAAAAGGGGTGGGAGGGGGATACTTTGTCATTGAATTACTCTTGAACTACAATCCTGACAGAACTAAAATAACAGTCTCCAAAGTCCAAATACTATGATGATTAATTAGAGCTGTTTTTATTATGAAACATTACTATCCCTTTAAGCTAGTCGCCACCTACCTAATTATTGCAGGGCGACTTTACCTATGGTGGTAGTTCCGCTTCAAAAGTGCATAGGGGCAGTGAGACGTAATTGTTTTTATTGTGTGTGAGGGGTTAAATTAGCTGCATAGGTGTACAACAGGGCTGCAAGAAAGATAGGCTTTGGTGTGTATTTTCCGATAAACTTGCGTGATAATTGCCCTGTGACCTCTATAGAATTCAAGGGGTTAAAAGCCTCATTTATATCGATGGATAATTTAATTGTCTTCTGTGATACAGCTGGTTTGCCCCAGAACTGCTTTAGTTTGCTTTATATATATGAGGACCTAGGTTTCACTCTTATTTCCCTTCCTAACGAGCAGCTCAGAATATGCTGCACCTATTCTTAGGTCTTGGCTCCTAGCCCTATACCTGTCCTAGAGGCTGTCAGTCTGCATAAAGTGACAATTTGCTGCCTAAAGTGAGCGACTGCAGCTCTCCATCATGGTCAATTTCACCCAACTCATGAATCTTCGTCTGCAGATAAAGTCAAAGTGGCACTAAATCTTGCCTTAAAACTTGGGAGCTGCGGTCCAGCAGAAAGATGAAGTCTGGGATTTATTGTGTATTTTTCTTGCTTGTGAAACGGTGGGAGTTCGGTGCAGGCTGGGAACATGTGGGGAATGCTACAGATCTCTTTCTGGCATAAAGGATAACTGGCACTGAAAGGGGTTTATATAAACTGTTTTACGTGTTAATTAACTCTTCGAGCGACAGAGGGGTATGCAACGCATTGCAAAGCAATGTGTTGCGTACACTTCTGGAGCTGAAAGGGTTAATAAAAAGATAATAGCCTCTTTACATGTTCTGCAAGCTCATAATATTGAATAATTTTAATTATATACACACACACATACACACACATACTCATACACACACACACATACACATACATACACACACGCACACATACACACACGCACACATACACACACACATACACATACACACACACACATATACACACACACACACACATACATACACACACACACACACACACACACACATACACACACACACTTACATACATATACACACACACACACACACAAACATTCACATATACACACACATACATACACATACACACACACATACACACATACACACACTTACATACACATACACACACACACATACACACACACACACACACACACACACACATACATACACACACACACATACATACACACACACACATACATACACATACACACACACACACACACACACACACATATATATTACCACTATCATCACACACCACAAGTGCAATCCTCAAGCATTCATTAAGGCCTATATGAAACCAACTAGCTAAAGGGGCACGGTGTTGCCCATGGGGATTAAGTCTTTTGGGTGCTTCAGTGGTATTGATCTCATTGGTGTATATGTACATGGAATAGATATGTGGGTAGGTGTAGCGGATATGTATTCAATGTACATACACATCTACCTGCATATTTATTCCATGTACATATACACCAATGCGAGCAATACCCCTGAAGCACCCAAAAGACTTAATCCCCAGGGGCAATGCCGTGGCCCTTTTGCTAGTGTAAAATAATTAGCCATACAGCGATAAGCTTACAAATAGTACTGTTATTCAGCATAAGTACCTCGTTATTCAGAAATCATACTTCATCTGAGACTGACGGCCTGGCATCAGCACAGACATATTGCCTTAGAGACATCTGCGCGCTTGCGCTGTTCGTCCCAGTCTCCTCTAGGAGGCGCTGCTTTGTACCTTAAGGTAACAGGAAGGGACTGACGGTGCAGGCACGCAGATGCCTCTAAAGCAAGAAGCCTGTCTGTCAGTCTCAGATGAGGTAGGATTTCTTAATAACATGGTACTTATGCTGAATAATAGCACTATTTCCTAAGCTTATTGCTATATTACTGATTATTGGGGAACTATATCTGGGGTGATAGTTCCCATTTAATATATTGGTGATAGTATTTTCTGCATTTTATCACTATCTTTCTATACATTGTATTAGTACCCAGGCTTTTACAGTCCTACACAGAAAACTCTCTGTAAACAAATCAAGGAAACTTGATGCCAGGAACACAAAATTGTAAAAGAATAGACGAAGATCAAAAATATGATGTTAAAAAGTCAATTTATCTTTACACGGTGTTAACATGCAGAATGTTTTAAGGCTAAATAAAAGGTTATCGTGGGTTGTGTACCCATCTGGTACTCAAAGGGTTAAACTTGATGTCTAAATGATTATGAACTGTATAATATAGGTCTTAGATAAAATTTGATAAATACTTGAAACCTCGAGACTCACTCACTGCCTTGTTGTGTTTGTATATATTCCCTTTACTGATCTTGTGATCTCTGGATATTCTGTGGAGTCACAGACTCTTTTTCTAGAGTGAGATAATGAATAGTGCATGGAGCTGCAGTAGGGAGTTTCACTGCAGCAATTTCCACAGAAGATAATTGCATCCCCTCATACTGATGGTCTCCACCCCCATGTTGCCGTGGGGTGGGTGTCACAGATACCCAGAAAAGTTCAGGAGTCAGAACGGTATAGTCAATGCAATTTTATTGACAAAATGAACAAAGAAAATATATACATATATACATACAAAGGAACAGACAAGGGGTTAAAGCCAGCAACCCTGCTATCAGGAATAATAGGATGCAAGGATAAACCACAGTGCTAGAGACTAGGTCTTAGCCACTGGTAGTCTCAGCAAGAACCAGGAACAGGAGCAGGAACACAGGATCTTGGTCTGACGTAGCGGGCATACCGACTCAAGCCTGCAGTCAGTAGGGAGCGATATCTGACTCACGCCAGCAATCAGAATGGAGTGAACTCTGACTCACTCCTGCAGTCAGTAGGGAGCGATATCTGACTCATGCCTGCAGTCAGAATGGAGTGAACTCTGACTCACGTCTGCAGTCAGAATGGGAATTAGATACCCCCAGGTCCGCACTAGGTTGGGTGTCTGCTAGGTCAGAGGAACAAACTTAAGAGTAATCAGACAGAGCCACAAGTCAGCACCAGAGGGGGTAGTCAGACAAGCCAGGTCATCCACAGTTCAGGTAGTCAGCCAGACCCACAGGTCTGCATCAGGTTGAGTGTCCACTATAGGGATAAGCAAAAGAATAGTCAGACAGAGCCACAGGTCAGCACTAGGTTGATGGAAGACTAGCCAGGTCATACACAGAGCCCAGTGTAATAGAACTGCTATGAACAACAACGCAAGGGCAACTGAATCAGGACTCAGTCTGCCTTTTAAACCACTCCACAGGAAGTAGGAGGAGCAGCTCAGAGGGAGGAAGTAGGAAGTAAGTAGGAGGAGACTACAGGAAGCAAACACATAAAACAGATTCCTGCTGCATGCTTGAAGCCTCGCACCTGTAGATGATGCCGAAGCCAAGGTAAGCTGTAACAGTGGGCAGACAGAAATCTACAAATTGTTTGTGTTATGGGAGCAGCTTGACGGTATGGTACGTAAGAAGTGCCATCAAGCCAATCCAAATTGTAAGAGGTGCTTCAGGAAGCATGGGGTGAAATCTCTTCACATATTACTGCAACAAATTGGCAGCTTGAATTCCAAAGGTCTGCAAGGCTGTAATTGCTGCAAATTGAGGATCGTTCGATGAAAGCAATGTTTGAAGGACACAGTTATTATTTAAATTAAAAATCATTATTTCTAATCTTGTCAACGTCTTGACTGTATTTCCTATTCATTTTGCAACTCATTTGATGGAAAACAATAACATTTCTAAGTGACCCCAAACTTTTGTAACGTAGTATATATAGTGTACCGTAAAATCTCGGGTATAATACACACAATTTTACCCCTCTTCACCTTATGTGAAGTGGGGGGTGCTTAGAGATTTTTTCAGAATGTAAAAAAAAATGTTAGAGCTTCCAGCTCCCTCCCTCTCCCAGCGTGATCCGGTGACAAAGTAAAACTTACATCTTGAGGCTGCACTTCAGTATTGTTATGGTGTATCTGAAAAAGATCCCTTTCTCTCATCTTCCCTGCGGGCGGCACTCTTACATCTGCCACCCGCTTCCTTCAATCAGTTTTCAGGACCTTCCTCCTACGGTATTGCCCTGTGAGGATCTCAAGATCCTGAAAGACGATTGAAGGAAGTGGGCGGCAGATGCAAGCGTGCCGCCTGAAGGGAAGATGGGAGAAAGGGATTTTTTTCAGATACACCATAAAAATATTGTAGTGCAGCGTCAAGAAGTAAGTTTTACTTTGTCACTGGATTGTGCTGAGAGAGGGAGCTGGAAGCTGTAACTTTTAATTTTTAGTAAGGAGAAAACAAGGGTGCGTATTATACATAGGCACTAGTGTTGAGCGAGCACCCCGATGCTCGGGTGCTCGGGTGCTCTGACCGAGCACCCCCTGAGGCTCGAGTGCTCGGCCGAGCACCCGAGCCCCATTGAATTGAATGGGGCGACACGAGCATTACACCAGGCACCCCCTGCTCTGATGAGGGGAGGGTGCCTGGTCAATGCCCCCCTTCATCTCCACAATGCCCCTCTTCCACAATGTTCCCCTTCATCTCCGCAATGTCCCCCTTCATCTCCGCTATGCCCCCTTCATCTCCGCTATGCCCCCTTCATCTCAGCAATGTCCCCCTTCATCTCCGCTATGCCCCCTTCATCTCAGCAATGTCCCCCTTCATCTCCGCTATGCCCCCTTCATCTCCGCTATGCCCCCTTCATCTCAGCAATGTCCCCCTTCATCTCCGCTATGCCCCCTTCATCTCCGCAATGCCCCCTACCTCCAGTCCCTGGTGGTCCAGCGGAGCGTCTTCAGATCTGTGCCTCCTTCGGCACAGATCCCCACCACCCGAACATGCCGGGCAAGCACATGGCGGTACTCGTACGAGTACCGCCATGTGCCGAGCAGAGCGATGCTCAAGCCGATCCGAGCATCGGCCGAGCATGCTCGCTCAACACTAATAGGCACTCTTGTTTTCCCCTAAAATCTTGGGCATAATATACACCTGCGTATTATACACAAGTGCGTATTATACCTGAGATTTTACGGTATTTAACCAAGGCTCTGGGACAGCTCTGGCAGCATACAGTTGATTGAAACAAAAAAGAAGTTTATTAACCCCTTAAGGACCAGATGACGTGCTATGACCGTCACGGTCCTAATACCCTTAAGGACAGATGACTGTCATAGCACGTAACATACTTTTTACTTACAGCTCTCTACCGGGAGCGCTGTAAGTAAGAACGGGGTCTAAAATTGAGCGCTCCAAGAGTGGAGAGGTCTGTCTCTTAGGCCCCAAAGTGGCGCTCCGGAATGCGTAACAGGTCATGTGTACCGGCACATCGGCAAGGTAACTTCCCTGGACCGCTGGTCCTTAAGGGGTTAAGATGTTATTCCAACATGCCAAACATTTTCTGTCCAAGCATGGAGATTCATTAAGGCAAACATACAATGCAATTCAGTGTGTGTGTGCATATATATATATATATATATATATATATATATATATATAGACATTGAGAATGAAAGAGAATATCTATAGCAGCCAAATCGGAAGTACAGAGAACGGTAGAAAACCATGAGATTGAATACATTAATACAAACTGCTAAACAAATACCAGTTCAAATAAAACATTACTATTCTTTTTACATTTTATAGTTCCATATATTATTAGCAGAGTGTTTCTGCTACTTCATTTGTTTTTAGGAAATTTACTTTTTTATTATTCATTAAGGCACATATGTATGTGCATAAGATTTTCTTTTTTTAGCTGAAATATCTTACTAATTGTTTACTTTGTCATCGGAGCTGATATACCAAGAATCCGAGGTCTCCAATAACTACATAAAGCTAAAACAGTATGGGTTGTATAGGAAGAAGCATTAGCAGCAGGAAGAGAGTGGTAATAATTAGTGATGAGCGAGCATGCTCGGCCGAAGCTCGGTTCGGCTCGAGCATCGCTCTGCTCGGGACATGGCGGTACTCGTACGAATACCGCATGTGCTCGCCCGCCATGTTCGGGTCTCCTCCCCGCACGTTTCACAGCTGCTGCGCAGCCAATAAACGTGCGGGGAGGCTCTGACATCAGTGTAATGCCAGCAGCCATGTTGGCTGCTGGCATTACACTGATTGGCTGGCCATAACCCGTGATCGGGTGCTGTATAGCACCCGACGCGCGAGTTCGGCTCATTCTTAGCCAGGGAGAGATGCGCTTAGGCAGGGAAAGTCAGTGTAGGGAGAATAAAATTGTTGAAACTCTTTCAAGACCCAAAAGTCCTTTTTAGGACTGTTGTGTGTGGGGGCAGCATTTATATTTTGTTTGGGGGGGCACAATTTCCTTTTTTTTGTGGGGGGGATATTTGTAAGGTGACATATAATACTAGATGCACAGGAAGTCAGTGTAGGGAGAATAAAATTGTTGAAACTCTTTCAAGACCCAAAAGTCCTTTTTAGGACTGTTGTGTGTGGGGGCAGCATTTAATTTTTTTTTGGGGTGGCAGAATTTCATTTTTTTGTGGGGGGGGACATGTTCTAAGGTGACATTGTACTAGGTGCACAGGGACAAATATTTCACAGTGCAGTGACAAGCTGACATATTCTGTTAGGTGCACAGGGCCAATGATTTTACAACGCAGTGACAAAAAGGGCCATTTTAAACGTGTGCCTAGCCATAGATTATTGTCACATTCTGTTTAGTGTGCAAATTCACAAATTAACGTCACATATTCCGTTCACTGTGCCTAGCCGCAGATTAGCGTCACATTCTGTTTCGTGTGCCTAGCCGCAGATTAGCGTCACATATTGTTTAGTGTGCCTAGCCGCAGATTAACGTCACATATTGTTTAGTGTGCCTAGCCGCAGATTAGCGTCACATATTGTTTAGTGTGCCTAGCCGCAGATTAGCGTCACATTCTGTTTCGTGTGCCTAGCCGCAGATTACCGGCATATATTCAGTTTAATATGAAGAAGGCAGGTAAAAAGGGACGGGGAAGTGGACGTGATCCTGATAGTTCAGGGCGCGGGTCAGGACGCGTAGAAACTGTGCCTGGTGCCAGAGCACAAGAAAGAAAGACATCCACCATACCTAGCTTCATGTCTCAGTTTACAGGGCGTCGCAGGACATCACTCTCGAGGTCAGACCACTGCGAACAGGTGGTCGGTTGGATTTCAGCTGATACTGCTTCCAGTCGGTTAAGCACCACCCTGTCTTCCACCAAGTCCACTCTCACTAGCCAAGAGTCTGGTCAACATAATCCTCACCCTGATTATCCTTCCTCCCACCATAGAGGGTCTGGCCAAAGAAGTGATCCCACACTGGGATATAGTGAGGAGCTCTTCTCATCACCAATCCTTGATTTGAACCTCTCTCCAAGCACGCTTGCAGAGGAACATGAGATCTTGTGCCCTGATTCACAACCTCTAGAGGGTACCCAATCACAAGAAGATGACAGAGGGGAACGGCATTTAAGGTCAAAGGAAGTGGATGATGATGATGAGACACAGTTGCCATCAAATCAACCACAATTACTGTCTCAAGACCTTGATGAGGAGGATGATACACAGTTGTCAATGACTGAGGATGTGGTGGGATCAAGAAATGAGGAGGATGATCAGAGTGAGGAAGTGGAGGAGGACTTGGTGGACGATGAGGTCACTGACCCCACCTGGGAAGGTGGAAAGCCGAGCGATGACAGCAGTCCTGAGGGTGAGCCATCTGCAGCACCGCAACAGGCTGGAAGAGGCAGTGGTGTGGCTAAAGAAAGAAGGCGGACCGCACCAAACCGGCCCGCAAATGTTCCACGGAGCACCCCCTTGCGTAAATCTCCCTTGCCAAGGGCTAGGTGTTCCACGGTATGGCGTTTTTTTAAGGAAAGTGCGGACGACAAAAGAATTGTAGTTTGCAACCTGTGCCACACCAGAATGAGCCGAGGCATGAACACTAGCAACCTCACCACCACCAGCATGATCCGACACATGGCATCCAAGCACCGTAATAAGTGGGAGGAACGCCCGGATCACCAATCTGTGTCTGCAGGCCACACCACTGCCTCCTCTTCCCCTGTTTTCGGTGCCGGCCAATCGCCTGTCGAAGGCGCAGGCCCGCATACCTCCCGCCCTGCACCTGTACCATCTGAAGCACCATCAGCGACCACATCCACTTCCCTGTCCAAGCGCAGCGTCCAAATGTCGTTACCCCAGGCATTTGAGCGCAAGCGAAAATACCCAGCCACCCACCCACAGGCCATAGCACTAACCTCACACCTTTCCAAATTACTGGCCATCGAAATGCTGCCATTTAGGCTTGTGGAGACTGAGTCCTTCCGAAGCCTGATGGCAGCAGCTGTCCCTCGGTACGCAGTCCCCAGCCGCCACTACTTTTCCTGGTGTGCCGTCCCCGCCTTACACCAACATGTGTCCCTTAACATCACCCGTGCCCTGACCAACGCAGTTACTGGGAAGGTCCACTTAACGACTGACACATGGACAAGTGCTTGTGGCCAGGGACGCTACATTTCCCTGACGGCACACTGGGTGAATGTCGTGGAGGCTGGGAGCGACTCGGACCCTGGGATGGCACAGGTGCTACCCACGCCGAGGATTGCGGGCCCTACCTCCATCAGGGTTCCGCCAGCACCTACGTTATTGGCTCCTCCTCCTCCGTTTCCACCTCCGAATTCTCTGCGCGCAGCGCCACTCACCCATCAGCCGGTAGCTGGAAGCAGTGTAGCACTGCAGTGGGGAAGCGTCAACAGGCCGTGCTGAAGCTGATCTGCCTTGGGGACAAACAGCACATAGCCTCAGAGCTGTTGCAGGGGATTAGTCACCAGACCGAGCAGTGGCTCTCGCCACTCAACCTGCAACCAGGCATGGTTGTGTGTGATAATGGGCGTAACTTGGTGGCGGCTTTGGAGCTCGGCAAGCTCACACACGTACCATGCCTAGCGCATGTATTTAATTTAGTGGTTCAGCGATTTCTGAAAACCTACCCCAATTTGCATGATCTCTTGACGAAGGTGCGCCGCGTGTGTGCACATTTCCGTAAGTCATCTACAGCTTCAGCCGGCCTGTTGACGCTGCAGCAGCGCTTACAATTGCCAGCTCACCGGCTGCTGTGTGACGTGAGCACGCGCTGGAACTCCACCGTCCACATGTTGGCCCTGCTTTGTGAGCAGCAGAGGGCAGTAGTGGAGTACCAGCTGTTACACGGTCGTCGCCTCTCCGTTCAACTTCCTCTAATCAGAAGTGAGGAGTGGGAATGGATGTCAGACCTCTGTGAGGTTTTACGCAATTTTGAGGAATCGACACAGATGGTGAGCGGCGATAACGCTATTATCAGTGTAACCATCCCACTTCTGTGTCTACTGAAACGCTCGCTGCTCACAATTAAAATCGACGCTTTGCATGTGGAAGAGGTGGAAATGGGGGAGGAAGAGCTTACACAAGGTGATAGCCAGAGCACCCTCACTTCGTCTTCTCAGCGACAATTGGAGGAGGCGGAGGAGCAAGAGGAGGAGGAAGACACGGTTGCCTCCGCTACAGAGGGTAGACATGGAACTTTATTTCCATCTCTTCAGCGTGGGTGGGCAGAAGAGGAGGAAGAGGATGAGGAGATTGAGAGTCATCCTCCTGGTTTGGACAGCGAAATCTTGCCTGTTGGTACTCTGGCACACATGGCTGACTTTATGTTAGGCTGCGTTTCCCGTGACCCACGCGTTATACGCATTTTAAACAACACGGATTACTGGGTGTTCACCCTTCTGGACCCCCGCTACAAAGAGAATTTCTCATCTCTCATTCCTCCGGTGGAGAGGACAAGCAAAATGGTGCAATACCAGAAGGTTCTTGTCGAAAAATTGCTCCAAAATTTTCCATCTGACAACGCTGGCGGCAGAGTATGTGCTACCTTGGCCAACCGAGAAGGGGAGAAAAGGGGAGCACACAGCAGTTCCGACAAAGGCAGGGCAACACTCTCCAAGGCGTGGGACACCTTCATGACACCCCGCCAGCACCCTCACCCTGATGTGCGGCCTAGTGTCACAAGGAGGGAAAAGTTTTGGAAGATGGTGAAGGAGTACGTAGCAGACCGTGTCAGCGTCCTCACTGATCCCTCTGTGCCTTACAACTACTGGGTGTCCAAGCTGGACACGTGGTATGAACTGGCACTCTACGCCTTGGAGGTGCTGGCCTGCCCTGCCGCCAGCGTTCTGTCTGAGCGGGTATTTAGTGCTGCTGGTGGCATCATAACAGATAAGCGTATCCGCCTTTCCACCGACAATGCTGATAGGTTGACACTTATAAAAATGAACAAGGCCTGGATTTCCCCTGACTTCTCCACTCCACTGGAGGAAAGCCCCGGGTGAACATAAAGTCACTTTAGGTATGTTATTTACAATGATGGGAATACTCTGTATTCCCATTCACCCCTTCCACCCAAAAAACGGGTATATGGTTGACTCTTAATCTTCTCATCCTCCTCCTCCTCTTCCATATGCCCTGTGATATAATTTTTATATAGGGCCAGCTCACCAGCGGGCCCTGTGATATAATTTTTATATAGGGCCAGCTCACCAGCGGGCCCTGTTTGACAATTTTTGTATAGGTCAGCTCACCAGCGGGCCTTCTCATATAATGTTTTATTGGGTCAGCTCTCTAGCGGGCCCTCTCATATAATGTTTTATAGCGTCAGCTCACTAGCGGGCCTTCGCATATAATGTTTAGGATGGTCAGCTCCGCAGCAGACCCTCGCCCATAATGTTTTAGATGGTCGGCTCAGCAGCAGACCCTCATTCCTAATGTTTTAGATGGTCAGCTTAGCGGCATGCCCTCGCCCCTAATGTTTTAGAGGGTCACCAGCAGGCCATTAATCCTAATTTTTCAAGGGTGTGTATGATGCCCTTCTTTATGTGTAATAAAGGGTGTATTGGAGTGACATTTCAGTCTAATTTTTGGCAGCCCTTTCACTTAGTGCATAGGCTTTATGAGTGTTGGACCACTACCTGAACTATTGTACCACAATGTGAATGAGGCCCTCCATTTTGTGATATACAGGTTGTATCGGAGTGCCTCAGGTCCTCCCATTGAATTAAATAGGGCTGGGGTGTTCGACAGAGCAGAAGGTAGTTCTTGGCTTCATCCACTAAGTCACTTCGTCACTTTTACTCAATGGATCAGACCCCACTGTTCCGACTATAAATTTTGGACTTAACAAGGGCAAACGGACATGTTGTAAAACCTGTGGTAGCTGCGGCATCCGTTCCTGAATGCTGTACCTTACCCGGGCCATAACCACGTTGAACACCTGCTTTACGCTGCGCACGTTTCCCTCTTAATCATGGCCCCAGTTCCGAAAAATCGATGAAATTTTTTGCAGAATTTGCAGATGATATACAAGTAAATATACAGCAAATACTGTTTGGTAACAATTTTTCGCCTAAAATCGTTTTTATCTTCCTTTTTGTGTGTTTTTCGGTCAGTCTGTAAAAATGGCGTACTACGGGCGAAACATCGTTCCCAGCAGCGACGTTGGAGTCCAAGATGCATCCAGACATCCTCCCTATGCTGTCCCTGAACCATTTCTGTGGTGTTTCCATCATTTTCTGACCTTTTCCTATGAACCAGGCACCCTCCCCTCATCAGAGCAGGGGGTGCCTGGTGTAATGCTCGAGTCCTCCCATTGACTTCAATGGGGCTCGGGTGCTCGGCCGAGCACTCGAGCCTCCGGGGGCGCTCGGCCAGAGCACCCGAACACCCGAGCATCGGGGTGCTCGATCATCACTAGTAATAATGCTACGCTAGAGATCACTGATAAGACCTCATCGGCAGTACTATATATATACCTCCAGAAGTACATTAATCCCTTGGGTACCCTTTTAAAATCTCGCAGACAAAATAGCTGTGATGACAAGGGAGACATGAGAATCTCGCCCTACATGAAAAGTGCGAAGGGCAACATGAGAATCTCGCCCTGCATGAAAAGTGTGAGATTCTTATGACGCCAGCTAAAATGTCACTGTATATATCTGCTGCTTGTTTAGATTACTTATGCCTTCAAATTCATAGATTTTGGATGACTGAAGATGTAGTGGCTTTGATCTATGCTCCAATGCTCTGAGTCCTTATGTTACTCAGGTGCTAGGGTTCCATTTACATTTACATTTGTCATTTAGAGTCACATGACTTAGATTCACAAGAAAAAAACAGAAGCCCAGCACCTGAGAAACATATGAAATACCGGATGCAGAGCATTGGAGCACAGATCAAAGATCTTCCTAAGGTATGTTGCAGCCACTGTATCTTCAGTAATTGAAAATCTATTTATTTGAAAGCAGAAATAATCTAAACAAGCAGCAGATGTATACAGTGAAGTTTTAGCTGGTGACATGAGAATCTCGCGCTTTTCATGCAGGTCGAGAATCTCATATCGCCCCTTGTCATCACGGTGATGTGGCTAATGCGCCTTTAGGTTGTGTGCGACATTTTAAGTGAACCAATCCCTTGAAGACTGGAGGGCTGTGCAATGCATTGTAAACTAATATGTTGCTTACTACTCTGCTTCTCAAGAGGTTAATACATTGTAAGCAATTGTAAGAAGGGTCGCTAAAATGCTGCATGGTCTTCATGATAAAGTGTAACAGAGTAGACTCACAAGAACCTTAATGTGTATAGGATGGATGATGGTGTGATAAGGGAGAGGGTTGATATGATAGGAACTTTAACCCTTTGAGTGCCAAAAAGGTATCCAATGCATTGCAAAGCAATGCATTGGATACCTCTGTGGCACTCAAAGGGTTAAATATACTAAGTGATTTAATATATTTTAAGAGAGAAGCATTTTTTAGGACATACAGCAATACCAGAGCAAGAGAACATGGTCTAATGGTAGAGTGTAGAAAATACAGTAGCAACGCACATAAGTACTACTTTACAGAAAGTGTGATAGACTCATGGAACTTCCTCCCAGCTGATGTGGTAGGGGCTAATACCAAGTAGGAACTCAGAAATGCCTGTGATAGACGTAAGTCTGTTCTGAGAAATGTGAAAGATCGTGCATAGTAACGAGATAGGAAAATGCCGGACTGGATGTACCAATTAGTTCTGCCGTCCATATCAATATTTCTGTGTTACATCAATGGGAATTTGAAGATACATTTGGTTCACTCCAGAATTTCTTAAATTCTTCTTAGCACATTGGTGTCAGTGGTGCGACTGTACAAATCTGCTGTGTTAGCTTCACAGGAGGAAGACTTCAATCCCAGAGATAGTAATGGTTATTATAAAGTAAAGTTTGATCACGCTTTATACTTTGTTCTAACGCCCGGAACCATTGCCTATCTGTCTAGTTTCTATGTAATTTTACTACATGACCGGAGGCTTCATATTTTGCATTCTTTCTTTACTGACAATCTCCAATAGCAGCACAATGATCACACAGAAATAACCAATCAGAGAAGAGCAAAGATAATATAAGTCATGGCATAACAAAGCCACTCCTCTTTCTTTGCTGCTCCAACAAGCTTCAGCACAGGTCAGAGTACTGGTTATTTTCTATACATTGTTATCTGTATGTCATACTAATTATTTTGGCTACTGAGGTTGTTAGGGTTGCAGGTTTTATTCTAGTACATTGTGCTTTTTACCCTGAGCATCTGTGTTTGTTTTTGTTTATTGCAACGGTGTGTGTTTGGAGCGGGTTCCAACTGTCCTGGGTGTCCTGTTTGGATGCTGGGGCAAGTCCTACTCGTTTTTTGCTAAGTCCATTGTGGCAGGGACTTGGGTGGCTGGACTCTTCTTTCTCACGCTTACTGCTTGTTCATTGCGGTCCGCGGACCGTTTAGCAAGGGTACATGCGGCGGCCATCTTGGATCTCGTATGTCTAGTTTCTATGTAATTATATCACAAAGCTTCCCTCTCCCTCCCCTTTTACATAATGTATCCTATTGAAATGTTGTCCTCTATTGGGCGACATACAAAAAGGCACATTAAAATATCTCCTGAACAAGATCTATGCCATACCCTAGGTCTAAACCAGAAGAGTTACATACTGATTGAACATTGTGGGAATGGCACTTTCTGCAGGTACATTGCCACCAGTAGCTACCAGTAGTGTACAAAAATATTTCCATACTCTGATTTCACCTGCCTCAGCCATTGTTCATGGCAGGGACGTGCACAGACATTTTGGGGGGCAGGGGCTCAAATGAAAAAAAGGGCACTTTTCATAATTATTGTTATTATTATTTAAAAAAAAAAAAAAAAAGGGCACGAGGGCACTTTGGACAAAAAGGGCAGGTGCTGAAGCCCCCCTTGGTGTCTATGTGTGCACGTGCCTGGTTCATGGTACATGATAAAAAATAAATGTATAATACATATAAAGAATAAAACTGTTTGTGGTGCAACCGTTATCACTATCCAAGTCTGGCAGAAGGCAAAGCAGCCAGATCGATACAAAATTTACAAAAAGATCACAGCTACGACTTCCTTTTAGAACAGAGGACACAAACATTCTCTATATGATAAAAAAGGCTGATTTATTATCACACAATATGACAATTGCTGGACAACGTCCAAGAGATCTCTAGATCGCTATCACCCTAAAACAGTGGTCCTCAAGCTTTTTTGCTCAAGGCACACCTAACACTCAGTCTGGTATTTTCGGACCATTTTATGTCATTTGACTAGGGTGCAATGAGGGTTACAAATACATAATTAAAGAGTTATTGTTAGACCTCAAAACTAAAATAAACATATTGTGCATAGTAATATCCTTAAATATACAGTTGGAAGTCTACATTAACATTTTTGTCAATGCATTATAGATACAATGTGGCACCCTAAGTGGATGTCCGTGGCACCCTAAGTGGATGTCCGTGGCACACCAAAGTGCCACGGCACCCTGGTTGAGGAACACAGCCCTAAAACAACATCATGGTATTAGGTCACTCAATAATAACTATCCAAAATATATATTACATTCTAAAAGATACCTTTAACAGCGACCTCAGGGTGATTCTCCCATTCCTCTTAAAGATGGATATCCAGTATTTTAGGCTAAATCAAAAAACACCCTAGACAAGGCCACACCTTCAAATTACATGGTGGTAGGTTTCATACCCACGGTGAAACGGAAAGATGCCCATAAAATATCTGGAAAGCTCTTCTACAGTGGAACCGATATACCTACCCTGAGTTGGCCACCCTAGAACATCAATCCCAAAAAAACGGAAAAATAAAAAAATAATAAAATACACTTGGATAGTAACATACAATCCTATATAATAATTCGCTAATGTGTGTTTGTCAGAAGCTGTCATGTGCAGTACAGACTGCCCACGCCGTGGCTGATAACGGGCCTGGGAGCTCCAAATTCAGACCGTAGTCCTCTCTGCACACCGAAGGTGCACAGAAAGGACTATGGTCTGAATTCGGAGTGCCTCGCTCCGTTATCAGCCGTGGGCAGTCTCTACTGTGCATGACTGCACCATGCCTGTTGCTGCCTTGCACTGTGGCCCGTGTACACGGACTGTTCATCTACTATAAAATAATATGTATACAAATATGCCTAAGTAGGGAGTGAATATCACCCTCTTAACCAAGCATAATGTATCCATTCATTTTATTTCAATTCTACCTGGGACTAAATAGGTCAAATGCAGCATCTTTGTAGCTTCCTTTTCAATAACAGCCCTCGATCAATCCTAAGCATGTAGGTTTGTCATAATGATGGTGATGTGGAAGGGATGTCCTCCATCAGTGGCGTAACTATAGCGGCTCGGCCTCCCCCTGTGACCCCTCTGCCTGGCGCCCTCAAATAAGTAATGCAGAGCACTGGGGCTCTGCATTACAAAAGTGCCAGTAAGCCAGAGGGAGATCAGTATTCCCTCCAGCAGACCGGCACTCTCGTAATGAAGAACGTTGGGAGATGACATCATCTCTCAGCGCTCTGCATTACTGAAGAGGACCACGTGGGAGAAGAGGTCTGTGCAGAAAGAGGCACAGACCTGTTCTCTGCCACTGGACCACCAGGGAGGTAGGAGATTTAGGGGCAATGTGGAAGGGGCATTGTTGAGATTGAGGGGCATTGTGGAAGGGGCAATGTGGAGATTGGGGCAATGTGAAAGAGCAAATGTGGGGAAGGGGCAATGTGGAGATTGAGGGGCATTGTGGAAGGGGCAATGTGGAGATTGAGGGGCAATGTGGAGATGGGGGGCAATATGGAGGTGACCAATGTGGTCGGGGGGCACATGGCAATTCTTGCACCAGGGCTCCATGGCTTCTAGTTATGCCTCTGCCCTCCATTACACATCACCAGCACTAGACAACCCTGATGTCTGAGAACATCCTCCCTGATTCCCCACCTGCTCAATGGAGAAACAGAGAGCATCCTCTCAGGCTTCAGAGCTACAAACAACATCACCCCTTAACCCTATGAGTACCATATGGATATGCATTGCAAACCTCTGTAGCACTAAAAGTGTTAGAAAAGTACAGTACACCAATCCTCTCAACTCTGTCATTTTTTTCATATTTGCACTGTACACACAACATTATTCTATAAAATGGAATATGGAATTTAACCCCTTGGCTTGTAGATATGCCTCCAACACATTTCTCTTCAATGTGTCGGAGACACGTCTAGCAGCCAAAGGGTTAAAAGAGTAAGTAACACAAACTGTTTCCCCCTCTCCCGCACGTATGAAGGACAGCGGTTCAGCACTGAGCTCTCTTCTGGCTTTGCGCCTCTGTCCCCATGCTGGCTGTGAGTAACCAGTAACCTGCTAGGAATTCACTTTCCTACACTTACTCTACCCATTCGCCACTTTCCCACCCCTCCTCTACCCGTTCGCCACTTTGTGACTGCCATCCCTCCTCTGTCCCTTTTGCCGCCTTTCCTAACCTTATTTCCCTTTGTCATTCACACAGTGACACGGAAATACTATATGAAATCATATAAATAAACTAAATCATATGGAGAAGGTTATAACCTATAAACCTGTTAAGGGGATAGTAATGTTTCACAATAAAAGCAGCTCCAATTAATCTTCATAGTATTTAGGCCATGGAGAGTGCTATATCAATACTGTCAGGGTTGTAGTTCAAGAGTAATTGAATGATAAAGCATCCCCCTCCTTTTACTAATGTAACACTGTTCATCTCAGAGCAGCAAGACTGTCTGGATGGATCGCAATCTTTAGTGAACATAAGGAAAAACCTGAAAAACCTGTGAAGGGGGGCAGAGTTTTCCTTATGATCACAGTAAGAAGATTGTCCCTTGCTGTGACCTGTCCGGTCAAGAGACCAGATTCCACATCTGAAGGAGGCGGCTTATACTAGGTAAAAGGGGCTGGAGGGGGATACTTTATCATTCAATTAAACTTGAACTACATCTCTGACAGTATTGAAATAACACTCTCCATGGCCCAAATACTATAAAGATTTATTTTAGCTGCTGTTTTTGTGAAACATTACTATCCCTTTAATGAGAAGCACGTTAACTATGGAGTGGAGATTCAATTTTAAAACCAGATACAAAATTTGGAATAGCAGTATCCAGGGAGAAGAAACTAAAACCCAGGACTGTATTATCTATCAAAAAAGAGAGAGGTCTTATATATTAACCTATTTGATAAGGTTGAAAAAAGACACAAATCTATCAAGATCAGCCATAAACATGTCAGCTTTATTTTTCTGGAGGAAAAACAAACAACAAAATACAAACAAACCCAGTTTGGCTAGTCTCTCTTTATAACTCAGACATATTTAAAGAACTGGTGCCCAAAGGTGTACTCTATCGTCACGGTTGGTAGGAATGCTCGGAGACAGTTCGGTAAAGTGAAAGTAGTTTATTGAAGATAACAATATATATACAGTCAGGATAGCAGCAGGAAAAGATAGCAGGCCCTATTACCAGAAATAATAGGCTGAACTATGAACCTGGCTGCTGGAAACTGGGCAAAAGACCACTAGCAGTCTCCTCACAAGCAGTGAGTATCAGGAACTGGAGCAGCAACTTTTGATCCTAAGAGATAAGGCAGGAACACAAGAACAGCAGCTAGTTACACAGAACCCTCTGACTCACAAGTAGTCAGACAGACCCTTAATGGCTATACGGGAGCACAACGAACCTTCTGATACCATTGACAGAGACTAGACCCCTTTGGCTAGGGATGAAGCACAACACAGAACCCTCTGATACCGAGGCAGAGCTTAGACCCCGTTGGCTAGGGAAGGAGCGCAACACAGAACTCTCTGACCCTCGTTAGAGTCAAGCTAAACACCCTTGGCTTAATAGGAACGCAACCAGAACCCTCTGCTTCGTCTGCGGACAAATGTCAGATCCCTTAGGCGATATCAGTACCCAGTCAGAATAGCGACGGAGGAATGACAGGGACAGGAGTCCCAGTAGCTAGATAAGCTCTTAGAACAGGCAGCAGAGAGTCAGCAGAGCAGAGACTGGTACCAAGATATCTAGTCTAGCGCTGGGTTAACACGGACAGCTTAGCCATAAAGGGTCATACACAGAGCGGGTTCGTAGCCAGTATCGGGTCTTACACAATGCGGGTTTGTAGCCAGTATCGGGTCATACACAGAGCGGGTTTGTAGCCAGTATCGGGTCATACACAGAGCAGGTTCGTAGCCAATATCGGGTCATACACAGAGCAGGTTCGTAGCCAATATCGGGTCATACACAGAGCGGGTTTGTAACCAATATCGGGTCATACACAGAGCAGGTTCGTAACCAATATCGGGTCATACACAGAGCAGGTTCGTAGCCAATATCGGGTCATACACAGAGCAGGTTCGTAGCCAATATCGGGTCATACACAGAGCGGGTTTGTAACCAATATCGGGTCATACACAGAGCAGGTTCGTAGCCAGTATCGGGTCTTACACAATGCGGGTTTGTAACCAATATCGGGTCATACACAGAGCAGGTTCGTAACCAATATCGGGTCATACACAGAGCGGGTTCGTAGCCAATATCGGGTCATACACAGAGCAGGTTTGTAACCAATATCGGATCATACACAATGCGGGTTTGTAACCAATATCGGGTCATACACAGAGCAGGTTCGTAACCAATATCGGGTCATACACAATGCGGGTTTGTAACCAATATCGGGTCATACACAGAGCAGGTTTGTAGCCAATATCGGGTCTTACACAGAGCAGGTTCGTAGCCAATATCGGGTCATACACAAAGCAGGTTCGTAGCCAATATCGGGTCATACACAGAGCGGGTTCGTAACCAATATCGGGTCATACACAGAGCAGGTTCGTAACCAATATCGGGTCATACACAATGCGGGTTTGTAACCAATATCGGGTCATACACAGAGCAGGTTTGTAACCAATATCGGGTCATACACAGAGCAGGTTCGTAGCCAATATCGGGTCATACACAGAGCAGGTTCGTAGCCAATATCGGGTCATACACAGAGCAGGTTCGTAGCCAATATCGGGTCATACACAGAGCGGGCTCGTAGCCAATATCGGGTCATACACAGAGCAGGTTCGTAGCCAATATCGGGTCATACACAGAGCGGGTTTGTAGCCAATATCGGGTCATACACAGAGCAGGTTCGTAGCCAGTATCAGGTCATACACAGAGCAGGTTCGTAGCCAATATCGGGTCGTACACAGAGCAGGTTCGTAGCCAATATCGGGTCATACACAGAGCGGGTTTGTAGCCAATATCGGGTCATACACAGAGCAGGTTCGTAGCCAATATCGGGTCATACACAGAGCAGGTTCGTAACCAATATCGGGTCATACACAGAGCAGGTTCGTAACCAATATCGGGTCATACACAGAGCAGGTTCGTAGCCAATATCGGGTCATACACAGAGCAGGTTCGTAGCCAATATCGGGTCATACACAGAGCGGGCTCGTAGCCAATATCGGGTCATACGCAGAGCAGGTTCGTAGCCAATATCGGGTCATACACAGAGCGGGTTTGTAGCCAATATCGGGTCATACACAGAGCAGGTTCGTAGCCAGTATCGGGTCATACACAGAGCAGGTTCGTAGCCAATATCGGGTCGTACACAGAGCAGGTTCGTAGCCAATATCGGGTCATACACAGAGCGGGTTTGTAGCCAATATCGGGTCATACACAGAGCAGGTTTGTAACCAATATCGGGTCTTACACAATGCGGGTTTGTAGCCAGTATCGGGTCATACACAGAGCGGGTTTGTAACCAATATCGGGTCATACACAGAGCAGGTTCGTAGCCAATATCGGGTCATACACAGAGCAGGTTTGTAACCAATATCGGGTCATACACAGAGCGGGTTTGTAACCAATATCGGGTCATACACAGAGCAGGTTCGTAGCCAGTATCGGGTCTTACACAATGCGGGTTTGTAACCAATATCGGGTCATACACAGAGCAGGTTCGTAACCAATATCGGGTCATACACAGAGCAGGTTCGTAACCAATATCGGGTCATACACAGAGCAGGTTCGTAGCCAATATCGGGTCATACACAGAGCAGGTTCGTAGCCAATATCGGGTCATACACAGAGCGGGTTCGTAGCCAATATCGGGTCATACACAGAGCAGGTTTGTAACCAATATCGGGTCATACACAATGCGGGTTTGTAACCAATATCGGGTCATACACAGAGCAGGTTCGTAACCAATATCGGGTCATACACAATGCGGGTTTGTAACCAATATCGGGTCATACACAGAGCAGGTTTGTAGCCAATATCGGGTCTTACACAGAGCAGGTTCGTAGCCAATATCGGGTCATACACAGAGCAGGTTCGTAGCCAATATCGGGTCATACACAGAGCGGGTTCGTAACCAATATCGGGTCATACACAGAGCAGGTTCGTAACCAATATCGGGTCATACACAATGCGGGTTTGTAACCAATATCGGGTCATACACAGAGCAGGTTCGTAACCAATATCGGGTCATACACAGAGCAGGTTCGTAGCCAATATCGGGTCATACACAGAGCAGGTTCGTAGCCAATATCGGGTCATACACAGAGCGGGCTCGTAGCCAATATCGGGTCATACACAGAGCAGGTTCGTAGCCAATATCGGGTCATACACAGAGCGGGTTTGTAGCCAATATCGGGTCATACACAGAGCAGGTTCGTAGCCAGTATCGGGTCATACACAGAGCAGGTTCGTAGCCAATATCGGGTCGTACACAGAGCAAGTTCGTAGCCAATATCGGGTCATACACAGAGCGGGTTTGTAGCCAATATCGGGTCATACACAGAGCAGGTTCGTAGCCAATATCGGGTCATACACAGAGCAGGTTCGTAACCAATATCAGGTCATACACAGAGCAGGTTCGTAACCAATATCGGGTCATACACAGAGCAGGTTCGTAGCCAATATCGGGTCATACACAGAGCAGGTTCGTAGCCAATATCGGGTCATACACAGAGCGGGCTCGTAGCCAATATCGGGTCATACACAGAGCAGGTTCGTAGCCAATATCGGGTCATACACAGAGCGGGTTTGTAGCCAATATCGGGTCATACACAGAGCAGGTTCGTAGCCAGTATCGGGTCATACACAGAGCAGGTTCGTAGCCAATATCGGGTCGTACACAGAGCAGGTTCGTAGCCAATATCGGGTCATACACAGAGCGGGTTTGTAGCCAATATCGGGTCATACACAGAGCAGGTTCGTAGCCAATATCGGGTCATGCACAGAGTGGAATAGTAGCCAATGATGGGACATGCACTGAGCAGAGCTCCAAACTGACACCAACGCAAGGGCGAGTGGGTAGAGGTAATGCAGACCTAAAACCCCCAGGTCACAGGAAGCATCAGGGTGGAGTTAACTCAGGTCTGTATAAATCACAGCCCTGCTCGAGGACATGGACGCCACAGATCTCTGGGCATAGTCTGCCTGGGCTTTCCACGGGACGCTCATAATGGCCCAGCACCCTTTGCTCACCGGGTCTGGGTGCAACGCCATCTGGAATATCGCGCCAGAAACTAGGTACTGTGACATCAATATTCTAGATGGGGGTCTTATAAAGAGTTTATGAATGGGAAGACTCATATTTCCATTCTGTTCATCCATACCTGTATACATGATAGTATCCTGTTGGCTTTTGCAGCAACTACGTGACATTGTACACCGTTGTGAAGTCAATTGTCTACCTGTGTTTCCAGTTTCCTTTTTGGCTTTTGCGTTAGAAAACCTGCATAAGGTTGTGTTTCTAAGTATTTTCAAAATACTGATGGAGCTATGCTAAACAACATGCCACAATATTAAATCATATTAGTCACAGTTCCATGAATAAATGGAGATGAGTGTTAAATAAATGTAGGCTTAGCAATAATTCAACCATGGTCTATTAGGAAAAAAGAATAGGTAGTTTGAATTTCTTAACAGTTCTCTAAATTGAAATGAATAAAATGGTAAATAGTACAATACTTAACATGAAGTAGCACACACACTATTTATGCTGAGTGAACAGGCCTCTAGGAAAACTAAAATCAATTGCAATAAGCATTAAACTGAAGTTAATTGCAATATGATGTAGTAGCACCAGGAATTTTACATTGAACTGGAATAAAAGTCTATTATGTGATACAAAGTTTTGAAAGACATCATAATAATGATACATAAAAAAGAAAGAAAAAAATCGTATTCCACTTCAACCTTAAAGGGATAGTAATGTTTCATAATAAAAGCAGCTCTAATTAATCATCATAGTATTTGGACTTTGGAGAGTGTTACTTCAATTCTGTCAGAGTTGTAGTTCAAGAGTAATTCAATGACAAAATATCCCCCCCCTTTTACTGATTTAACACTGCTCAGCCAGAGCAGAAGGGAGGTGCCCAGGTAGACTGCAGAGAGGGACAAGCTTCAATTAAGATAAGGGAAAAACCTGAAAGATGTGTCAAGGGGGGCAGGGCTTTCATTGTTCTCATAGGAAGAAGATTGTCCCCTGCTGTTATCTGTCTGGTCTATGGACTGGATTCCACATCTGAGAAGAGATGGCTTACACTAGGTAAAAGGGGCGGGAGGGGAAACTTTGCTTGTGATTATCTCTCAAACCATAAAGGTTTGAGAGATAAGACTTATATCGTTCTTCATGCTTTTTTAATAACTACAAAATAAAATAAAGCTAAAATGAAATATTACTATCCCTTTAAAGGCACGGTAAATGTACTGTAAGATTTTTACAGATTGACAAAAGCACCGGCAGACTTTTTTGAGAGTTTATCCATAGAAATCAATAGGAACATTGCCACCTGGCTCACCAAAAATGATAATCTCAGAATCTCAATATTTAGCTGCAATATCTTTTGAATGTAGCCTCTCATGCAGTGGGAGTGTTTTGGCTTTACCCATTACGAAATGTCCTATAATACACGTTTTTATATAAGACGGTTTACTGCCCTTTATCTGGAAATCACTAAGCCCCCCAAATTACTTTGTGTATTATAAATTGTAATAATGTACAGCGGTGTAGGGACAAATTTATTGATGATTGAAGATCACTTGAAGATCACTTTCTACAAGAGATGGCTTACACTAGGCAAAAGGGTGGAGGGGAAACTTTGCTTGTGAATATCTCTCAAACTATAAAGGTTTGAGAGATAAGACTTATATTGTTCTTCATTTTTTTTAATGCCTACAAAATAAAGTAAAGATAAAATGAAGTATTACTATCCCGTTAAGGTGTGCCAATACTCTGCGCCATAGTAGCCACTTTATTCAGTCCAGGAGCTGAGAATATCACAGAAAAATGCCTCACGTTCTTTAAAGGAGCTGTAAAGTTTTTTATGAAAAATTATGTATCTTAGAGCTTTCCCTGGAGATGAGAAAAACATGGATACGCTCACTGCTACTCCAGAGTTATTACAGTTTAAAGTTATGATTTTTTATGCTAACAGTGATCTCTTGTGGACAGAAAATTAATATATAGTTTACCTTTTGTTTAGACAGTTGCTTTCTATGGGAGAGGTGAGTTACTGACAACCGTTTTCTATATAAAGTGATCACAATATCTTCATCACTTCCTGACAGTTTGAAATAACGTCCTGATAATTTGAACTGTTATATCTTTTGAGTAAAGCAACTCCCCATCATCTCCATATTGCCCTCACATTGCCTCCACCATCTCCAACTTGCCCCCATCAGCTCCACATTTCCCCTAACATCTCCATATTGTCCTCACATTGCCCCCCATCAGCTCCAAATTGCCCCCATCAGCTGCACATTGTCCCCACCATCTTCATGTTGCCCTCACATTGCCCCCTTCTGCTCCAACTTGCCCCCACCATCTCCATGTTGCCCTCACATTGCCTCCCCCATTGTCCATTTCCTAAACCACCCCCCCTCGTTGTCTGTTTCCTACCTCCCTGGCAGGAGATCTGTCGTCTGTGCCTCCTTTGGCACAGTCCTGTAAGTGCTGAGCTCCCTCTTCGGCTCTTTAGGAATGCAGAGCGCTGGGAGATGACATCATCTCCCAGCGCTCTGCATTCCTGAATAGGAGACCGCGCGGGAGCTCCAGCACTTACAGGACTGTGCCAAAGGAGGCACAGACGACAGATCTCCTGCCAGGGAGGTAGGAAACAGACAACGAGGGGGGGTGGTTTAGGAAATGGACAATGGGGGAGGCAATGTGAGGGCAACATGGAGATGGTGGGGGCAAGTTGGAGCAGAAGGGGGCAATGTGAGGGCAACATGAAGATGGTGGGGACAATGTGCAGCTGATGGGGGGCAATTTGGAGATGGTGGGGGCAATGTGGATCTGATGGGGGCAACTTGGAGATGGTGGGGGCAATGTGGATCTGATGGGGGCAACTTGGAGATGGTGGGGGCAATGTGGAGCTGATGGAGGGCAATGTGAGGGTAACATGGAGCTGATGGGGAGCAAGTTGGAGCTGATGGGGGGCAATGTGAGGACAATATGGAGATGTTAGGGGAAATGTGGAGCTGATGGGGGCAAGTTGGAGATGGTGGAGGCAATGTGAGGGCAATATGGAGATGATGGGGGCAATGTGGAGCTGATGGGGAGCAAGTTGGAGCTGATTGGGCAGTGTGAGGGCAATATGGAGATGATGGGGGCAATGTGGAGATTAGGAGCATTGTGGAGGTGTGCAGTGGAGATGGCCAATGTGGGGGGGGGGGGCACTTCAGATTTCTGTGCCTACAGGCTCCTGAGATGTAAATCAGGCCCTGGTTCAACCTGGTTCAACCTTCTCCTCATACCCCAGTAACTGAGAATTTTATAGCTTTCCTGCTACCAAATAAGTTAGTCTTTATCAGACCTTCCTGATCTGCCTACTGATAAACATTATAACTCTGTATGTTCCTTTGGAAAGAAATGTATCTAATCTTCTCTTGAATGTATCCATTGTATCTGACATAACCACCTCCTTGGGCAGAGAACTCCACAGTTTAACAGACCTTACTGTAAAAAACCCCTTCCTCTGCTGAAGTTTAAACCTCCTTTCCTCTAATCTCAAGGGTGTCCCCTGGTCATCTGATCAGGCCTTGGAATAAATAGCTCACCACAGAGATCCTTGTATTGACCTCTCATATATATGTACAATGTGATAAGGTCTCCTCTTAGTCATCTTTTCTCTAGAGTAAATAAACCAAGTTTGTCTAGTCATTCCTCATACAGTGTTGACAGTGTGACAGTACACAGAGGAATAACTGTGTAACTTTATTGTTTCAACAACATGACTTGTGGCAGTTGAGATGGTGGTGAGGGTAGACCTCTAAGATGCTTGTCATCTATTCCAACAAATGTAGAGCTATACTCCGTCATGTTTTGCATTTGCAAAACAGTAGCAGGAGCCATGAGTGTTAGGCTAAATGTAGAAAATCTTGGCACAATTTCTGAGACACTTATATCACTACTACTATATGTCCCTAAACCCCGTGAACTTTTCTTATAGAAGCCAGGGGCGGATTGTAGGGGAATACAAGCCCTGTCATTTTTTTTTAAAGCAGCCCACTAGCTGCACCGATGTCCCTATCGACACCTCCTTGTGGTCCCTGTGCGGCATGGGAGAGCAGGCGCCAGGATATTATGTCATATCCTGGAGCTCTACATTAACAAGGAACACGAAGGCTGTCACAGAGAGTGCCTGTGCCGGTGGCAACACAGACCTCTCCTTCAAAATATCATGGGACGGTAAGGTGAGATCCTCTGATCTCCCACACCGGCCCATGATCTAGCGGTCCACCGGTGGATGCCCGATTCCCCGATAGGACAATCTGCCCATGATAGACGCATTACTGCTGATAGATGATGTTGTGGGTTATCTCCCAATTAGACTTGTGATTGTGTTTCCAGTAGGATCTCAACGGGGATATGCCTAATTGGGATACTGCTTTCCCCCACTCATATCTTTATTACACAGACAACATATAGAAACATGTTTAGCTTTTGAATCATGAGTCAGACTTTCCATCTGATCTCTCAAACATTTTTTTTTTTTTTTTTGTTTTAAAGGCATTATATAAGGAAAAAAAATACATGTACATTAAGTAAGAGACATAGAGAATAAATTGAACTGTATAGTGCATATTTCATTAACAAATACAAAAGAAAAACATATCAATCAGCACCTAAGGTGCAAGAAATAAGCAACGATATGAACCAAAGTAAATGCAGCAAATTAATCTCTTAAATCTCATCCCTGAGGATCGAGTATTAAGATTTTCTATATTTGCTAATGAAAGGGAAGAGGAAATGTCAACTTGCGTAAAAGTGACTACAGATAACGTTATGGCGTAGGAACACTTATTATAGCCCAGTTACCAGAATATAAGTAGTAAAGGGAATATATAAATAAGGACGTTAATTAACTAGCGGGTAAAGTGATCATATTCAGATCATAGACCAAGGGCCGAATCCTATGCCTTATGACACACAAATGTCTAGTGGAAAGAAGAGAGGTGGGGGGGGGGGGGGGAAGGGAGAGAAAAGAAAAAAACAAAAAAAAAGAAAAGAAAGAAGAAGGGCAGGGAACACATCTGGGCTTGACTATCCATTTTTATTATTATTATTATTAATCTTTATTTATATAGTGCCAACAAATTCCACAGCGCTTTACAGTAGGGAATAGACATACAGAGGGATTAAATAGTACAAATCAAATGTGCAGAACAGAAGGGTCAGAGGGCCCCCTGCTGGTGAGAGCTTACAGTGTAGAAGAAGAAAGGTTGGACACAGAAGGAGTAAGTGCTATTGGGTGTAAGTGCCTCCTGCCACATGAACTGCCGGTCAGTGGGTGGGAGTGAGAAGTGCTGTTCAGTGCAATGGTCCAGGGAAGGGGTGGTTCTTAGTGATAAAGTTTATGGAGGCAGTTAATGTCATACAACTTGGAAAAGGCTGTCATACTCTATAGTGAGGGTCACAACTCATGTACATTCAAGTGTTCATCCAAAGGGGATAGGTTTGTAGCCATTGGGACCATAAGTCCAAGAATATCTCACAGTCATTTTATAAATATACATAGTGCTCCTTTTCAGTGGGGCAAGATTGATTCTTTTCTTCTCAGCTAATGGTATGACCATATTATCATCACTGCCACTCTCTACTTCTGTACATCTGTAACAGAAAAAGAGGATATATTCTAGATCAACACCATCATCAATAATTAGGTTTTCATCAGCATCGTCTACTTCCTCTCCACGACTTCCATATTCTTCTAGGATTTTTGATGTTTCATAGAGTTTCTTTATACTTTTCCCATTAGGAGGATTTACAGAACATTCATTGCTACTTTGCAGATGGATGTTGCTGTCACTGTCAGACATAACAGTGGGTTTAACTGCTAAGAGCGAGATGTTCAGAAAGTGGTGGTTACTGAAATTGTCTGTAATCAGAATAAAAATGTTCTTACACCATGATCCATCAATTCTCAGTCATGTGTAGGTCATTTTTTTGCATCCAATTCTGCCATTTCCATCAAAGATAAAAAGCCATCTTAAAAGTGGGTGTGGTTTAATCTTCCGTCATAATGTAAGGTATTTTCAGAAAAAAATATTCGTTTGAACGTCATTTTTTTGTCTGATTAACGTCATTTTTTCCCAACATAATAAAAAAGGTCTAAACTTGGAGAAGAAAAATTAAAGTACTGAGAAGCAATTTTTCATTTCAAAGACCACAGAAGTCTTTGTTTCTTTGAAAATTTTCATTTCAAAGGCAAAAAAAGTCTTTGTTTCATTGAAAAGTTTTGTTTCAAACATAAAAGAATGTATTTGTTTCTCTGAAAAGATCAGAATTTTTAACGGCAATGTTCAATGAGATCTTCTTACAGTCATTTTTAATTCTTTAGATGTATTTTCAAACGTGACAGATTTACTTCTGAAAATATTGTCCTTCTTTTACTACCAACTCATGATCCGACAAGTTTTTCATTATGATGACTTTTGAACATCTCGCTCTAAGTCCTCCTCCTTTATGGTAAAAATACGAGAATGAGACTTGCTATCCTCTTCAATTTTCTTAAAAGGTTTAGAAGTACTACTGCTAGTCAGAGCCGGCCCTTACATGAATCACGGTGTGTCCATGGGACCCAGGCAGCACTTTGACAGGGGTGGCAATTTGCCACCGCAAGGCATGTTCTTTCGGGCATCACACCATCATTAGCTTAGCTGCAGTCTGCTGTCTGTGTTCGCAGTTGGACATTAGGCTCTTGCGTGTGGCTCTCAAAAGGATAAGGGAGTGATGCTGTTCGTGGTGCTGAAAGTATACTCTCCAATCCCCTAATGGCCAAGTGGGGAAGCAGAGAGAATGCACTCAGACTTCAGAGTAGTCGTATTGCTGGTGACGTGTGAGGGAAAACATCCCATCCACCTTGTTAGCAGTTCAACAACCCTCCATGATTATGATTGATTGAGGGCTGATAGTGAATAGGAAACTACAGGAAGATCCCAACTTCTCCAGCCTAAGGTAGGCAAAGTGAGTTTTGTGAACTCTGACAGCAGAGGCTGTATCACGGTCCCCGTGATTCCCTGTCAATCTCTGTAGGTATACATATGCATTGGAGGAGTCTGATTGGCCCGCCCAGGATGTGCCTTTATATACTGAGGCTTGGGCACTTGTCAATTGCCCTTTCGTGGTGTTGTGTTGCTGCGCCTTGTTATTGATCTCCAGTGTCTCCTGTGTACCGACCCGGCTAGTCTGACTCTCCTTCTGTTCCTGCACCGTGATCTGACCCAGCTCTGGCTGATGACCCTGCACCGTGAACTGACCCGGCTCTGGCTGACGACCCTGCACCGTGATCCGACCCGGCTCTGGCTGACAACTCCGCTCCGTGATTCGACCCGGTTCTGGCTCCTGATCCTGCTCCGTGACTGCTCCACTCTCCGGTGGTGTTCCTGCGACTCAGTCATCCGGTTCCGGCTACTGTTCCTATCCGGTTACTGCTCCTGTCCGGTTGCTGCTCCTGTGTACTCCGGTCACGCTGGCGACATTCTGACTGTTCTCTGTTTCCGAGCTCATTACGCTGCAGCCGAGGTTGCCTGCCTTGTTCTCGTTGAGCATTTCAAATGTACCAGATTAACCCTTGCACTGCCGGTAGCCTCCGATTACGTGCCATTTGATTCATTGCCAAGCTCCGGTGATTCTCTGAGCCTTAACACAATTGAGCCTCCGCTTTACGCTATACCAGTCCTTGCAGAGCTCCGCCTGTTCGATGCCCAGTGAGCATCGTGATAACGCTGGTTGACACTGGTAGTCCATTCGCTCTTGCAACAAGGATTCTGGGTCACACCTTGTGGATGTCTGGGCAGTACCTCATTCGCTCAAAGTGTTTTATCCCAACTGCACTACTCTGTGCATCGGCTCTTCATAGCTTGGGCAATTCCGTTCTACTGTGGCCTCCCAAGGGCTGGCATACTTCAGTGGCAGACGCAGGGTTACTCGATACTCATTCAGGGCGATTCCTATTCTGGTTACATCAAATTGGCAGTTGCAATCCTCATAAGCCCACTGTGGTGGTACGGGCTCAGCTTAGAGCAACAGGGGCTCATCCTGTTTATGCTTCAAGAGTGTTACAGCGCTTTTCCTGAGTTCCTGATCTACATTTAAAGACTGTTACCAGAGACTGCTATATATCCCCTGGGCGTTGGCCAATCTAGCCTGAGCCTTACCAGTTGCTCCACTTTACCCTCTATGCACTACTGTTTGTAGTTTACTCCATCCTCTGTTCATATTGCCTGTTCTTAACTTTACTAGCCCCTAGGGGCAGTGTTGTTCATTTTTATTTCAATAAATTGTATTTTACGTTACATCCTGGTCTGTGTGTCAGAAAACCGTAACAGTACGAAAGGGCCATGACCTCAGACAGGAAGAGTGACGGTAATACACAGAACCTCCACTGGAGGATGGATGTTCACGAGCAACACCTAGATCAGTTGGCATTGGCCATGCAGACCTTGCTTGAACGTACGGTACATCTTGATAAGCCGAATCAAAATCCGGTGGTCCCCCCAGTCATGACACCGGATACTAGTTCTGGTCAATGCTTGGTCCCGCAGAAAAGTCTAACGGCGGCGGCGCCATTACCAGTAAGATACGATGGTGAACCCACTCTGTGCAGGGTTTTCCTTAATCAGCTAGAGATCTTCCTCGAACTTACACCTCATGCCTTTCCGAGTGACCGTAGCAAGGTGGGGTTCATGGTATCCCTATTAACTGGCAAAGCCCTGGCATGGGCAAATCCGTTATGGGAACAGGCTAAGCCTTGCACTTTGTGCTTTAAAGAATTTGTTAAACAGTTCCGTAGAGTTTTTGAGGTACCTGGGCGAGCTACGTCCGCGGCAAAAAAACTGTTGTCAATACAAATGGGCGATCAGACTGCAGCCGAATATGCTATAGAATTTCGGATTCTAGCTGCAGAGGTGGCATGGAATAATGAGGCACTCCTGGCAGCATTTGCCCAAGGGCTCTCGGATGCTATCAAAGATGAAATTGCTGCCAGGGAGGTACCTACCGATCTGGATGAGTACATTGAATATGTGATACTCATTGATACTCGGATGCGCGAGAGGCGCTTGACTAAGAGGGCAACTTCCAAAATCCATGGGCATGAGAGATTGTTTAACCCACCCTCTCCTCCCATTCCTCCGGTCCGTGTACCTGATACTGGGGAACCTATGCAGATTGGTTTTACTAGACTGACTAAGGAGGAGAGGGCGTATCGTAAAAGACAAGGATTATGCCTATATTGTGGCAAAAGTGGGCATTTGTTGCGCACCTGTCCGGGAAACGCACGCACCTAGGGTACCTTGGGGGACAGGCCCTAGGTGGTGTACAGTCGTCCTCAGATCCTTGCTCCTTGAAACCCACTATACCTGTGAGTTTTCTGCTAGGTGACCAGGTTGTGGAAGCACTTGCCCTGGTAGATTCTGGTGCTGCTGGCTATTTCATGGACCAGGCATTTGCTGAAAGACATAATATTTCTCTGTCTGAAAGAGATACTCCGTTAGCCATTGAGGCTATTGATGGCAGACCTCTTGAACCAGCACTCATCACAATGGAGATTACTCTCCTCACTATGACTGTGGGGGCCCTCCATAAGGAGGAAGTTTGTTTTCAGATTATCCTTTCACCCCATCATGCGGTCATTCTGGGGTTCCCTTGGTTGTCAGTGCACAATCCCCAGTTTGACTGGCAGACATGTGAAATCAAAGCATGGTCAGAATACTGCACAAATCATTGTCTATCTCGGCCCGTTAAGATTCTGTGTACCTCCCCTTCTCTGCCAGCTGAATACAGCAAGTTCAGCGACGTTTTCAGTAAAGGGGAGGCTAGCGCTCTGCCGCAGCATCGGCTATGTGATTGCGTTATTGATTTGCCCCAGGGAGTGGTTCCACCGAGGGGTAGGACGTACCCATTGTCATGTGATGAGACTAAGGCAATGGAGGAATACATTTAGGATGCTCTCAAAAGAGGGAATATTCGCAAATCATCCTCTCCGGCAGGTGCAGGGTTCTTTTTTGTGAAAAAGAAAAATGGCGACTTGCGACCTTGTATTGACTACCGTGGGCTCAATAAGGTCATGTCCAAAAATGCATACCCCATTCCACTCATCACAGAGTTATTTGATAGGCTGAAAGGCTCCTCTATTTTTACTAAACTCGATTTACGAGCTGCCTACAATTTAATAAGGATCAAGGCCGGTGATGAGTGGAAGACAGCCTTCAATACAAGGTCAGGGCACTACGAATACCTAGTCATGCCATTCGGATTATGTAATGCACCTGCCGTATTCCAAGAGTTCATCAACGATATCTTCCGCGATATGTTACAGTCCTGTGTAGTGGTATATCTGGACGATATTTTGATCCACTCACTAATTTATCCCAGCATATACAGGATGTTTCTGAGGTATTGCTTCGATTACGCAAGAACAAATTGTTCTGTAAACTCGAAAAATGTGAATTTCACTGTTCTCAAGTACCCTTTTTGGGTTTCGTGATTTCTAGAGATGACATAGCTATGGACCAAGAGAAGTTGGCTGCAGTCCTTAACTGGCCACGACCCAAGGGGCTAAAAGCTATTCAAAGATTCCTGGGCTTTGCCAACTATTACAGAAAATTAATTCAGAACTTTTCTACGATTACTAAACCTCTCTCTGACTTAACGCATAAGGGCGCAAATCCCTCTCAATGGTCTGAGGCAGCTGAACAGGCCTTTGTTACTCTCAAGCAGACATTCGCATCTGCCCCTATTCTGTGCCATCCTAATCCTACTCTGCCTTTTACCCTGGAAGTTGATGCCTCCGAGGTTGGGGTAGGGGCAGTTCTCTCCCAACGACCCAGGGAGGGAGGTAACCTGAGACCATGCAGATTTTTTCCAACAAACTGTCTAGTGCCCAAAGCCATTATGAAATTGGTGATAGGGAATTGTTGGCTATCATCTTGGCTTTGAAAGAATGGTGACATCTCCTGGAAGGCACTAGGACCCCTGTCTTAATTCTCACTGACCATAAAAATCTAATTTACTTGTCTGAGGCAAAAAGGCTGTCTTCTCGCCAGGCTCGTTGGGCTCTCTTCTTGTCAAGATTTAATTTCATAGTCTCCTACTTGCCGGGGTCCAAAAACATTAGAGCAGATGCTCTTTACAGACAATTCTGCACAGACATTGAGAGGGATGAGGCGCCAGTGCCTATAATTCAGCCAGATAAGATCCTGGCCACTATTCGTGCCAACATCACTTCACCACTGGGGGAGCAAATCTTGGCTTCACAAGCACGGGCACCTCCTGAAACCCCAGTTGGCAGATGTTTTGTGGACGAACCATTTCGCACCCAGTTACTCGAGACCTATCACTCATCTAAGGCGGCCGGGCACATTGGCAGTGATCAGTTGGTTTGGTCATTGGCACAAACATTCTGGTGGCCTTCTCTGAGAGCAGATTGCTTCGCATTTACCGCTGCCTGTGCTATCTGTGCCCGTGCTAAAACTCCCAGACATCTCCCCGTGGGGTTACTCCAGCCAGTACCCAATGGCGACCGTCCCTGGTCCCATATATCCATCGATTTCTTGGGAGAGCTGCCTTTGTCTAAGGGCTACACTTTCATTCTGATGGTGGTAGATAGGTTCTCCAAAATGGCTCATTTTGTGCCCCTCTCTGGTCTCCCATCGGCCCAGGAATTGGCAGTAATTTTCGCCAGGGAGGTATTCCACTTGCACGGGGTTCCTAGTGTGATAGTGTCTGATCGGGGAAGCCAGTTTGTGTCTAGATTCTGGAGGGCATTCTGTGGCCAGATGGGCATTCAATTGTCATTTTCCTCTGCCTACCATCCCCAGACCAATGGGGCCGCTGAGCGTGCCAATCAGGGACTTGAGCAGTATTTGCGATGCTTCGTGACTGATCATCATGATAACTGGTCCGACCTGTTGCCATGGGCGGAGTTCGCCAGGAACTGTGCGGTTAATTCATCGTCTGGGAGTTCTCCGTTCCTAGTTAATTATGGGTTCCAACCCTGCCTACTCCCGGACTCATTTCAGTCCCAACAGATTCCGGCTCTGGATGAGCACATGGAGCAGCTCCGTTCCACTTGGGCACAGGTACAACGGTCCCTCAGTCAGTCCTTCCTGAGACATCAGCGGCATGCTAATCGCAGACGCCTTCCAGCGGTCTCCTACCAGGTTGGGGACAGGGTATGGCTCTCCTCCAGGAATCTTAACCTGCAAGTACCTTCAAACAAACTGGCTCCCCGGTTCATTGGTCCCTTTAAGATCATTCGCAAGGTCAACCCCGTGGCATACGCATTGGAGCTCCCCAGGGCTATGCGTATTCATAATGTGTTTCATGTGTCCCTTCTTAAGCCCTTGGTGTGCAACCATTATACTACCACGCCGGTGGTTCCTGGGCCGGTGAATGTACAAGGCCAAGAGGAATACGAAATTCAGAGCATAATTGACTCCAGGAGATTTAGAGGCAAGTTGCAATATTTGGTCCACTGGAAAGGTTATGGGCCTGAGGAGCGGTCTTGGGTAGATCATACGGATCTTCATGCTCCACGACTGATGCGCAACTTTCACTCTAAATATCCCCATAAACCTAGACCCTCTGGCAGGGGAGGGGGTCTTTGAGAGGGGGGTACTATCACGGTCCCCGTGATTCCCTGTCAATCTCTGTAGGTATACATTTGCATTGGAGGAGTCTGATTGGCCCGCCCAGGATGTGCCTTTATATACTGATGCTTGGGCACTTGTCAATTGCCCTTTCGTGGTGTTGTGTTGCTGCGCCTTGTTATTGATCTCCAGTGTCTGGCTGACGACCCTGCACCGTGAACTGACCCGGCTCTGGCTGACGACCCTGCACCATGAACTGACCCGGCTCTGGCTGACGACCCTGCACCGTGATCCGACCCGGCTCTGGCTGACGACTCCGCTCCGTGATTCGACCCGGTTCTGGCTCCTGAACCTGCTCCGTGACTGCTCCACTCTCCGGTGGTGTTCCTGCGACTCAGTCATCCGGTTCCGGCTACTGTTCCTGTCCGGTTACTGCTCCTGTCCGGTGGCTGCTCCTGTGTACTCCGGTCACGCTGGCGACATTCTGACTGTTCTCTGTTTCCGAGCTCATTACGCTGCAGCCGAGGTTGCCTGCCTTGTTCTCGTTGAGCATTTCAAATGTACCAGATTAACCCTTGCACTGCCGGTAGCCTCCGATTACGTGCCATTTGATTCATTGCCAAGCTCCGGTGATTCTCTGAGCCTTAACACAATTGAGCCTCCACTTTACGCTATACCAGTCCTTGCAGAGCTCCGCCTGTTAGATGCCCGGTGAGCATCGTGATCACGCTGGTTGACACTGGTAGTCCATTCGCTCTTGCAACAAGGATTCTGGGTCACACCTTGTGGGTGTCTGGGCAGTACCTCATTCGCTCAAAGTGTTTTATCCCAACTGCACTACTCTGTGCATCGGCTCTTCATAGCTTGGGAAATTCCGTTCTACTGTGGCCTCCCAAGGGCTGGCATACTTCAGTGGCAGACGCAGGGTTACTCGATACTCATTCAGGGCGATTCCTATTCTGGTTACATCAAATTGGCAGTTGCAATCCTCATAAGCCCACTGTGGTGGTACGGGCTCAGCTTAGAGCAACAGGGGCTCATACTGTTTATGCTTCAAGTGCTTAAAGACTGTTACCAGAGACTGCTATATATCCCCTGGGCGTTGGCCAATCTAGCCTGAGCCTTACCAGTTGCTCCACTTAACCCTCTATGCACTACTGTTTGTAGTTTACTCCATCCTCTGTTCATATTGTTTGTTCTTAACTTTACTAGCCCCTAGGGGCAGTGTTGTTCATTTTTATTTCAATAAATTGTATTTTACGTTACATCCTGGTCTGTGTGTCAGAAAACCGTAACAGGCTGTTATCGGAGTTTAGGGGATGTGCCACAATAACATATAAAAACATCCCCATGAAAATGATAATGGCTCAATATCATGCATTTGCTTATGGAAATGAGCCATTATGATGCATTTTCTTGCTAAAACAGGCCATTGTCGATGTAATGATGAGCGAAAATTCATAAACCTGTCAAAGGCATGTCAGATTGATGCCAACCTGGTCAGATTTTTGTTGGACTGATGGGGATATCATGTTTATGACACTTTAGTGCATACTGTAGATGTGCCTTCAACACTGCTCCAACAGGACACTGACATTATGAGACCTTTAGTGAATCTACCCCATCATTTCACTAGTGGTGCCCAAACTTTTGCATACAACTATATATGTTGTTTTGCACAATATCTCCAATTGTCCTCACTTGCTATGTGCCATCTAAGGACTGCCTGTAGTTTGCACCTCCACACAGGTGGAGAGGAGACTTTATCAGTGATTCTAGTTGGACATGACTTACTTCACCTGGCCTTTACATGCCCCTATTTAGTTATAGACTATTGCATAGTTTGAAAAGCAAAGAAACATAAATAGATACAATTTAGTGTAGTGTGAAGGACATAATGAGTAACTAATTCTCTTAAAGGAATAGTAATGTCAGAAAAAATTATTAACTATATGGCAGATACAATTAAAAGAGAGTACTTGCACTTATTCGTATCTCTCAAACCGTTATGGTTAGAGAGATATAGGAAAATAAAGTTCTCTGCTCCCTCCCCTTTCTGCTTGACAAGCTGTAAAGCTGTCAGAAGCAGATTCTGGTCGCTTGACCAGACACGGTTCTTCAGCAGCGCCAATATAACAATATCTAAAGATAAATACTTCATCAGAATGGTCTACAACGTGTGCTTGCAAACCAGGTGCGTGATGTAGACCGTTCCGTTGAAGTATTTATTTTTAGGTATCGCTATGCCGGTGCTGCTGAAGAGCCACCGTCTGATCCAGGAACCAGAATCTGCTTCTGACAGCTTTACAGCTTGTCGAGCAGAAAGGGGAGGGAGAGAAGAACTTTATTTTCCTATATCTCTCAAACTATACCAGTTCGAGAGATACAGATAAGTGCAAGTACTATCTTTTAATTGTATCTACCATATAGTTAATACTTTTTTTCTGACATTACTATCGCTTTAAATGCCCTAAGATAAACATATTTTAAGTATATTGTTTCACTTTTGTAAACCTAGACATATTAGAGAGAATCCAGTGTACAAGTAAAGGTACTGGC
Source organism: Rhinophrynus dorsalis (assembly GCA_037306005.1). Lineage (NCBI taxonomy): Eukaryota > Metazoa > Chordata > Amphibia > Anura > Rhinophrynidae > Rhinophrynus > Rhinophrynus dorsalis. The sequence goes on from CM074719.1 coordinate 23,306,684, forward strand.
TTCCAGTATGTGTTAGCATTCTGAAAATGGAGGCACCACATCAGACAGATAGATAGACAGACAGACAGACAGACAGACAGACAGACAGACAGATAGATATATAGATAGATAGATAGATAGATAGATAGATAGATAGATAGATAGATAGATAGATAGATAGATATGAAATAGATAGATAGATAAATAGATATGAAATAGATAGATAAATAGATAGATAGATATGAGATAGATAGATAGATAGATAGATAGATAGATAGATAGATAGACAGATAGACATATAGATAGATAGATAGATAGATAGATAGATAGATAGATAGATAATGAGATAGATAGATAAGAGATAGATAGATAGATAGATAGATAGATATGAGATAGATAGATAGACAGATAGATAGATAGATAGATAGATAGATAGATAGATAGATATGAGATAGATAGATAGATAGATAGATAGATAGATATGAGATAGATAGATAGATAGATAGATAGATAGATAGATACTCTCTCATACATCTACTTAAAAAAGGAGTAGTGGCACCTATATATGTACAGACGCGATGGATGTTTTGCTGTGTCAGAGCGTGTTTTCTGGTCTAATTAGTTTCTAATCAGAAAGCTGACTCAAATAGAATAGGGGGACATGGACAATAAGGAGATCTTCCCATATGCCAAAGTGCTGAGAGTTAATGTGTTTTTCCCTGAAGATTACATAGGAACAGTATTAAAGTCAGAGCCTACATTAACACTCCTGTGATTACATTTGCTCTGCTATTATCATCACCAGGTAATGGTAGGCTTCAGAGTTGAACTGATTCTGTTTTCATCCTGCTTTAACTCAAAAATGCCAGTGCACACTGTGCTGGTTTTAATGTGCAGCAAATATAATGTTATATACGAAATAGGATGCCCGTGGATTTTTGAACCATGGATTACTTTTACCTTTCTTTATACATGTTTAGGTCACTTGCCACTGCTGAAATCAAAAAGTGCCATTTTCTTTGCATGGGAATTTTCACAAAATAAAAATCTAACAATTTTTCTTTCTTGGAAATTCCTATGGATAAAATATCCACTAAAATGTCTGTTTTTTTAACTACTGCCAATTAAATTACAGCTAAAAAATTGACAATTTCCATTTATATTTTTGTTGATGTGAGAATTCCTGCTGGAATATTAGTTGCTGTTGTTTCTTGCTGTATAAAATGAACAAGAAGTATTGGAGGACTGGTGCTGAAGTCAAGAGCTCTGCAGTTAGAAGTAATAGCACAATCAGGAGCAGTAATAGTTGGAGACTCAGCCCAGCACAGACAGATAGTACTGTTCCCACCACATCCTCAGAGATCTTGATGACTGGTATGCTTCTAAAAAGTGGACTTCTGGTTTGACCAAGGTGGCTGTATGCAGTAGCACCATTCAGGTGCAGCTTTCTAAGCCTGCTATGTATGTCTGTGAGTGTGACAATGTTACTATTTATTAGTGATGAGCGAGCACCCCAATGCTCGGGTGTTCGGGTGCTCTGACCGAGCACCCCCTGAGGCTCGAGTGCTCGGCCGAACACCCGAGCCCAATTGAAGTCAATGGGAGGACTCGAGCATTACACCAGGCACCCCCTGCTCTGATGAGGGGAGGGTGCCTGGTCCATAGGAAAAGGGCAGAAAATGATGGAAACACCACAGAAATGGTTCAGGGACAGCATAGGGAGGATGTCTGGATGCATCTTGGACTCCAACATCGCTGCTGGGAACGATCTTTCGCCCGTAGTACGCCATTTTTACAGACTGACCATAAAACACACAAAAAGGAAAATAAAAACGACTTTAGGCGAAAAATTGTTACCAAACAATATTTGCTGTATATTTACTTGTATATCATCTGCAAATTATCCCAAAAATTTCCTTGATTTTCGGAAGTGAGGCCATGATTAAGAGGGAAACGTGCGCAGAGGCAAATTCTCCCAAAAATTTCCTTGATTTTCAGAACTGAGGCCATGATTAAGAGGGAAACGTGCACAGAGGCAAATTCTCCCAAAAATTTCCTTGATTTTATTGAACTGAGGCCATGATTAAGAGGGAAACGTGCGCTGAGCCGACCATCTAAAACATTATGGGTGAGGGTCTGCTGCAGAGCTGACCATCCTAAACATTATATGCGAAGGCCCGCTAGTGAGCTGACGCTATAAAACATTATATGAGAGGGCCCGCTAGAGAGCTGACCCAATAAAACATTATATGAGAAGGCCCGCTGGTGAGCTGACCTATATAAAAATTGGCAAACAGGGCCCGCTGGTGAGCTGGCCCTATATAAAAATTATATCACAGGGCCCGCTGGTGAGCTGGCCCTATATAAAAATTATAGCACAGGGCATATGGAAGAGGAGGAGGAGGATGAGAAGATTAAGAGTCAACCATATACCCGTTTTTTGGGTGGAAGGGGTGAATGGGAATACAGAGTATTCACATCATTGTAAATAACATATATAAAGTGAGTTTATGTTCCCCCGCGGCTTTCCTCCAGTGGAGTGGAGAAGTCAGGGGAAATCCAGGCCTTGTTCATTTTTATAAGTGTCAACCTATCAGCATTGTCGGTGGAAAGGCGGATACGCTTATCTGTTATGATGCCACCAGCAGCACTAAATACCCGCTCAGACAGAACGCTGGCGGCAGGGCAGGCCAGCACCTCCAAGGCGTAGAGTGCCAGTTCATACCACGTGTCCAGCTTGGACACCCAGTAGTTGTAAGGCACAGAGGGATCATTGAGGACGCTGACACGGTCTGCTACGTACTCCTTCACCATCTTCCAAAACTTTTCCCTCCTTGTGACACTAGGCTGCGCATCAGGGTGAGGGTGCTGGCGGGGTGTCATGAAGGTGTCCCACGCCTTGGAGAGTGTTGCCCTGCCTTTCTCGGAACTGCTGTGTGCTCCCCTTTTCTCCCCTTCTCGGTTGGCCAAGGTAGCACGTACTCTGCCGCCAGCGTTGTCAGATGGAAAATTTTGGAGCAATTTTTCGACAAGAACCTTCTGGTATTGCAACATTTTGCTTGTCCTCTCCACCGGAGGAATGAGAGATGAGAAATTCTCTTTGTAGCGGGGGTCCAGAAGGGTGAACACCCAGTAATCCGTGTTGTCTAAAATGCGTACAACGCGTGGGTCACGGGAAAGGCAGCCTAACATAAAGTCAGCCATGTGTGCCAGAGTACCAACAGTCAAGATTTCGCTGTCCTCACCAGGAGGATGACTCTCAATCTCCTCATCCTCTTCCTCCTCTTCTGCCCACCCACGCTGAAGAGATGGAACTAAAGTTCCATGGCTACCCTCTGTAGCGGAGGCAACCGTGTCTTCCTCCTCCTCCTCCTCCTCCGCCTCCTCCAATTGTCGCTGAGAAGACGAAGTGAGGGTGCTCTGGCTATCACCTTGTGTAAGCTCTTCCTCCCCCATTTCCACCTCTTCCACATGCAAAGCGTCGGTTTTAATTGTGAGCAGCGAGCGTTTCAGTAGACACAGAAGTGGGATGGTTACACTGATAATAGCGTTATCGCCGCTCACCATCTGTGTCGATTCCTCAAAATTGCGTAAAACCTCACAGAGGTCTGACATCCATTCCCACTCCTCACTTCTGATTACAGGAAGTTGAACGGAGAGGCGACGACCGTGTAACAGCTGGTACTCCACTACTGCCCTCTGCTGCTCACAAAGCCGGGCCAACATGTGGAAGGTGGAGTTCCAGCGCGTGCTCACGTCACACAGCAGCCGGTGAGCTGGCAATTGTAAGCGCTGCTGCAGCTTCAACAGGCCGGCTGAAGCTGTTGATGACTTACGGAAATGTGCACACACGCGGCGCACCTTGGTCAAGAGATCATGCACATCGGGGTAGGTTTTTAGAAATCGCTGCACCACTAAATTAAATACATGCGCTAGGCATGGTACGTGTGTGAGCTTGCCGAGCTCCAAAGCCGCCACCAAGTTACGCCCATTATCACACACAACCATGCCTGGTTGCAGGTTGAGTGGCGAGAGCCACTGCTCGGTCTGGTGACTAATCCCCTGCAACAGCTCTGAGGCCGTGTGCTGTTTGTCCCCAAGGCAGATCAGCTTCAGCACGGCCTGTTGACGCTTCCCCACTGCAGTGCTACACTGCTTCCAGCTACTGGCTGATGGGGGAGTGGCGGTGTGTGTAGAGAATTCGGAGGTGGAAACGGAGGAGGAGGAGCCAATAACGTAGGTGCTGGTGGAAACCCTGATGGAGGTAGGGCCCGCAATCCTCGGCGTGGGTAGCACCCGTGCCATCCCAGGGTCCGAGTCGCTCCCAGCCTCCACGACATTCACCCAGTGTGCCGTCAGGGAAATGTAGCGTCCCTGGCCACAAGCACTTGTCCATGTGTCAGTCGTTAAGTGGACCTTCCCAGTAACTGCGTTGGTCAGGGCACGGGTGATGTTACGGGACACATGGTGGTGTAATGCGGGGATGGCACACCGCGAAAAGTAGTGGCGGCTGGGGACCGCATACCGAGGGACAGCTGCTGCCATCAGGCTGCGGAAGGACTCAGTGTCCACAAGCCTAAATGGCAGCATTTCGATGGCCAGTAATTTGGAAAGGTGTGAGGTTAGTGCTATGGCCTGTGGGTGGGTGGCTGGGTACTTTCTCTTGCGCTCAAATGCCTGGGGTAACGACATTTGGACGCTGTGCTGGGACAGGGAAGTGGATGTGGTCGCTGATGGTGCTTCAGATGCTACAGGTGCAGGGCGGGAGGTATGCGGGCCTGCGCCTTCGACAGGCGATTGGCCGGCACCGAAAACAGGGGAAGAGGAGGCAGTGGTGTGGCCTGCAGACACAGATGGGCGATCCAGGCGTTCCTCCCACTTACTACGGTGCTTGGATGCCATGTGTCGGATCATGCTGGTGGTGGTGAGGTTTCTAGTGTTCATGCCTCGGCTCATTCTGGTGTGGCACAGGTTGCAAACTACAATTCTTTTGTCGTCCGCACTTTCCTTAAAAAAACGCCATACCACGGAACACCTACCCCTTGGCAAGGTAGATTTACGCAAGGGGGTGCTCCGTGGAACATTTGCGGGCCGGTTTGGTGCGGTCCGCCTTCTTTCTGTAGCCACACCACTGCCTCTTCCAGCCTGTTGCGGTGCTGCAGATGGCTCACCCTCAGGACTGCTGTCATCGCTCGGCTCTACACCTTCCCAGGTGGGGTCAGTCACCTCATCGTCCACCAAGTCCTCCTCCACTTCCTCACTCTGATCATCCTCCTCAAGTCTTGATCCCACCACATACTCAGTCATTGACAACTGTATAACATTCTCCTCAACAAGGTCTTGAGACGGAAATAGTGGTTGATTTAATGGCAACTGTGTCTCATCATCATCATCATCATCATCCACTACTTCCTTTGACCTTAAATGCCGTTCACATCTGTCATCTTCTTGTGATTGGGTAGCCTCTAGAGGTTGTGAATCAGGGCACAAGATGTCATGTTCCTCTGCAAGCGTGCTTGGAGAGAGGGTCAAATGAAGGATTGGTGATGAGACGAGCTCCTCACTATATCCCAGTGTGGGATCACTTCTTTGACCAGACCGTGTATGGTGGGAGGAAGGATGATCAGAGTGAGGATTATGTTGACCAGACTCTTGGCTACTGAGAGTGGACTTGGTGGAAGACAGGGTGGTGCTTAACCGACTGGAAGCAGTATCAGCTGTCATCCAACCGACCACCTGTTCGCAGTGGTCGGACCTCGACAGTGATGTCCTGCGACGCCCTGTAAAATTACACATGAAGCTAGGTATGGTGGATGTCTTTCTTTCTTGTGCTCTGGCACCAGGCACAGTTTCTCCGCGTCCTGACCCGCGCCCTGAACTTTCAGGATCACGTCCACTTCCCCGTCCCTTTTTACCCGCCTTCTTCATCTTACACAGAATATGTGACTTTAATATTTGAGTTTGAAAACTTAACAGTATTTCTTATTATTCTGCAACTGTACAGAGTACACAGAATAGGCTGTTAAACGGCGGTGAAACACACTGAATGGAATATGTGACTTTAATATTTGAGTTTGAAAACTTAACAGTATTTCTTATTATTCTGCAACTGTACAGAGTACACAGAATAGGCTGCTAAACTGCGGTGAAACACACTGAATGGAATATGTGACTTTAATATTTGAGTTTGAAAACTTAACAGTATTTCTTATTATTCTGCAACTGTACAGAGTACACAGAATAGGCTGTTAAACGGCGGTGAAACACACTGAATGGAATATGTGACTTTAATATTTGAGTTTGAAAACTTAACAGTATTTCTTATTATTCTGCAACTGTACAGAGTACACAGAATAGGCTGCTAAACGGCGGTGAAACACACTGAATGGAATATGTGACTTTAATATTTGAGTTTGAAAACTTAACAGTATTTCTTATTATTCTGCAACTGTACAGAGTACACAGAATAGGCTGCTAAACTGCGGTGAAACACACTGAATGGAATATGTGACTTTAATATTTGAGTTTGAAAACTTAACAGTATTTCTTATTATTCTGCAACTCTGCAGAGTACACAGAATAGGCTGCTAAACTGCGGTGAAACACACTGAATGGAATATGTGACTTTAATATTTGAGTTTGAAAACTTAACAGTATTTCTTATTATTCTGCAACTGTACAGAGTACACAGAATAGGCTGTTAAACGGCGGTGAAACACACTGAATGGAATATGTGACTTTAATATTTGAGTTTGAAAACTTAACAGTATTTCTTATTATTCTGCAACTGTACAGAGTACACAGAATAGGCTGTTAAACGGCGGTGAAACACACTGAATGGAATATGTGACTTTAATATTTGAGTTTGAAAACTTAACAGTATTTCTTATTATTCTGCAACTGTACAGAGTACACAGAATAGGCTGTTAAACGGCGGTGAAACACACTGAATGGAATATGTGACTTTAATATTTGAGTTTGAAAACTTAACAGTATTTCTTATTATTCTGCAACTGTACAGAGTACACAGAATAGGCTTTTAAACGGCGGTGAAACACACTGAATGGAATATGTGACTTTAATATTTGAGTTTGAAAACTTAACAGTATTTCTTATTATTCTGCAACTGTACAGAGTACACAGAATAGGCTGCTAAACTGCGGTGAAACACACTGAATGGAATATGTGACTTTAATATTTGAGTTTGAAAACTTAACAGTATTTCTTATTATTCTGCAACTCTGCAGAGTACACAGAATAGGCTGCTAAACTGCGGTGAAACACACTGAATGGAATATGTGAGTTTAATATTTGAGTTTGAAAACTTAACAGTATTTCTTATTATTCTGCAACTGTACAGAGTACACAGAATAGGCTGTTAAACGGCGGTGAAACACACTGAATGGAATATGTGACTTTAATATTTGAGTTTGAAAACTTAACAGTATTTCTTATTATTCTGCAACTGTACAGAGTACACAGAATAGGCTGTTAAACGGCGGTGAAACACACTGAATGGAATATGTGACTTTAATATTTGAGTTTGAAAACTTAACAGTATTTCTTATTATTCTGCAACTGTACAGAGTACACAGAATAGGCTGTTAAACGGCGGTGAAACACACTGAATGGAATATGTGACTTTAATATTTGAGTTTGAAAACTTAACAGTATTTCTTATTATTCTGCAACTGTACAGAGTACACAGAATAGGCTGTTAAACGGCGGTGAAACACACTGAATGGAATATGTGACTTTAATATTTGAGTTTGAAAACTTAACAGTATTTCTTATTATTCTGCAACTCTGCAGAGTACACAGAAAAGGCTGCTAAACTGCGGTGAAACACACTGAATGGAATATGTGACTTTAATATTTGAGTTTGAAAACTTAACAGTATTTCTTATTATTCTGCAACTCTGCACAGTACACAGAATAGGCTGCTAAACGGCGGTGAAACACACTGAATGGAATATGTGACTTTGATATTTTAGTTTGAAGACTTAACAGTATTTCTTCCTATTCTGCAACTCTGCACAGTACACAGAATAGGCTGCTAAACTGCGGCGAAGCACACTGAATGGAATATGTGACTTTGATATTTTAGTTTGAAGACTTAACAGTATTTCTTATTATTCTGCAACTCTGCACAGTACACAGAATAGGCTGCTAAACGGCGGTGAAACACACTGAATGGAATATGTGACTTTGATATTTTAGTTTGAAGACTTAACAGTATTTCTTCCTATTCTGCAACTCTGCACAGTACACAGAATAGGCTGCTAAACTGCGGCGAAGCACACTGAGTGGAATATGTGACTTTGATATTTTAGTTTGAAGACTTAACAGTATTTCTTCCTATTCTGCAACTCTGCACAGTACACAGAATGTGCTGCTAAACTGCGGCGAAGCACACTGAATGGAATATGTGACTTTGATATTTTAGTTTGAAGACTTAACAGTATTTCTTCCTATTCTGCAACTCTGCACAGTACTCAGAATGTGCTGCTAAACTGCGGCGACGCACACTGAATGGAATACGTGACTTTGATATTTTAGTTTGAAGACTTAACAGAATGTGCTCTAATCTGCAACTTTGCACACTAAACAGAATGTGCTCTAATCTGCAACTTTGCACACTAAACAGAATGTGCTCTAATCTGCAACTTTGCACACTAAACAGAATGTGCTCTAATCTGCAACTGTGCACACTAAACAGAAAGTGCTCTAATCTGCAACTTTTCACACTAAACAGAATATTTTTTTTTTTTTTTTTTTTGTTTTTTTCCCCCCACACACAATATAACCTGCTGCCCCCACACACAGTAGTCCTAAAAAGGACTTTTGGTTCTTTTTTGTCACAATTTTTTTTTTCCTCCCTACACTGCCTTTCCCTTCCTATCCTCAGCTCTCCCTGGCTCAGACTGAGCCGAACTCGATGGTCAGGTGCTATACAGCACCTGACCACGGGTTCTGGCCAGCCAATCAGTGTAATGCCAGCAGCCAACATGGCTGCTGGCATTACACCGATGTCAGAGCCTCCCTGCACGTTTATTGGCTGCGCAGCAGCCGCAAAACGTGCGGGGAGGAGACCCGAACATGGCGGGCGAGCACATGCGGTACTCGTACGAGTACCGCCATGTGCCGAGCAGAGCGATGCTCGAGCCGATCCGAGCATCGGCCGAGCATGCTCGCTCAACACTACTATTTATATATGCGGGGCTCAAAATTTCCACTTGCCACTAGCCAATGGCGAGTGAAAATTTAGCCCTGGCGAGTAGATATTCAGCCCTGTTGGGTAAGTCTTGGCTTGCAGTGGCGAGTAATTTTTCAGATCTGGCTAGTAGCAAAGGACTTCCAATTTTAAGCCCTGATATATGGGTATACATATCAGATAGGAGTGGTAGATAGTCTGATCCTTCTCTAGAAGTGGACTTGATACACAAAGTTAGGACAGTGCAATAAGAAGAACTTGCATTAGTGTTTTAATTCATTTACGAAATTGGCCAAACCGACATTTCCACTGACTAGATATAAGGAGAACATGCAGTTAAACTTTTGAGTGCTAGAGGGTACACAATGCATTGCTTTGCAATGCTTTGTGTACGCCTCTTACACTGAAAGAATTAATAATATGACATACCACTGAGGTCTTACACTTGATATTTTATGTACTCATACATATTTTATAATTATTTGGTTATTTTATTTTGTAAGCGTTTTAAAAATAAACCTTTGAAAAATGTGTTACTGGTTTTATAATATACTAGTTTTAAAGCCCGTATACACGGGCCAACACTGGCGGTGCTGCAGTCATGCGCAGTACTGACTGCTCAAACGCGCCATGGCTGATACGTAGCTGGGCGCTCTGAATTCAGACCGTAGTCCTCTCTGTGCACCTTCTGGTCTGAATTCGGTGCTCCCCGCCCCATATCAGCCGCGGCTTGTGCAGTCTCTACTGCGCATGATTGCAGCTCGAGCAGCTATCTCTATTGCGCATGACAGGTTCTGACAAACATCCTTAGCGAATTATTATATAGGATTCCAATAAACTATCCAGATTGTGAAACATAAAGGTTTGGAAGAAGTGAAAAACTGGATGCCACTGTCTAAGAAGAAAACGTGGGTTAAACGTGGTTGGTAGGAACCTATCTGCATTTGTGACATATACTCACGTTTTCCATGGTGCCCTGAATGAAGAGATGGATCTGAGGGAAGCAATGAGGATTCAGGTGGATTCGAGTGGAGCAACAATGCAGACTTCTGCATGCTATGCATCCTTACAATGTGTGAGTAGATATTTTTATTTGTAAAGTGCTAGTCAGAGATGCTGAACTAGGAACGAGCCTGCCCTCAAATTAATGAGGCTCTATAGGATAATTATCCTACCCAGGGTGCAATCTCTTTTAGCTCACTAGTGCCTTTCACAGAGAGGAAATATCCTAAATCATATCATACTTGTCCTACCATAACAGCAGTCCAACCACAAAGTCCCAGGCAATTCCTCTCTGAACAAGAGAAGCAGCCAATCCCAGATGTACATTTCGACCTTGTTGGGCCTCATCAGTGAGGTGTAGCTGATCTCTCTAGGCACTGTGAGCAAGGGATCCATGTCTGGATTACCCTGTTATAGTGTTGAGTGAGCACCCCGATGCTCGGGGGTTCGGGTGCTCTGACCGAGCACCCCCTGAGACTCGAGTGCTCGGCCGAGCACCCGAACCCCATTGAATTAAATGGGAGGACTCGAGCATTACACCAGGCACCCCCTGCTCTGATGAGGGGAGGGTGCCTGGTCAATGCCCCCCTTCATCTCCACAATGCCCCTCTTCCACAATGTCCCCCTTCCACAATGTCCCCCTTCCACAATGTCCCCCTTCATCTCCGCAATGTCCCCCTTCATCTCCGCAATGCTTCATCTCCGCAATGCCCCCTTCATCTCCGCAATGCCCCCTTCATCTCCGCAATGCCCCCCTTCCACAATGTCCCCCTTCCACAATGTCCCCCTTCATCTCCGCAATGTCCCCCTTCATCTCCGCAATGCTTCATCTCCGCAATGCCCCCTTCATCTCCGCAATGCCCCCTTCATCTCCGCAATGCCCCCCTTCCACAATGTCCCCCTTCCACAATGTCCCCCTTCATCTCCGCAATGTCCCCCTTCATCTCCGCAATGCCCCCTTCATCTCCGCAATGCCCCCTACCTCCAGTCCCTGGTGGTCCAGCGGAGCGTCTGCAAGATCTGTGCCTCCTTCGGCACAGATCCCTGCCACCCGAACATGGCGGGCGAGCACATGGCGGTACTCGTACGAGTACCGCCATGTGCCGAGCAGAGCGATGCTCGAGCCGATCCGAGCATCGGCCGAGCATGCTCGCTCAACACTACCCTGTTACCCTTAGGGTGACTAGTCCCAAGGGCAATTTCAGCAGTGATCTATAATACAATCATATTTGTTATCACTTGGAAGGAGACATATCAAAGTAGTCTTTGATATAGTGAAAAGAAAGAACGTGTGGATAAAAAGATATAAGACTCATTTTAGTCAGAGAGGAGAGTTGATTGAACATTGTAAAGCTGCAATTAAGTGAAGTGGAAAAAAAGTAATATATAACAAAAAGAGTCTAAAATGTAATCACTTAATATTTAGTATATGATTAGTGTTGAAGTAGTGAAGGTTTATAGAAAATTCCTGGGCTGGTGGGCTGAGAACAACGAGTGACTGGTGGTAGTGGTAGCTTCACATGGGCCATGACAAATTATTATTCAATTAATAAAAAGAATTGACCCTCCCTGCAATAATCCTTGAATACTCTACAGGTTGGAATAGCTGTAGATATGTCCTTATTCCTTCCATCCTACTAGTCTTTACGACGTGACCATGTGTGGTCATTGAAACACAGAAGGTATTGTGAGTATAGGCACATTGCCATATTCTAGCATCTTCAGGGTAGAGTGTCTGCTGGTGGTAATGGCCATGCCAGTGCTGGGGAGGATCCTGAAGGTGCCAGGGGGCACTTGGGATATTACTACCAGACTAGCAGAAGGTGAGGCAGATGAAGACATTGTGCTTGTCGTGGGTTGGTTGGGTCACTTGTGGGATTGTCGACATTGTAGGGCATGAAAAAAAGGGCATAGATATTGCGTCTGATTTCCTCGAAGATTATCATTGTTGGCATATAATCTCAAAAACCACCTACACCAGTTAAATCATGGAAATCCAGCTCCCCCTCTGTCTGCTACACTAGCGAGAATCAAAATGTCAGCAAATTTTTGTCTCTTTCCCGAGATGATCTACTAAGAAGGTTGATCTGTTAAGATGACCTGGGTCGAGATACACTAATGTTTGATAAGGCATCAGGATGATGATGATGTTGTGTCAGATCTGTGTCAAAGTCACATCCTCCACCAATTCACCATGACTGCCATCACCATGCCTTCAACGGGTTTACGATTTTGCACTTAAACATCAATAATGGCTCATATATATATGGAAATGCAAGTTAATGAGCCATTGTGGTAATCACGTGGGTATGTTTTTATGGTAATATGGCTGTTTGACACCTGCAGTAAGCTCTGATAGCAGTCTCTGCTGTCAGAATTAACAGATTAAACATATTGGGATCCCCCTGTTGTTTCCAGTTACATCCCTCTGTCAATAATTAGCATGAAGGGTCATACTGATGGTCATGTGTAAGCAGTAGACAACCCTAAAGGTTGAGAACATCCTCTCTGCTTCACCATTTGCTCAGTGAGGAAGTCTAAAGGATCCTCTCAGACTTCACCACATAGTAACATAGTTGATGAGGCTGAAAAAAGACATGTGTCCATCAAGTCCAGCCCATGTAAAAACAGCCTTGTTGATCCAGAGGAAGGCAAAAAAAAAACCAAAACCCTGAAGCCATTTCCAATTTAGCCCCAAGTGGGTACAAAAGTTGCTTCCGGACTCCAAATGGCAGTCAGACATTTTCCTGGATCATCAACCTACCTGCATTGAAGCCAACTTTCATCATTCTCAATATTGTTCTGTGCTAGATCGCATTCATTGCTTTTTTGAAAGCAGTTACAGTATCACCACAAACAGCATCACTCCCTTAACCCTTTGAGTCTCCAACTACACAAACATTCCATCAGCTCACCATATTTCCTTTTTTTTTAATCAGTACAAAACATGATTGAACTTTGCAGCATTATTCAGCCTCTAGTTACAATACAACAATCAGTTTAATGTTGTAATTGTTATCCTTTGCTATGTCACAGAGTCCCGCATCACCCACCTCCACCATTCTCTTCTGGACATATTTTGTTATATATTTGTGAATGAATAAGGTTATCTCTGCATTAAAAGAAGGAACAATCTCTTAGTGTTACTAGATATCTTCCAGTACAATACTTAGTTATACATTTCAATGCCATGGTTTCCTGCATCTTCCCTTCTCTGCCCCATTCACCACTCTGCCACCCCTCTTTTGCCCATTCAACACCCCTCTTTTGCATGTTCACCACTCTGCCACCCCTCCTCTGCCTATTTGACACTCTGCCACCCTCCACTGCACTGTCACCACTTTGCCACTCCTCCTCTGTCCCTTGAAGCTGACTAAAGAGAAATTCTCCCCGACCCCCTCCCCTTGCATACATAATTCTTAGTTATTATGGCATTGGCAATGTGTGTCTACATCTCCAAGGTGATGTGCTCCCCACGAATTACCAGACACACATGACCACAGCATCAAACCTTTGTGCATCTCCCCATCTCTCAAGTGGGAGAGAGAAAATAACATACTGGGGTTTTCCATAAAGCTGCCCCCATCCGATAAGCCGCCCATGGGCTCTTATTTTAGGTGGGCAGCTATATGGGCTCAGATACCGGTTCTACTGGTATACGGGCTGCTCGAGTCCTGAATCCCATTCCTCTCACTCTGAGGCAGCTGCCTTGGAATGAGGAGAATTGGAGTGGTACTGTAGGTAATTTTAAATGGGACTTATACAACTTAGTGTAAATAGTTTTGTTATTCGTCTGCCACTCTGCCTCCCTCTGTCCAGCCTCCTCTGCAAGCTGGAGTGTTCTCATTGGCCAGAAATTGATGTCTGCCAATGAGAGAGCTCCAACTTACAGACAGAAAACCTCTGTCATCAGAGGAGGCTGGATAGAGAGAGGCAGACTGCAGCAAGGATCAGGTATCACAGTGTGCCTGGGCTGTATTTAGCCTTTTACTTTCTGCAAACAAATTTTTTTGTTTTACAAATTAATACATTTTTCACTATATTCGAAGCATAACAAAACTATTTACACTAAGTTGTGTAGGGGTGATAGAACCCGTGTAATGAACAGTACCTTACCTTTGCTGGCCAATAATGTGAACTGTAGCTGCCATTTTTTAGTGTAGCCAAAAAAAACGGACTGCTGCCTGCAACACGTGGGCGGACCCAAATTAGTGATGTCATCTCAGCTCCCTCCAACTCACTTTATCCTGTGTCTGACCAGCTCCTTACTCACTGAACACACTTAATTAAAGCATCCTCTGTTTATTTGTCATGGCTTAGCATTGGGAGCAGCTCTCAGCATCCTCCAGAGTGATGATATAAGTGACTACTGTGTTACAGCCTTGGGCTGTTATTCGGTCCAAGAATGAAGACCAAAAAACAGGTTTTTCCATTTAATGGCCCTGGACGGCTTTTCGGAAAACCCCGGTAGTACCTGGAGAAATTATATCATCTCTGCGTTATAACCTCTTTATAACACCTTAGTGCAGGAACCCCCTGGAGTAATTCTGTTCCTTGCAATATTTTGCACACCTTTCTAGAATTCAAGGGGTTAAGTTTCCATTCAAGTCAATGGGATCTCGGGTAATTTTTTAATTTAGCTCTTTGATGTAGTTTGTTAGTTGGACTTCTCATCTATTTGCTTCTAAGAAAGTCTGTGAGCAGATGGGAAAAGATGATGAATCTTGCAGCAGATCAAATGTACCATTGTGGGGGGGGGGGAGGGGGGATTATGCAAATACTTATAGACTTAAAGCGATAGTAATACTTGCAAATTACTAATTCCCATATTGTAGCTTTGTTATAAAGAAACTTATTGCCCCCAGTGTCATCTCTCACACCCTTATGGTTTGAGAGATTATAGCGCTCAAAGTTGTCCCCTCCCACCCCCCTCCATGACTGAATGCTGACTGCAGGGATATCTGGTATTACTTACATCAGGCGGCTCTGCAGCAGAGCTGAGATCGCGTTTATAAAAAATAATTATTTCACTAAAATGGTCTGCTAAGTGTGCTTGCAAACCAAGCACAAACCAAGCACACGTAGAAGACCGTTTCAGTGAAATAATTATTTTTTATAAAATCGATCTCGGCTCAGCTGCAGAGCCGCCTGATGCACATAAAACTGTCATACGACAGCTTCCCCTGCAGTCAGCGTTCAGCTTTCAGTCAGGGAAGGGGGGACATTGAGCGCTATCATCTCTCAAACCATTAGGGTCTGAGAGATGTCACTGGGGGCAATAAGTTTCTTTATAACAAAGCTACAATGTGGGGATTAGTAATTTGCAAGTATTACTATCCCTTGAAATTAGACCACTAAACACTTGGAGATCCTTCTAGCATTCAAGGGGTTAAAAGCTTAAATTAAATTGTCTACTTTATTCTCCCCCTTGTGATCTGCTTGCTCAGGGTGTTCCAGAGTTGCTCAATTTTGGTTTTCTGCATAAGAACTGAAGAATTTAGTTTAGACCAAAGTGTAAACTGTTCATCTTTGTCCTTATAGTGTAACCATTACGTTATAAAGACTTAGGCTATTTTTAAATACATATTTTTATGTTAACTATTCTTTATTTAAAACTATAGTATATGAGCTATTTAGCTGTATTTGTTTGTCAGTTTATGCAAATTTGGTGGTACTGTCTGGCAAAGTCTGGTATGTCAGATACTAACATTCCACTCTTGCTCCCAACTGTCACTTCCTATGAAGAAGTACTGGCTAATTTGCATAAACTAACATATATAAATCTCAAAATCTCATTTAAAGCTCAATATTATATATTTAAATAAAGAGTGACTAATATAAATATAGATGATTTTGAAAGTCCTTTCAAAATCACGCAGGTCAATATAAAGTATTAGTTCCACTTTAAATCTAACATGTTCAATAAAAACAGTGCTTACTATTTTAATTACCTTTTTAGCGTTCCCTATAATTTTATTTATTTTATGTACTTCCATTATATTAGGCCTGTTTGCTTTACAGATAATTAAATTTGCCTATATGATGTACTAATCCTTTTGAGGAATTAACTTTTATGCTTTGGTTGCAAGGTGTAGAACTTTATGGTAATTTGTGGCACATATGCTAATTAGTTATGTTTGAAAACAAACGTAACTCATCCTGCTCTCTTAGAAATGTCCACATTGCGCACTCTGTCTAGATTAGTTCATAGCACAATGTGTGATAATATTGGATCAAAAACAAAGATGAACCCTTCGAGGGCCAGAGAGATTACAATGCGTTGGAAACTTCTCTGTCACTCAAAGGATTAATTTCACAAAATATATTTATTGTAAAACATCATCTTTCAATTCTTTTTAAAAGAAACAGAGGCTAGTATTCCATCGAACTCACAAATATTTGCCGAATGGCTAATTTTAGTTTCAACAGATATTTCCAGCTGCTCAATTCTGTAATCATATTCTGACCCAAGGTAAAAACTGTGTGTTAAACACATATACACACCTTGATGTCAGAGGTCTATTGGTATCTACAACAACTACCTAAACAAATCCATATAAACCCAAAGCCACATTTGACACCACAAAACAAAAATTCTTCTCCCCCCCCCACACCCCCATCAGTCCTGCTCGGGCCATCATAGGCCACCACGAGAAAAAAGTAGGGACTTGATTAAATACGCTGTTCAAAAGTTTGGGATCGCTTAGAAATGTCCTTTTTGTTCCATCAATTGAGTTACAAAATGAATAGGAAATGCAGACAAGATGTTGACAAGGTTAGAAATAATGATAATTTAAATAATAATTGTGTCCTTCAAACTTTGCTTCTGCCGAAGAATCCTCCATTTGCACAAATTACAGCCTTGCAGGTTGGATTCTATCCCAGGTGCTATTTGTATCAGTGGTTCAGAGTATCACTCACCCCTCAGGAGCCGAGTAACAAATACCAAGAAGAGCCACGAGGGGTCAAGTCAAAAGTTGAACTATTAACTCCAAGGGGGGGGGGATTTGCAAATATATGGGTAGAAACCATACTCAACTTGGGGGAGTGTCAGCAGTTTACAGAGTATTCGTTCTAGTGCGGGAAGTCCGCCATTTACATTGTGTCCTCAAAAAAGTGGGTGGCATGCGTGGCAAGAGCCTGCAGTCCTTCTATCTCCACCAACGAATCCACTCTTGCTCTCCATCATGCGCACAGGGTGTACCGGGTGTGCCTAAGCACAAACATAAAAAAAAAACAGCCAACATCTCTGAGGTTAAAGCATAAGGATACACTTAAAGGTATAGTAATACTTCATTTTATCTTTATTTTATTTTGTAGGCATTAAAAAAAACATGAAGAACGATATGAGTCTTATCTCTCAAACCTTTATGGTCTGAGAGATATTCACAAGCAAAGTTTCCCCTCCTGCCCCTTTTACCTAGTGTAAGCCGTCTCCTCTCAGATGTGGAATGCAGTCCATAGAGCAGACAGATAACAGAAGGGGACAATCTTCTTCCTATGAGAACAATGAAAGCCCTGCCCCCTTTCACAAGTTTTTCAGGTTTTTCCCTTATCTTAATTGAAGATTGTCCCTCTCTGCAGTCTACCTGGGCACTTCCCTTCTGCTCTGGCTGAACAGTGTTACATCAGTAAAAGGGGCGGTAGGGGATACTTTATCATTGAAGTACTCTTGTACTACAACTCTGACAGAATTGATATAACACTCTCCAAAGTCCAAATACTATGATGATTAATTAGAGCTGCTTTTATTATGAAACATTACTATCCCTTTAAGGTCAATGTCAGAGGACGTTCTATGACGTCACGTTTTTCTCCTTGTCTGGATTTTGGTGCTTTTTGTCACAACTCTATAAAGGGTCATGTTGAATGTGGTTCTGGTTGTCTTGATGAAGGCCCTTGAGGGGGCTGAAAAATTGATATAATAAAATGCACCATTCATTCAGACCTAAGAGTGCTCTTGTTCCTTGGTTACATTGCCAATTATTTTTTCTGTATTTTATATAGGTGCACTAGGGCATTATTTTTTCCCATATAAGTATGAGTTATTGAGCACTTCAATAACATGGGGAAGAGCATACAACAGGATTTATACAAAAAGATTAACATTTTATTCAGTCGACGTTTAGGCCCCAACTAGGCCTTCCTCAAGACTCAAGTAAGGCCTGGTTGGGGCCGAAACGTCGATTTAATAAAACGTTAATCTTTTTAGATAAATCCTGTCATGTGCTCTTCCCCATGTTATTGCTCAGTAACTCACAATTTATTTAAACCTTTGAAGTAGCACCCAGGTATCATACATTATTCTTTTTACAAAGGAGAAGGAGCGCCCTGCAATGCCTATTTTTATATATATATATATATATATATATATATATATATATATATATATATATATATATATATAACAATACAGAAAGCAATCACAGGACTTCTTTACGGTGATGAGCAGTTGTGAAGTTTATTCCATCAGATGGAATAAACTTCACAACTGCTCATCACCGTAAAGAAGTCCTGTGAGTGCTTTCTGTATTGTCTATATTTGGATACAAATTCAGTTTTGAGGTTGGCACCCAGGCACAACTCTACTAAGAGGAGAGTGCACAGCGAGGATGTATATGTGTATATGTGTATATATATATATATATATATATCTATATATATAAAAGAAGACTTTGTGCCTGCCAAAACACACCCAGGGGAGGCATAAAGCAGGAGTTACTACTCCTATTGGGTGATTCAATCATGCAGGGAGTTGGCCCGCCCCCACTATGCAGCCCGCCCACCACTATCAAAGTCAGAAAAAAACAATATGGCCGCCACTTGCTCCTACACCACAGACAAACACACATGCCCCACTCACACACACAGACCACCACACACACATGCCCCACTCACACAGCACCACACAAACACACACACATGCCCCACTCACACAGCACCACACACACACACATGCCCCACTTACACAGCACCAAACAGACATGCCCCCACTCACACACACAGCACCACATACACACACAAAGCCAGAAATACATATGGCTGACACACACACACAGTCACTCACCCTGACTCCCAGAGGCCTCAGCAGGACCTGTACTGCAGCACCAGAGGAACAAAATTGCACTCAAAGGGTTAAGGTAGGTCCTCATTGCTCAATTATTTCTTCACTGTCATCATTTGCCATGCAAGACACAGGACAGACAGCCATCAGATTCACACTTAACCCACTGACTGCCACAGGGTTGTGTATCAAGTTTTACCCCTCAGGGAGTGTGTTCAAACCCCTCACACTGTAAACTTGCATTTCTCTCCCACTTCTCCTCCTTCCCCAGCCTATTACTAACACTTTTCCATATTTATGTTAAGCCCCGCCCCCTACTCGCGATTAAGCCCCGCCCCCTTTTAACCCAGATTGCCCCATTGCTCTCTCCACATCAGCACCACATGAGGGACTCCACAAGTAAAAGTTCACAGGTATTACACACTCATGCCCCACTCACACAGCACCAAACACCCATACACACAAAGCCAGAAAGAAAGATGGCTGACACACAGTCACTCACCTTGACTCCCAGTGGCCTCAGCAGGACCTGTAGTAAAGCCACTGAACGGTGCTGCATCACCAGGGGAACAAAATGGCACTCAAAGGGTTAAGGTAGGCCCTCATTGCTGAATTACTTCTTCACTGTCACCATTTGCCATGCAAGACACAGGACAGACAGCCATCAGATTCACACTTAACCCACTGACTGCCACAGGGTTCTGTATCAAGTTTTACCACTCATGGAGTGTGTTAAAACCCCTCACACTGTAAACTTGCATTCCCCTCCCACTTCTCCTCCTTCCCCAGCCTATTACTAACACTTTTCCATAATTATGTTAAGCCCCGCCCCTACTCACAATTAAGCCCCACCCCCTTTTAACCCAGATTGCCCCATTGCTCTCTCCACATCAGCACCACATGAGGGACTCCACAAGTAAAAGTTCACAGGTATTACACACTCATGCCCCACTCACACAGCACCAAACCCCCATACACACACACAAAGCCAGAAAGAAAGATGGCTGACACACAGTCACTCACCTTGACTCCGAGTGGCCTCAGCAGGACCTGTAGTAAAGCCACTGAACGGTGCTGCATCACCAGGGGAACAAAGTGGCACTGAAAGGGTTAAGGTAGGCCCTCATTGCTGAATTACTTCTTCACTGTCACCATTTGCCATGCAAGACACAGGACAGACAGCCATCAGATTCACACTTAACCCACTGACTGCCACAGGGTTCTGTATCAAGTTTTACCCCTCATGGAGTGTGTTAAAACCCCTCACACTGTAAACTTGCATTCCCCTCCCACTTCTCCTCCTTCCCCAGCCTATTACTAACACTTTTTCACATTTATGTTAAGCCCCGCCCCCTACTCGTGATTAAGCCCCACCCACTTTTAACCCAGATTGCCCCATTTGTCTCTCCACATCAGCACCACATCAGTCCCCTCTAGGGACTTCACAAGTCAGTGTTCCCAGGTATGAACACACTTCCCACTGCTATTTAACTCTGACATGCCTCTCTATACCTTAACCCTTTGAGTGCCAGAGGGGTACACAACTCATGAGCACATGTGTTTCTGCTCATATATGTTACGTGTCTGTGTGTGTACATCTCTGTTACATATGTGTGTCCATGTGTGCATCTCCAGTGTGTCTGTGTGTACATGTCTTTTGCATGTTTCTGCCGCTCACTGTGTGTATGTGCATACCTCCCAACATTTCACATGGCCAAAGAGGGACACGTTAGTTTTAGGTGATATTATTGGGGGTGTGGCTGGTGGGCGGGGCATTAGTAAGAATTTTTAGGTTATTTCATGACCTATTACTGGTTATTTATGTAACTGAATAAATGATTTCGTTCAAGACCAAAGTATTTTATTTGCACAGACTAATGTATAAACACATATACGGAAGTTTATTGCTTTATTGCTGTAGAGCAAAGTAGTACACACCACACAGTCAGGCCTGGTGCAAGGATTTTTGCCACCCTAGGCAAAACCTAATTTTGCCACCCATTTCGCTCCGCCCCTTGTGTCCCACCCCTTTATACCCTGCCTACTTATACCCAACCTCTTTTCATGATTGTCCTCTCTCTGTCCCCTGAGCCACTCTGGCCCTGTTCTGGAGATGCCTGTAAGAGATGCCCCCCACCAGCTCCAACTTGCCCCTTATCAGCTTCACTTTGGCCCACCAGTTCCACTTTGCCCCTATCAACTCCAACTTGCCCCCATCAGCTCCAACGTGCCCCCACCAGCTCCACTTTGCCCCCTCAGCTCCAACTTACCCCCATCAGCTCCACTTTGCCCCCCATCCTCTCCAACTTACCCCTATCAGCTCCACTTTGCCCCCCATCCGCTCCAACTTGCCCCCACCAGCTCCACTATGCCCCCAGCAGCTCCAACTTGCCCCCACCAGCTCCACTATGCCCCCTCAGCTCCAGCTTTCCCCTAACAGCTCCAACTTGCCCCCATCATCTCCACTTTGCCCCACATCTGCTCCAACTTGCCCCCTCAGCTCCACTATGCCCCCTCAGCTCCAACTTGCCCCCCATCACATACCTGTATCTCCCGCGCAGTCTTCTCTTCAGTAATGCAGAGCGCGGCGGGAGATCATGACTCCCAGCGCGCTCTGCATTACTAAAGATCCGACCAGATGAGGGAGCGCTGTAGCAACATAGACCTGACTGTGTTGTGGTTCCTGGCGTGGTGTGTGTGGGCGCACCTCTTCTCCGCTGCATGCCCCCGCCCCCAGTACGTGTGCGCCCTAGGCCGGCGCCTACCTCGCCTATAGGTGGAGCCGGCCCTGCACACAGTCTGACCTCCTAAAAAGAGGGACAACAGGGTGGGAAAGAGGGACAGAGGGATTTGGCCCTCAAAGAGGGACTGTCCCTCCTAAAGAGGGACACTTGGGATGTATGGTATGTGTCTGCCTGTATGCTGCATATGTCTGTGTTTATCAGTGTGTCTGCATTTCAAACACGTGCGCCCAATGGTCATAACATGACGGGAAACGCCGTCCCATGTTGCTAGTATATATATATATATCCTATGTAATAATTCGCTAGTATGTTTGTCATGATGCAGTCATGCGCAGTAGAGACTGCCCGTGTTTGTCCAATCTCCGTTGCACATGAGTACATCATGTGAGTGAGGTGACACAAGACTGCATTGAGTGTAGCAGTGAGGTAGAGGCCTCGTAACATTACCCGGACCTTGGCCCGTGTACACGGGCTTTTACACTAGTATATAATTAATACTTTGTGTATTTGCTTTTAGCTATTTTGGTTAAAATTGGTTGCTCTCCAGCATTTTTATATATATATATATATATATATATATATATATTAAAGCAAATACACAAAATATTGGTGCACATCCAAATTTTCATCACCATTAACCTTTACTCTGGGGCATTGTGCCTGCATATCACTACTATATCACTACTATATTAAAGATGAGGAATTTAGTCACATCATATGGCCATAGAATGCTAAGTTTGCCACCAATACCAAGGTACCTCATTTTGGCAAGTACCAAACCTTAATATGCTTTGTCTTGTGAGCTGACTCTCTCCCACTTTAGGCTTTTACTAACCTTAATTTACTTTATCCTGAGAGCTGAGTCTTGGTCAGCTTTACTCATTAATGGAGAGAGACTCTCTGACAGGCATTATATAGTGTCCTAGAGACAATGAACATTGCACCTGGGAGGGGTTCTTAAACCAATAAAAGCTGGTCAAAAGGTCCCCAATTTTTTTTTTGCGGACGAGTTTTATTTTTAATGTATTGATATGAGATATTTACGACCCATATTCAATTATTTAGTTGTATTTTTACTTTAAAAATGTGTTCTTTTTTTCATTTAGCTTGTTAAAGAAGATAATGAAAGTGTCCTCCTTATAATGAGTTGGGGATCTCCGTAGACTCTTTTAAATCAGTAGCAATTTTAATTTCCCTCCTAGTCCACTTGTTTTGCTCCAGAATTGCTGCACTTTAAGTTGATGAATAAAGCTCAGTGTGTTTTAATTTTCGCATCTCCATGCTTCTTATTTTCCGCTTGCATCTGTTCTTCGTGATTGACACATAATTTGCCAATACAGATCTTTCTGGTAAAGAAATATTTTAGTTATTTCTAAGATAACCAAGCAATAGATTTTCTAATAAAAATGTTAGACTGTAAATATTTTTTTCATGAAAAAAATTGTGCCTGTTCCTATAACATCTCCATTCCAATTGCAGCTACATGCAGGATATAGCAAAATATATCTTCTCGCTACTTTTTTTATACATTTTCCGAATTTATTCTCCTTGGTTTGTCCTTATCCTAAAATACACATTCGGTATTACAATTTTAGAAATGAAACTCTGCCCTGCTCTCATCTAGTACCTGCACAGAAGTGATAAACATTGTGAGTGACTCAGAACTATAATTTAGATGTCTGATGCACAATTAGATTATTTTGAACAGAAAAAAAAAATAGAGAAACGGGAATACAGATGAGTATAGCATGGAGCAGCCGAGGCAGTGCATGTTTTCTAAATTTTAGTAATAACGACTTCCCTCTTATCTTATAGTAACCCCCTACAAACTTATCTTACTCTGTCTGGCCCCTATGAATTTTCCCTTTCTTTTGTTCAACATCATCAATCAGTTCTGGGCAGGGCTGGATTTACATCTCTGGAGCCTGTAGGCACAGAAATCTGAAGCGCCCCCCGATTTGACTCTCCACAATGCTCCTAATCTCCACATTGCCCCCCATCAGCTCCATATTGCCCCCATCAGCTCCATATTGCCCTCACATTGCCCTCATCAGCTCCAACTTGCCCCCCATCATCTCCAACTAGCCCCCCCATCATCTCCATATTGCCCCCATGATCATCTCCATATTTCCCCTCACAGTGCCCCCATGATCATCTCCATATCCCCTCACGTTGCCCCCATCATCTCCATATTGCCCTTCACATTGCCCCCAAGATCATTTCTATATTGCCCCTCACATTACCCCCATGATAATCTCCACGTGCACTCATAATCTCCATATTGTCCCCCATGACTGTTTCCTAACCTGGAGAGGAGAGGTCTGTCTGTGCCTCCTCCTTCTACACAGAGCTGCAGCTGCTGGAGATCCCGCGTGGTCTTCTCTTCAGTAATGCAGAGCGCTGGGAGATGATGTCAGCTCTCAGTGCTCCTCATTACTAAAGAGCCGATGAGGGAGCTCACAGCAGCTACAGGTCTGTGCCAAAGAAGGCACAGACTGAGACCTCATCATGTTGTTGCGGGCCGTGGGCGCCAAGCGGGGGATTCGAATGACAGGCGCCCCTCTGTGGGGTGCGCCTGTAGGCAGATGCCTACTCTGCCTAATTACAAATCCGGTCCTGGTTCTGGGTGTAATGGCCATTGAGGCGGACAGTACCAGGGCTGGACTGGCCATCGGGCATACCAGGCATTTGCCCGCTGTGCCGGTCTGGGCTTTAAAAAAAAAGAACGCCTGCCTCTGCTGCCACCCCACCCCCATGCTGCTCAAAAAATAAAAATGGGCCGCTCAGCCTTAAATGCCCTGGCCTGTTTTTTGTCCCAGTCTGGGCCTGGACTGGGGAGCCCGCTTGGATTCCTGCCCAGGCTCAGGCACCCTCCCCTGGCTTCGGTTTGGGAGTCTCCCTCATTACAGGGCCGGACTGGCCATCAGGCATACCGGGCATTTGCCCGGTGGGCCGGTACGGGCTTTAAAAAACAATAACGAACGCCTACCGCCACCGTCCCCACCCCATGGGCTGCTCAAAAAATAAAAATGGGCCGCTCAGTCTTAAATGCCCGGGCATATTTTTTGTCCAGTCCGGGCCTGGACTGGGGAGCTCGCTCAGATTCCTGCCAAGGCTCAGGCACCCTCCCCAGGCTTCGCTTTGGGAGTCTCCCTCATTACAGGGCCGGACTGGCCATCGGGCATACCGGGCATTTGCCAGGTGGGCTGGTCCGGGCTTTAAAAAACAATAAAAAACGCCTACCGCCGCCGCCCCCACCCCATGGGTTGCTCAAAAAATAAAAATGGGCTGCTCAACCTTAAATGCCTGGGCCTATTTTTTGTCCCAGTCCGGTCCTGGACAGTACAGTTGATACCAAGACCACAGGTCCTTAGACTCTGCTACTGCGCATGGTAATCCTAACCATTTAATGAGTTAAAACATACAACTGAACCAAAGTTACAGTGAGCTGCAATGGCACGTGACATGGATTGTGTAGGCCCCATGTCAACAACCTCATGAGATACACTGTTACCTTAATGTGAACATTAATTAAACATCGCCTTCTGGGTATATAAGCACGAGGAGCACTAACATGCCCGGCACTTAAGGGCCACAGGGCATTTTTTTTCTCACTAATGTATTCAAGCTCTCTGAATGGCATGCAGCAGCATGGGGAGCCCTGAGTTTCATAATGTGCCAATATCATCACTGGTCCTTAAAGGGATAGTAATGTTTCATCACAAAAGCATTTTCAATTAATCTTCTTAGTATTTGGGACACAGAGAGTGTTATTTCAATTCTGTCAGAGTTGTAGTACAAGAGTAATTGAATGATAAAGTATCCCCCCTCCCGCCCCTTTTACTGATGTAACACTGCTCACCTCATTGCAGCAAGACTGTCCGGATGGGTCACAGAGAGGGACAATCTTCAGTGATCATAAGGGAAAACCTGAAAAACCTGTCAAGGGGGCAGGGTTTTCCTTATTCTCACAGTAAGAAGATTGTCCCTTGCTGCAATCTGTCCGGTCTGTGGATGGGGTTCCACATTTTAGGGAGGAGGCTTACACTAGGTAAAAGGGGAGGGAGGGGGATACTTTATTTATTCAATTACTCTTGAACTACAACTCTGACAGTATTGAAATAACACTCTCCATGGCCCAAATACTATGAAGATTAATTAGAGCTGCTGTTTTTGTGAAACATTACTATCCCTTTAAGTGCAGGACAGCTGTGACTGTCTTGGCGTGTCATGGGTCCTTAAAGGGATAGTAATACTTGAAAATATTTTTATTTTATATTGTAGCCCTTAAAAAAACATGAAAAATGATATAAGTCTTATCTCCCAAACCTTTATGGTTTGGGAGATATTCACATGTATAATAAAGAAAAGTTCTCTTTTTCTGGCTGTTTCAGCCAAGTCTGCCATCTAGTGGACAGATTTGGAATTCGGTCCACAGAGCAACCGGCAGCTCTTTAGCAGTGCCGAGATCACGATCTTTGAAAAGAACTACTTCATTGGAACGGTCTACAAAATGTGCCTGGCTTGAAAGCACACTTTGTAGACAATTCCAATTAAGAAATTCTTTTTAAAGATCATGATCTCAGCACTTCTGGAGAGGCACAGCCGGTCAAGCGACCGGATTCCAAATCTGAGGGGTGGAGCAATGACATCACTCCAGGGGAAACTTTGCTTCTGAATATCTCCCAAACCATAAAGGTTTGGGAGATAAGACTTATATCATTTTTCATGTTTTTTTAAGGGCTACAAAATAAAATCAACTTATTTTCAAGTATTACTATCCCTTTAAGGGGTTAATAGGAGAGAGGCATTTATCTCTGTAGTATGCAACATTTTAACCGAATAACAGAATATTTGTCAATGGCTATGTAGTACACGTAAATCAAAATAACTTTCGTTATGATTTCTCACAACTCGCATATGATGAAAACACAAGGAATCATTGCAGAAGTGAGTCTTGTTTTAGGTTGGGACACACCAAGGATTTCTAGAAAGATGTTTCCAAAAATTAAAATAAACAGGCCGTAACCATACCTAGAGTTCCATTTGTGCAATTCTGCAGGAAGCGTTCATTGCAGATTCTTGAGCATAGACCAGGACTGGTCAAGATGCAGTTCACCAGCTGCTGGTCTCATTATCCTCTGACAGCTATTGGTCATCTGAGCCTGATGGGAGTTGTAGTCAAACAACAGTAGTAGTAGAATCCACATGTAGTTTGGTGTGCTAAACTTTATCTTCCACAGAGCAATTATGGGGAGAAATAAACATGTCCATTAAGTTAACCCTTTAACTGTTCGAGGTATTCAAAGCATTAATTTGCAATGTGTTGGATACCTCTCTGGAGCTTTTAACTCCTTGAATGGCAGCAAGATTTCCAATGCAGTGTAAAGTATTATGTTGGAGAACTCTCCACATTCAGAGGATTAAAATCCCCATTGAAATCATTATGACTCTTACACATTTTTTACTTCCCGCTTATGGTGCACTTGGTCTGACCCAGAATTGCTCCCCTTAAACATTATGCATATGAATATAAGTTAAAGCAGTGTTTTTTTTTTTAAAGAACTTTATTATTCAATAATATAACAACAAGGAAAATGCAATATATCAGACCAATAGGGTGACGTGAAATAGGGGGATCAATTACAATGAGAGTTCTGTGAGTTATGTCATTTGAAGGGGTGGGAGTCTTGGGGGATGAAATGTAGGGGATGACTCTAAAATGAGTAAACATAAAGCAACCAAGTGTTCAGTTGAGTGGGTAGTTGAAGTTGAGATGAGTGAAGAATGTAGAGCAGGGCTTAAAAGTTTAAGTCCTTTGCTACTAGCCAGACCTGAAAAGTTACTCGCCACTGCAAGCCATAACATACCCACCAGGGCTGAATTTCTACTCGCCAAGGCTAAATTTTCACTCGCCATTGGCTTGTGGTGAGTGGAAATTTTGAGCCCTGACGTAGAGGACAGAAGAAAAGAAGATATGAAGTATAATTGAGGGGGGGCATCAAGGCGGGGGTAAAATATAGGGGGTTACAAGGAATTGAGGTAGGAGGAAAGTGGATACAGAATGGACGGGGGTTAGACTGGGGGACGTGGGGGAGGCGACTTGGGAGTAAGAGGTTGAGGGAATAGGGCTAGTAGAGGGGGAGGAGTAAGAAATGGGGGATGCAAAATTATCATGGAAGGAGTAAATAGGGGGAGAAGCCTTACTGAAATGGAAAAAACATAATGGCAAGGCTCTAATTGGCTTGAGGAAGGGAAGCAGTGCCTAGTTGTAAGTTAGATATAGCTAGAGGAGTAGTGGAAGGAGCTGTGTTGGCCTTAGGGGGCCAAAGTGACCGAGCAGTCAAGAAGCTGGGCATAGAGTCTGTTGTGATAGCGTGATATTTTTCAAGTTGGCGGTGTAAGATCAGTATTTCTTAACCTGTTCCCTCAAGGCCTGGATTTGAGCATCTCCATGTTTGAGTACAAGTGACTGAATCAAAATGACCAGGCATCACTTAGGGAAATCCTCAAGTCCTGTCCTGTTACTGGAACCTGAGTACACGGGTTGAAAACCACGGATCTAATGCATGTTATGTGGTTAAAGGGTGAGCAATAGATGCTCACAATGTGCTGGAGATCTCTTTAGCATTCAAAGAGTTAAAGGAGCAGTACAGGGAAAAAAAAATGTTGTAGTGCATTTCCTGCTGAGTAAAACAAAAATACTCCCACCACTGGGAAATGCAACTTTCCACAGCCGAAACAGTTGATTTCATATTACCAGTACCCTTTAATGGTCAGAGTTCAATTAGCTATTCTGAATCATTCAGCGGGAGAGGGGAGTCAGTGACAAGCAGTTCTCCACAGAATGCGACAGAAACTACTGAGTCACTTCCTGTCAGTTTGAACTTTCAGGAAGTAAGCCCACTGTAACTCACTTACTGACAATCTGCACTGTACATCTTTTAAATAAAACAACTTTCAACAGTGGAAGCAACCTTGTTATACTCAACAAGAAAACTCCATAATATTTAGGTTTCCAAAAAAAAAGGTTTACTGTAACTTTAAAAGCCTAATTTAAATCAATGGGATGTTGGGGTATTTTGTTCCCAAATGCTGTTGCCAGAATTACTGCATTTCACTTAGTATATCAGCATCACTGCTTACTGTTCATGTGGGTAAAATCACAGCTTATTCGGCTATTATTCAAACTAATACAATTAAATGCAGGAGTAGACTTGACCCTATGAAGTTCTGCCAAAACACTGTTGTTACCAGTTCCAGATTGCATATGCTAATTATCATTATTATTATTACATTTTTCAAGAGATGTCTAGGTTATTGTGCTTATTGCAAAAAAAAGTGAAAAATGGAATTGCACTGTATAAAATCCTTCAATCTTCCTCTGGTAGTCAAAGAACCACATGTACACTGATTGCCAGTTAAAACTATTAAAATAATTATATCTCCACTTAGTAGTAATAAGCTCTCACATATATTAATCAAGAGAGGAAAGCTTAAGGACCTCTATTAATCCATTCTACCTGGATTAGTTCTCTGAAATTAGTACTGGATTGCATGTGTGGAGGTGGACACTATTCTATGTTTTGCCAGATTCAATGAGGGGTTATGAACTACGGGTGATAAAAAGGTGATAAAGTGGAGATGACTTCTCCAGTGATATCACTTCTCCAGTTCCTATGTTATTCTATGGAGCCTATGCACTAAGATCCCTACAGTTGGAGAAGTGCTATCTCTGGTGACGTCATCTCCACTTTATCACCTCTTTATTGCACCTTAGTGCATCGCTCATCCCCACCCCCCCAAGGACTCCAAATTTTGCCAACGATAATTTTTTTACATTGTAGGGAAGACTTCTATTGAAAGAGTTTGGTGTCCTTGAGTCTGGCACCAAAAAGTCATGTTCACCTCCATGTTCAAGATATTCAGTACTAAACAAACATTAATGCTTGGGAAGGAATACATACAAAATGTATTCATGACTACTAGGTATACTGCCCAGGTTGATTATCACTGGATGTTAGTGTTCCTTTCAAGGTGCAGTACAGTTTATTATGAAAAATATATATATATTGTAGGGATTTTTATGAGTAAAACCACTGATAGGACTGACTTCTTTGAATGGTTATTATTTTTCAAATTGTTGTTGTTTTATTTTATTTTTCTTTTTTTAAAGATTTAACAGAAGTTTTT
Organism: Rhinophrynus dorsalis; assembly: GCA_037306005.1. Classification (NCBI taxonomy): domain Eukaryota; kingdom Metazoa; phylum Chordata; class Amphibia; order Anura; family Rhinophrynidae; genus Rhinophrynus; species Rhinophrynus dorsalis. Next base: position 23,336,880 of record CM074719.1, read on the forward strand.
TGAGTATTAACTAAGAATACAGAGTAATACAACACTATAAAGATTATACAAAAATTCCATATACAATCTGTTGTAATAAGAGTAAGAAGATATAAAAATAGTTTATAAAAATTTAAAAAATAGTGGTTATTGTTCAGTTCAGATAACATGTCTGGAAGTAAAAGCGGAAGTCCACGCAAAGTCTTGTTCATACGACCCAAAGTGTATGCAGAGGTCTTCATCTGGAGTTGTAACAAGATAGTTATGGAAAAAAAAGGGGGTAACATGCTGTGGAAACTATAGTGTCAGGATATTGAGGGGGCCATGGAGTGCAGAAGACTGGGTAGGGTGGGGATTGGGGAGACAGGAGGGTAGAGATAAAAAAAAGTATGGGTCCATGCAACGTCAAAGTATCAATGTGTAATTGGCAATGTAGGGTTCTATGAATATCTTATTCAAAAGCCAAGATAGAAAAAATCAAAATCAAGATTAAATGTCAAGGGTCCACTCCACTGGTAATTGATCAAATTGAAGTGCACAATGACGGGAGGGCATCCTAAATGGATTATTTTGCTAAGGAGGTAGAGGATGAGGGGTAGAAGGAAGACCACCAGGACCATTTAGGTACAAACTCAGACAGGTTATTAGTGGAGAAAGCATGGTAGCATTCCTTGGTAATCGGGGAATCAACTGTTCTGAATCACAGAGATATCGGTGGTGTGATGGGTTGTTTCCAAAAGGACGAGATCACTGACTTGGCTGCATTTAGTAAGAGAGGTATCAGTGGAGAAAGCATGGTAGCATCCCATGGTAATCAGGGAATCAACTGTTACGGACCACGGAGATATCAATGGTGTGATGGGTTGTTTCCAAAAGGATGAGATCACTGACTTGGCTATGTTTAGTAGGAGAGGTATCATCTTACATTTTTTGGCAAATATATTAGCAGTGAGATGATCCTTATACTGGAACAAGCACAGTAAAGGATCCAATGTCAAAGATATGAGTACAGCCTTGTTGACTTGTTGAAGCAGCTTGGACCAGAAAGGTGATATAAGTGGGCAAGTCCACCATATGTAGGATAATGAACCATTAAATGTTAAGCATCTCCAACAGAGGGGAGAGGTTAGAGGAGAAAATTACGATATCTTAATAGGTGTCATATACTACCCTGTAATGAGCTTATAAGTTAGTTCTCTCTTTTTGAGTCTCTGGCAAATTTGTAATTGTTACAAAGGATGGATGACCATTGGGACAGATTCAGTGTGAAAGAAAGCTCTCTTTCCAGATGGCAAGGTACTAGTGTCTGCAGGCAGAAGGTGATGAGTGTAGGATCGGTAGCAAAATGAGAGATGACGGTATGTTGGCAATTGTTGAACAATTCTTTATTCAAAAAGAGACAGGTCATTGGCCAGACAACTCTTCTGCCATTCTTGATGGAAACAGTGTTTGACTTGGATGAGAGTCCACCAAGGAAGGGTGGAACCTCCAAAGGTATGTCTCAGCTGTTTGTTGTCTACAATTCCTGAGGCTGTAGTGAGGGAGCAAAAGGTATCCAGACCTATTTCTTTCCATAACTCAAAATGTGCCTGTTGTAGTCTGAGTGTGAAATCTGGACTCCCAATTATAGACTTAAGAGGTGAAGGGGAGGGTGCTAATCCATACATTGCATTGACAGAGTGCCAAGTCTTCAATATGTGACCAAGGATAATGAGATCCATGGAAGCACTGAACTTAGTCAGAAAAGATGACCACAGAAGTTGGGAAAGGTCTAAGTGTCCTTAAAGAGTAGATAGATAAGATAGAGTATGTGTCCACCTGCTTCTCTGTAATACCTCTGGAAGTTGGGTAGTCCTAGTCCACCTCTGTCAACTGGTTCCTCAAGATGGAGAAGGGTAACCAGGATTTCTTATGTGCCCAGGCAAATTAGTTGACAATGTATTGAAGGGAATGTAGTGTTTAGGGAATACTGGGGAGATAAAAAAGTGTTTGCCAAGATGCTAGATTTGCTGATATGTTAGAGATAAGAGGAGGGAAGTTCTGAGTTAATATTGAAGAGAGTGTTGGAAATATATGAACCCCTAAGTATAGGATTGAGGAAGAAGACCATTTCAATTGAAAATGCCCTTGGAGGGTGGAGGATAAACAGGGGGCTAGGCTGATGTCTAAAACTTCTGACTTGGAATAATTAATCCTTGCTTGAGCATGCTGGGAGTATTCATCCAGCAATTTTGAGTAGGGCAGGTATAGAGGTCAAGGGATGAGAGAGAAAATACAATACATCATCAGCGTATGCCACAATTTGGAAGTATTCTTTACCAGAGGTGATGCCTTTGATAACCTTGTTGTATCTAACTACTTGGAGAAGTGGTTCTAAGGTAAGAATAAAAAGTAGATAGAGGACATCCTTGTCTACTACCGTTCTTAATGCTGAAGGAGTCTGGTAAAAACTCTCGTGGAAGGGTAGGAGTAGAGACTCATGATTCCCATGAACATGTGGAGGGCTCAGACCAATGTTCTGGAGAGTTTTTCGAACGTAGGGCCAGCTTACTCTATCGAATGCCTTTTCAATGTCTGTCAGTTAGTGATGATCGAGCACCCCGATGCTCGGGTGTTCGGGTGCTCTGGCCGAGCGCCCCCGGAGGCTCGAGTGCTCGGCCGAGCACCCGAGCCCCATTGAAGTCAATGGGAGGACTCAAGCATTACACCAGGCACCCCCTGCTCTGATGAGGGGAGGGTGCCTGGTTCATAGGAAAAGGTCAGAAAATGATGGAAACACCACAGAAATGGTTCAGGGACAGCATAGGGAGGATGTCTGGATGCATCTTGGACTCCAACGTCGCTGCTGGGAACGATGTTTCGCCCGTAGTACGCCATTTTTACAGACTGACCGTAAAACACACAAAAAGGAAGATAAAAACGATTTTAGGCGAAAAATTGTTACCAAACAGTATTTGCTGTATATTTACTTGAACTATCAGGATCACGTCCACTTCCCCGTCCCTTTTTACCCGCCTTCTTCATATTAAACAGAATATATGCCGGTAATCTGCGGCTAGGCACACGAAACAGAATGTGACGCTAATCTGCGGCTAGGCACACTAAACAATATGTGACGCTAATCTGCGGCTAGGCACACTAAACAATATGTGACGTTAATCTGCGGCTAGGCACACTAAACAATATGTGACGCTAATCTGCGGCTAGGCACACGAAACAGAATGTGACGCTAATCTGCGGCTAGGCACACGAAACAGAATGTGACGCTAATCTGCGGCTAGGCACAGTGAACGGAATATGTGACGTTAATTTGTGAATTTGCACACTAAACAGAATGTGACAATAATCTATGGCTAGGCACACGTTTAAAACGGGCCTTTTTGTCGCTGCGTTGTAAAATCATTGGCCCTGTGCACCTAACAGAATATGTCAGCTTGTCACTGCACTGTGAAATATTTGTCCCTGTGCACCTAGTACAATGTCACCTTAGAACATGTCCCCCCCCACAAAAAAAGGAAATTGTGCCCCCCCAAACAAAATATAAATGCTGCCCCCACACACAACAGTCCTAAAAAGGACTTTGGGTCTTGAAAGAGTTTCAACAATTTTATTCTCCCTACACTGACTTCCTGTGCATCTAGTATTATATGTCACCTTAAAAATATCCCCCCCACAAAAAAAAGGAAATTGTGCCCCCCCCAAACAAAATATAAATGCTGCCCCCACACACAACAGTCCTAAAAAGGACTTTTGGGTCTTGAAAGAGTTTCAACAATTTTATTCTCCCTACACTGACTTCCTGTGCATCTAGTATTATATGTCACCTTATAAATATCCCCCCCCACAAAAAAAAGGAAATTGTGCCCCCCCAAACAAAATATAAATGCTGCCCCCACACACAACAGTCCTAAAATGGACTTTTGGGTCTTGAAAGAGTTCCAACAATTTTATTCTCCCTACACTGACTTTCCCTGCCTAAGCGCATCTCTCCCTGGCTAAGAATGAGCCGAACTCGCGCGTCGGGTGCTATACAGCACCCGATCACGGGTTCTGGCCAGCCAATCAGTGTAATGCCAGCAGCCAACATGGCTGCTGGCATTATACTGATGTCAGAGCCTCCCCGCACGTTTATTGGCTGCGCAGCAGGCGCGAAACGTGCGGGGAGGAGACCCGAACATGGCGGGCGAGCACATGCGGTACTCGTACGAGTACCGCCATGTGCCGAGCAGAGCGATGCTCGAGCCGAACCGAGCTTCGGCCGAGCATGCTCGCTCATCACTACTGTCAATATAAAGTTGGAAGGTGTGTGGGTTTTGTGAGCTGAATCTATGAGGGAAATAGCTGTAGCAATAATATGTCTAGCTTCACTTTTGGGTACAAAACCGCATTGGTCAGGGTGAATCAGATGGGGTAGAAATGGGTACAGTCTATTGGTAAGGTCAACATTTAGGAGGGATATCAGGAGATAGTTGGCACAGAGTGTGGGGTCCTTTATAGGTTTAGGAAGTATTACAATGTGGGCTGCAAGTGATTGGGGTGGAAATTGTTTTCCACGGAGGGCCACATTGAAAGAGCTGAGCATGTACTAGGTTAAGGATGTTTGAAAAGTGTGATAGTATTTTAAGGAGAAACCATCAGGGCCTGGGCTTTTCCCTAGTGCCATCCCTTTGACTGATTTCAGAAGTTCTTCTGCAGATATTAGAGATTTTAATTTGTCCCTGGCTTGAGCGGAAAGAAAGGGAAACTGTGCTTCTGTTAAGAATTTGTGTATAGCATCTACAGGCATATTATTCGAGTTAGAGTTGGGACTTGTTATATTACATAATTTTTCGTAATAATCTCTAAAGGTGTTTGCTATGGTTGGGGATGTTTGTACTGTCTTCCCCAAATCTGTGGTAATCTGAGTAGCCCCGTTTTTGCGTCTTTTAAGATTGATTATTCGAGCAAGTGTTTTACCACATTTCTCTCCATGGATATAACTGTGAATTTAAGCCACCAACCTGGCTTGGCTGACTATCTGATTACGTTATTGACTAGGACTGGCTGACTACCTCCATGTGTCTGACCTGGCTTGGCTGAGTATCCGATTCCTTTACTGACTAGGACTGGCTGACTACCTCCGTGTGTCCGACCTGGCTTGGCTGAGTATCAGATTCCGTTACTGACTAGGACTGGCTGACTACCTCCGTGTGTCTGACCTGGCTTGGCTGAGTATCCGATTCCTTTACTGACTAGGACTGGCTGACTACCTCCGTGTGTCCGACCTGGCTTGGCTGAGTATCCGATTCCGTTACTGACTAGGACTGGCTGACTACCTCCGTGTGTCCGACCTGGCTTGGCTGAGTATCAGATTCCGTTACTGACTAGGACTGGCTGACTACCTCCATGTGTCTGACCTGGCTTGGCTGAGTATCAGATTCCATTGCTGACTAGGACTGGCTGACTACCCCGTGTGTACAGATTTGGCAGTACTGGCTTCTGATCTTCAGGGTGCGTACCCTGTGCTCTATTCCACCTACTCTCATTTTCGTATACCGATACAGAGCCTGCCTGGCCTGTCTATCCCCAAAGTCACCAGGGGTCTGAGCTGTGAGAGTCTGGTCACTTGCCAGTATCTGTGTGCTGCTGCTGCTCACCCTAGTCTTCTAGGGATTGGTCACTGCCAGTGTCCTGTCTGTGCTGACTCCGCTAACCCTAGCATTCTAGGGATTGGTCACTGCCACTGTCCTGTCTGTGCTGCCTCCGCTATCCATAGCGTTCTAGGGATTGGTCACTGCCACTGTCCTGTCTGTGCTGCCTCCGCTGACCCTAGCGTTCTAGGGATTGGTCACTGCCAGTGTCCTGTCTGTGCTGCCTCCGCTAACCCTGGCGTTCTAGGAACTGACCACTGCCAGTGTCCTGTCTGTGCTGCCTCTGCTGACCCTAGTGTTCTAGGGATTGGTCACTACCAGTGTCCTGTCTGTGTTGCCTCCGCTATCCCTAGCCTCCTAGGGAGTTGCCCTACAGTTACCCATCGCCATATCTCACCTTGCTGCGGTGTGGGACTGTTGTGGTTCTTCTGTTCCTGTACCTGTCCATGGATCAAGCCTACCGAGTCCTATTGTTTATTACACTGTGATTCTTCCATCCAGATTTGGGAAGTACTAAGGTACGGACCTCATCTGGACCTGAGTAGGGTGATTGTTTTCTGTTTATTTTCAATAAAGCTTTAACCTTACCTAACTGTCTGAGTGTTCTTACAAACCGTGACACCGTCACGGCTGAAGAGTAAATGATGATATAGTGTTAAAGAGCTGCACCTCGGTGTCTACACATAAGAGAGGGGTGCCATCTCTGCTCATGACTGGTTCTTTTACTTCAAAACAATGAAAGCAGACCACTACATCACAAGGTTTGTTAGGATTGTGGGGTTTTAGTGCGCTATGTACCTTTTCCAGGTGAATGGTGCCTTCTGTAGGGTTCCCCAAATGAGCTGAAAAGAATAAGATCAACGTAGTGCGTAGGTCTTGTGGTAATACGGTTTCAGGGAGGTATTTAATCCTGATGTTGCATCTTCTACCTCTGTTGTCCAGGTCATCCACTCTGTATGATTTCCCTTTGCTCAACTAATAACTCTTCCAGTGTTGTGGCATGTTCTGCTGAGACTTGCCTGCCCTCCTCCATATACATTCCTGTGGCTGAGTTGAGACATATCTGCCTTGATAGATGCCCATTTCAGCAGTGAATGTAGATTTAAATTCTTCCATAAGGTCATCCCTGGAAGGCAAACCTGCTAATAGGTTCATTAGATTGGCCTTAGTAATCAGCTCATCCCCCAACATTTGTCTGGTTCTATAGCGTGAAGAATCTCTAAGAGAGCCCGGAACTGAGTCCGATAGAGATTCCAAGTAGAGCGTTGCAGTTTCCTGTTCCAGGAAATCATGTTCATCAGTAACTTGTGCCTCCTCAGGTGAAGCAGGCTGTGTAGGCCTCTGAGTAAAGAACCTCGAAACAGGTTTATCTGAGATGATTGTTTATTCCTTTTATCCTTTAATTTGGTGCTGATTGTTGGGAAGTAGAGGTGAACAAAGTTTAGCCACCCTTTTAATGCTCAGAGAAGCTTAGAGCTCATCTGTAATGCATCTAACACCATGTTCAGTCAGGCCAGTTATTTTATTTTTTTAAACATTAAGCTTTTGATTGCCAGAGAGGTGGACACTTAATGATTATTATACAGTATCTCAAATTGTAATTTTCTTTAAAAAAAAATTAAACTGTTTGTGCCATCTGGTCTATTTTATTCTATTGGATAACTGAGTCACTGGCTAGAGTTCTCCATTGAACGTGATGGTAACAGTTCCACCACTTTTTGAAAGTTTGAACTGTAATAACATTTGACTAAAGCGGTGGGAGTACCATTTTTTTACTCAACAGGAAGAACAAAAAACATAGTATATTTTTTTTTACATAATACAGCTTTATTGTTTCTTTAACCCCTTGAACGCAATGAGTTACGTATGTTTCATGGAGCTCAAGGTTTCCTGCAGAGAATTCTGGGGTTTCAGTTGAACTCCCTTTGAAACCCACTGCTCTAAAACAGAACAAAAATACACATCTTACTGATTTTAAACAAATGATTTATACTCTTTAACCCCTTAACGACCCATGATGGTCCTGGACCATCATGGATTGTTTTGCCTTAAGGACCCATGACAGTCTTGGACCGTCATGGGTTAAATGTTAGCAGCGCTTCTCCATGCACGCCGCTATCATTAATTCCCAGTTGAGACTGAACTCTCCTGGACCAGTGCATTCAGTCTCAGCCACTTTCAAAAGTGCCGGGTCATGGGATCGCTGCAGCAGTGATCCCATGTAGCGGCATTGTGAAAGAATGAATGAGGCAGTGTTCTACACTGCCTCTAGTGTCTCTTCTCAGCCGTCTGTCCCTTGCTATCAAAGTAAGGGAAGAGAAGCAGAGAGGAGACACCTAGTGGACAAATAAAATGCAGCAGCTGGGGGTATTAACCCTTCACTGCTGTGCTGGAGGCTGGCTAAATGCAGGTCCATTTTTGACCTGCTAAAATTAACTTTTGTTTTTTAAAAAAGACACAACACTTTTTTTTTTAACAAAAATTTTATTTAAAAAAAAAAAATGTCAATTACCAAAATAGGAAGTGTGATTGTTGTGGAGCCATGTAATACATTTATACACACCGCCAAATGTCATCAATAGAAAATAGGGTGGGGAAAATGGTATATGTGGATTTTCACCCAGGGGGGACAGTGACCACTTAAATCTGCCCATTTTCTATGTATGACTGACCGGTCATATCTTTCATGCAGTGTCCATAAAAATTTAACCCATTGTGTCCAAATGATTCCAAGAGAAAAAAAATGGCGTTTTTTTTACATTTTCTTTACCATTTTCTTTAATTTTCTTAAAATAAATGGTGGGCTATCCATATAATTGTGGTATCAAAAGAAATCCCTATTTGTATGTATAAAAACGGCATATAATTTTCATTGGTAAAATAAAAACACTGTTGAACAAAGACATAGTCAAAAAGGTCATAATGGCTCCTGTCCTTAAAGGGATAGTAATACTTCATTTTATCTTTATTTTATTTTGTAGGCATTAAAAAAACATGAAGAACAATAAAAGTCTTATCTCTCAAACCTTTATGGTTTGAGAGATAGTCACAAGCAAAGTTTCCCCTCCCGCCCCTTTTACCTAGTGTAAGCCATCTCTTCTTAGATGTGGAATGCAGTCCATAGACCAGACAGATAACAGCAGGGGATAATCTTCTTCCTATGAGAATAATGAAAGCCATGCCCCTCTTGACAAGTTTTTCAGGTTTTTCCCTTATCTTAATTGAAGATTGTCCCTCTCTGCAGTCTACCTGGGCACCTCCCTTCTGATCTGGCTGAGCAGTGTTACATCAGTAAAAGGGGCGGGAGGGGGATACTTTGTCAGTGAATTACTCTTGAACTACAACTCTGACAGAATTGAAATAACACTCTCCATGGCTCAAATACTATGATGATTAATTAGAGCTGCTTTTATTATGAAACATTACTATCCCATTAAGTGAAATCTACCTCAGATTTTCCCGGTCCTTAAGGGGTTAAAAAACATAAATAAATATACACAAACCCTATCCTTTTGATAGGTATCTGCTTTCGGATTCCCCATTTTATGTTCTACAAACTGTTTCATTTATTTGCAGTAGAACAACTGGAACGAAGTAAGTTCTATGCAGGTCATCAATCTAAAAGCTGCTTTTCAGAGGGGCAGCCGTGTCAGTGCTGACTACTCCAAATCTAAACTGAGTACCAACAAAAGGAGAGAGAGCTTTTTTAATCACTGTAGCTTTCTAACCAGAGAGCTTTCTGCATGGTTGGACTCAACTACCTAGCTCAGCTCAAATGACTTGTCAGGCCTCCAAGAAACACTCTGAGCAGGACCTACACTGGTATCGAGGGACCCCACACATATCTATTCCATTGTTTGTACAAAACACAACATTTCTCCTTTTATTTTTCCACTAGATTGATACTGTAAGTCAAGGAGAAATAACGTAAAACCTAGCAAGGAACACCCATAGATCGATATTTTTCTAGGTCAATTCCCTTCTTATTTTGAAGGTCATTTAACTGAGTAGTACAGTTAAAGGGGAACGACCACCACTTTGATACTCCACTTACCTTGCTATGAACAGAACATTAAGAATGGCCCCAATAATTGTGTTCTAATGCTTTAGTTCAAGAGATATCATCTTCATTCAGTCATGGAAAAGGAGGTTTAAACTTCAGCAGAGGAAGGGTTTTTTTACGGTAAGGTCTGTTAAATTGTGGAATTCGTTGCCCAGGGAAGTAGTTATGGCAGATACAATGGATACATTTAAGAGAAGATTAGATATATTTCTTTCAAAAGGGAACATACAGAGTTATACTGTTTATCAGTAGGCTGAACAGGAAGGTCTGATAAAGACTAATTTAATTGGTAGCAGGAAAGCTATACAATTCTCAGTTCTGAGGTATGAGGCGAAGGTTGAACTTGATGGACTTGTGTCTTTTTTCAACCTAATTTACTATGTTACTATGTTACTATGTAGGCAGACATGACAGTTGCTAAAGGGACCACAGGACCTCACACTTCACTCACTGCAGAAGTTCATCTTGAACCTTTAAGGGCCAGAGATGTGTACATAGCATCGCACTGTGAGGTGCACATAGAAACCCAAAGATGTGACAGAAGTTGTAGGGTTCAACTGAGATTTAGATCTTTCACTGAGCTGGAAGTGTCCCTCTGGTTAGTCCCTCAGTTTCTCACCACTGTTGTCTCTGACTGGGAGCTATGATTGGGCAAGAGTCTTAACCCTTTCAGTGCTTTGCAATGCATTTCGTGCCCCTCTGGCACTCAAAGGGTTACAGTGGAAATAACACCTCCTAATAAACACCCTCTCTGACCTTGTTATGGGCAGAAAATGTTTTCTGTCCTGCCACCACTCTGCCCTTGACGTTATATCCATGGAGTCAGACATGACAGTTACTAGTAGGACCACTGCACATAGTAATCTCAACTTTTTAACCCCTTAAGGACTGGCACACATGCACGTAGCCGGCACTTAAGGACCATTTCTTTTTCTTTTTTTTCGGTATCTGATTCAAGGCTCACAGAACGGCGTGCAGCCACTCCGGGATCCCTGAAATCCATGACATACATGTACATCTTTGGACGTAAAGGGGTTAAAGACCAAAGGGGTATGCTTGGCAATGTGTTGCACATCCTCTGATCTTTAACCTTTTGGGTGTCAGAGGGTTACGCAATGCATTGCCTCTCTGGCACTCAAAGAGTTAAGAGTTAAGTAAGCTCATGCCTGCTTCAGCTTGAAAAATCTCCCGGCAAACGTTACGTCCACCTCAGTGGATATGACATCAAGGGCAGAGTGAAGATGTTATGTCTTGAACAAAGGGACAAGGTCACAATCTGTTGGGGCCATAAGGATTTGCTGGCCTAAGGTGGATGGTGGTAGTTCATCTTTTAGTTTCATGTGACATCTCTGTGGAACCCTAGCAGACAAATTATTCAACTTCTTGAAGGCAAGAGTGGTCTCCTAGGACAGGTACATGGACCCTTTGCTATCTGGTCTTTACCCCCATCCCCACCCCCAGTAGTGCACACCCCTCTGTAACGGAAAATGATAACATTTGTCAGAGTAACAAGAGTGCTTTGCTAAAAATAATGGCGCTTCATTCTCACAATGAGGGTAGTAAGGCAGAGAGTGGGTAGGTGACTTAAAGGAGAAGTTAACATGGTCTAAGAATAACTCCTCATTTACCTTATCATGACTAGGAAACCCAAATGGCCCCTATGAATTTTATCCTAGTGCCTTAGTTCAAGAGATTTCATCTTCAATCAGTCCAGGATGCCATGTCCATGGAGGTTTTTTTTAACCCTTTGAGTGCCATAGGGGTACACAACGCATTGCTTTGAGTCTTGAAGTATCTATCTATCTATCTATCTATCTATCTATCTATCTATCTATCTGTCTCTGTCTGTCTATCTATCTATCCATCTATCTATCCGTCTATCTATCTATCTATCTATCTATCTATCTATCTCTCATATCTATCTATTTCTCCCATATCTATCTATCTATCTATCTATCTATCTATCTATCTATCTATCTCTGTATTTATCTATCTATCTATACATTTATCTCATATCTATCTATCTATCTATCTATCTATCTATCTATCTATCTATTTCATATCTATCTATCTATCTATCTATCTATCTATCTATCTATCCCGTATCTATCTATCTATCTATCTATCTATCTATCTATCTATCCATCCATCTATTTCATATCTATCTATCTATCTATCTATCTATCTATCTATCTATCTATCTATCTCATATCTATCTATCTATCTATCTATCTATCTATCTATCTATCTATCTTTCTGTCTATCTATCTCCTATCTATCTATCTATCTATCTATCTATCTATCTATCTTTATATCTCATATCTATCTATCTATCTATCTATCTATCTATCTATCCATCCATTTATCGCATATCTATCTATCTATCTATCTATCTATCTATCTATCTATCCCGTATCTATCTATCTATCTATCCATTCATCTATCTATTTCATATCTATCTATCTATCTATCTATCTCTATCTATCTATCTATCTATCTATCTATCTATCTATCTATCCATCCATCTATCTATTTCATATCTATCTATCTATCTATCTATCTATCTATCTATCTATCTCCTATCTATCTATCTATCTATCTATCTCATATCTATCTATCTATCTATCCATCCATTTATCGCATATCTATCTATCTATCTATCTATCTATCTATCTATCCCGTATCTATCTATCTATCTATCCATTCATCTATCTATTTCATATCTATCTATCTATCTATCTATCTATCTATCTATCTATCGATCTATATCTATCTATCTATCTATCTATCTATCTATCTATCTATCTATCTATCTATCTCTATCTATCTATCTCATATCTATCTATCTATCTATCTATCTATCTATCTATCTATCTATTTCATATCTATCTATCTATCTATCTATCTATCTATCTATCTATCTCATATGTATCTATCTATCTATCTATCTATCTATCTATCTATCTATCTATCATCTAATATAAAATTCTAGTTTGAGCTGCAATAACTTAATTAAACACATTTCAGCAGTGGGAGTGTCCTTGTTTCATTCAGGGGATAAACCCTACATTATATATATTTTTTACATATTAAGTATTACTATCCCTTTAAGCTGAATAACAACGATAGCAAAATTCACCTGAGGTACATCATTCTATTCAATATATATGTGTTTTTGAAAATGTTGTATTGGAGAGATTTCCAAATCTATGTCAAGCCAATGGAGCCTTAGAGGACAAATCCAATTATTAATTGATTTAAAAAGGGATTTTACTCCTTCATTGCTAACAAGGGGGGGAGATGCACTAAGGTTCGAGGCTGTAGTGATGTGTGTCTGGTGAGGTGAGGGGAAAGCGTTGCCATGGCGATGGAGGCACTCATCACTATATGCAGTAAGAATTAAAGGAGCAGTAATTTTTTTTTTTTATGAAAACACATTTTATAGAGCATTTCCTGCTGAATAAAACAAGGGTACTTCCATCGCTGTCAAATGTTTTATTCAAAATTGATAGCAGTTTAAATAATCAGGAAGTGAATTTACCGTGTTTACTTCCTGATACTTCTAACTGACAGGAAGTGACTCAGCAGTTTCTATCACATTCTGTGGAGAACTGTATGTCTCTGACTTTTCTGACTTTCCTCTGCATTAGAATCTAACAGGAAATCTAATCAGAATTTGACCACTAGAGGGCACTGCTAATGTAAAAAAACATTGGTTTAAACTGTAATAACTCTGGAAATATAAATCTCTCCGCAGTGGGAGTACCCTTATTTTACTCAATAGGAAAATCCCTACAATATATATTTTTTCATAAAAAAAAGTTTACTGCTCCTTTAAGTATGCAGAGGGAGGGGAAGATAAGTTCCCCATTAGCAAACAGGAAAAGACAAGAGTAGGTGCACACAGTCTAAGTGTAGACTGTTTCATGTTCAGATGTCTTTCACCTCCGCCGTGTCTGTGATTCAATATTAACCCCTTCACCGTGTCAGAAACCTTTAAAAACAGATGTCGATTCCACTCACCTTTTGTAGAGGTGAAACTAGCCTCAAGGTGTATTCACTTTCACTGGATAACCCCCAATGTCAGTATCAGCTAGGTCCCACCCCTCCACTCCTTAGACTCCTTCCTTATGGTATCCGAGTGTCATGTCCTCCCCGGTGTCCAGAATACTTAAGGCCTGATGACACTCTGTGTAACGGGGAACCCTAAGGATAGATACTAATACTGGATGGAACCTATATTGTTTAGCCAGTTAGTACAAATAAATTGTATCTGATACCAAAGGCTTGTAAAAAATTTATTAAAATCAAGTCTAAAAAATTCGCAGTACAGAAAATCAATGAATATTCACATAATACAAAAAGTGAAATCAATGGGAAATACCCTTTAAGTCGTTAAAGGGATAGTAATGTTTCATAATAAAAACAGCTCTAATTAATCATCATAGTATTTGGACTTTGGAGAGTGTTATTTCAATACTGTCAGAGTTGTAGTTCAAGAGTAATTCAATGACAAAGTATTCCCCTCCTGTCCCTTTTACTGATGTAACACTGCTCAGCCAGAGCAGAAGGGAGGTGCCCAGGTAGACTGCAGAGAGGGACAATCTTCAATTAAGATAAGGGAAAAACCTGAAAAACTTGTCAAGGGGGCAGGGCTTTCATTGTTCTCATAGGAAGAAGATTGTCCCTTCTGTTATCTGTCTGGTCTATGGACTGCATTCCACATCTGAGAAGAGATGGCTTACACTAGGTAAAAGGGGCGGGAGGGGAAACTTTGCTTGTGAATATGTCTCAAACCATAAAGGATTGAGAGATAAGACTTATATCGTTCTTCATGTTTTTTTAATGTCTACAAAATAAAATAAAGATAAAACAAAGTACTACTATCCCTTTAACACCCAACATGTTTCCAAGGCTCACGCTGCTTCGTCACCACTCTGCCACCCCTCCTCCATTCCTTTGGCCACCTTCCTTACCCTTCTCTCACCAGAAAGGTGGCAAAGAGGATGGACGGGGGTGGTAGAGTGTTAATGAGCTATTGTCGATGTGTTCTGTCCAAAATCATAATCCTTTCGAAGGCATGTCAGATTGGTGGCAGATCATAGGGTATATGATGGCAAAAGACACTGGCGATGTGCCTTTGATACAGATCCGACACAGCACCACCATCTTGAGCCCTCAATGACCTTTAGAGCATCTCTCCAAGGTCTCCAACAGATTGAAGAGCAAAACATTGCAGATCTCTCTAGTATTCAAATTAAATTCCCAATTTAGAGCCATGGAAATTTATATTTATTCCTTAAATTGTCGTTGGTTTGGCCGAGAATTGCTTCAGTTTATTTGTGCATGATATGATTCTTCATTTCATTATGGCGAATTATATCCACTTAGATTATATCTGATTATGTTTAATCCTTTAGGTGGTAGAGGGGAATTCAATGCATTCCCGGAGCAAAGGGTTTAAACAGATATCTTAGCAATATGTCTTGACTGTATCATGTAAAAGCAGAACAATATGTTTGTGTGGAAAAAACTGCAGGACTGAGTCAAGAGTCATGTAGTTTATTCCACTTAGATAATGACCGATGGGTCGCTAGCAACACAAATAGAGGAATTATAACCTAATTTATTATAATGAATTGAGATATGAATAGGAAATACAGGGATGAATTAAGATAAGACACTAGACAAGTGATTTCTTTTTCTGTCTCTTAGAAAAGTAATTTGCTTGATATGAAAATCTCTAAAATAAATGAATGGACAACCTTTAGCTCCAAAGCTATTTTTCTGAATATAGTTTGCTTCCCGGTTATTCTGTTCAGAGCTGTTAAATAAACCTATATAGGGGCATATGAATGAAGTAAAATGGAGGAATTCTAGGATAAAAAAGCCCATTATTTATAAAATAAACCTCCTGAACTGGGAAAACAGGGCTTTTCCTGTTGATTAAAACAATGACACTCCCACTAATTCTAATTTTATTAATAATTTATAACCATTCAAACTGTCAGGAAGAGAGTGGCAGCTTCCACACTTCCTGAAAGTTCAAACTGACTAGAAGTGACTCAGCAATTGCTATCACATTGTATGGAGAACTGGTGTCAGTGACTCCCCTCCCCAATGGAAAAATTATATGAAATCAGGACACTAGAGCACATAGTTAAAGGAATAGTAATGTTTCACAAAAAAAGCAGCTCCAATGAATCTTCATAGTATTTGAGCCATCAAGAGTGTTATTTCATTACTGTGAGCATTGTAGTTCAAGAGTAATTGAATGATAAAGTTTCCCCTTCAAGCCCCTTTTACCTAGTGTAAGCCCCCACTTCTCAGATGTGGAATCTAGTCCATAGACCAGACAGCTCACATCAAGGGTCAATATTCTTACTGTGAGAACAATGAAGGCCCTGCCCCCCTTGACAGATTTTTCAGCTTTTTTTCCTTATCTTAATTGAAGATTGTCCCTCTCTGCAGTCTACCAGGACACTCCCTGCTGCTCTAAGCTGAGCAGTGTTACATCAGTAAAAGGGGAGGGAGGGGGATACTTTATCATTGAATTACTCTTGAACTCCAACTCTGACAGAATTTAAATAAAACTCTCCAAGGAGAAAATGCTATGATGATTAATTAGATCTGCTTTTATTATGAAACATTACTATCCCTTTAAAGGGATAGTAATACTTCATTTTAACTTTATTTTATTTTGTAGGCATTAAAAAAACATGAAGAATGATATAAGTCTTATCTCTGAAACCTTTATGGTTTAAGAGATATTCACAAACAAAGTATCCCCCCCCTGTTCAACCAGATAAGAAGGGAGATGCCCAGGTAGACTGCAGAGAGGGACAATCTTCAATTAAGATAATGGAAAAAGCTGAAAAACTTGTCAAGGGGGGGAAGGGCTTTCATTGTTTTCATACAAAGAAAATTGTCCCCTTCTGTTATCTGTACTGTCATACAACCTGATCCACATCTGAGAAGAGATGGCTTACACTAGGTAAAAGGGGCGGGGAGGGGAACTTTGCTTGTGAATATCTCATAAACCATAAAGGTTTGAGAGATAAGACTTATATCATTCTTCATGTTTTTTTAATGCCTACAAAATAAAATAAAGTTAAAACGAAGTGTTACTATCCCTTTAAAGACATATTATTACTTAATTTATGTAAGCTATAATATTGTATTAAATAAATAAACCAAAACATCTATGTATTTTTGCAATAACTTTCATAGTTTAAGAGTAATCTTGATCTAAAGTTTACCCCTTCCACCCCTTTTTTGCTACTGTAAAATCTCGGGTATAATACTCACAATTTTACCACACTTCACCTTATGTGCGTATTATACCCGAGAGTTTTAAAAAAAAAAAAAAAAAAAAAAAATGAAGCCTGCCAGACCCCTTCCCTCCCTCTCCCGGTGCTATCTGCTGCTAAAATACCATTTACTTACTTCAAAGTTCAATTCCCCGCATTTTCCCCATGAGCAGGCAACATATAACAGATGTCAATATTCCCTGCGGGCGGTATGCTTCCATTCTCCTCCCGCTTCCTTCAGGACCTACCGGCTCCAGCCAATGGTAATGCCCTGTGAGGATCTGAAGGTCCTCACAGGGCAATACCATAGCTGGAAGGAAGCGGGCGGCGAATGGAAGCATGCCGCCCGCAGGGAATATTGACATGGGTTATATGTTGCCTGCTAATGGGGAAAATGTGGGGACTTGAATGTTGACATAAGTAAATGGTATCTTAGCAGCGGGTAGTGCCGAGGGGAGGGAGGGAAGGGATCTGGAAGACTTCATTTTTTTTTCTTAAGAGGGGAAAACAAAGGTGCATATTATACATAGGCACTCTTGTTTTCCCCTAAAATCTTGGGCATAATATACACCTGTGTATTATACCTGAGATTTTACGGTATGCCAGATCTCTAGCTGTCAAACTTAGATTCTGGTTTGCAGACCGGACGGCTCGTCTGGAGAGCCGAAATAGGAGTGTATACAAAGGAAATTTTCATGACAACGGTCTACTGCCTCAAACAGTGCCAATTTGTAGACCGTTTGTAGACTGAAGATTTCCTTTGAATCCACTCCTATTTCAGACTCCAGATGAGCCCTCTGTTCCGCAGACCAGAATTCAAGTCTGACAGCTACAGTGGTGAGGCAGCTAAAAGGAGCCAGAGGGGTAAACTTTAGATCGAGATTATTCTTAAACTATGAAAGTTACTGCAAAAAGACATAGATGCTTGGGTTTATTTTTTTAATACGTACAGTTAGGGAAAATTATTTGATCCCCTGCTGATTTTGTATGTTTGACCACTGACAAAGAAATGATCAGTCTATAATTTTAATGCTAGGTTGATCTGAACAGTGAGAGAAAGAATAACAACACAAAATCCAAAAAAACACATTTCAAAAAAGTCATAAATTGGTTTGCATTTTACTGAGTGAAATAAGTATTTGACCCCTTTGCAAAACATGACTTAGTACTTGGTTGCAAAACCCTTGCTGTCAATCACAGAGGTCAGACGTTTCTTGTAGTTGGTCACCAGGTTCGCACACATCTCAGGAGGGATTTTGTCCCACTCCTCTTTGCAGATCCTCTCCAAGTCATTAAGGTTTTGAGGCTGATGTTTGGCAACTCGAACCTTCAGCTCCCTCCACAGATTTTCTATGGGGTTAAAGTCTGGAAACCGGCTAGGCCACTCCAGAACCTTAATGTGCTTTTTCTTGAGCCACTCCTTTGTTGCCTTGGCCATGTGTTTTCGGTCATTGTCATGCTGTCATGCTGAGGTTCTCACCCAAGATTTAACGGTATATGGTCCCGTGGATCAAATAAAAATCCCTTTCGATTTCAAAGGGTGCATTAAAAGCCTTGAATGCTCCATCACATTGCTTCAACAGTGTTTAACCCTTTCATTGACTGCTTGTGATACCACTGTGGCACTCAAAGGCTTAAAGGGATAGTAACGTTTCACAAAAACAGCAGCTCCGATTCATAGTATTTGGGCCATGGAGAGTGTAATTTGAATACTGTCAGAGTTGTAGTACAAGAGTAATTGAATGATAAAGTATCATCCTGCAGCCCCTTTTACTGATGTAATACTGCTCACCTCAGAGCAGCAAGACTGTCCTGATAGATCGCAGAGAGGGACAATCTTCAGTGATCATAAGGAACAACCTGATAAACCTGTCAAGGGGGGCAGTGTTTTCATTGTTCTCACAGTAAGAAGATTGTCCCTTGCTGTGATCTGTCCGGTCAAGAGACCAGATTCCACATCTGAGGAGAGGCAGCTTATACTAGGTAAAAGGGGAGGGAGGGGGAAACTTTATCATTCAATTGCTCTTGAACTACAACTCTGACAGTATTAAATAAGTATTAAATGAAATAAGTATTAAATAACACTATCCATGACCCAAATACTATGAAGATTAATTGGACCTGCTTTTTTGTGAAAAATTACTATCCCTTGAAGGAATCAAAAACCCCAATGACTCAGCAGGAATTTGGGGGAATTTTGTCCACTATGTAGCAACTGGTTTGCTCCAGATTTTCTCCATTTCTGGTTGGTTCATCATCCTCAGTGAGGCTGATATATTAAGGAAAGGAGTTTAATTTTGGAGAATAACGAGTGCACTATAGGGTATATACAGAGAAAAAAATCCTACTGATTTAAAAGGGAACTTTAACCCCTTAACGTCCAGTGACATGTCAGGACCGTCACTGTTGTTTTTCCCTAAAGGACCAGTGACGGTCCTGACACATCACGTATTTGTTACTCACAGCGCTCCTGCGGGAGCGTTGTGAGCAGTAGCGGGGACTGAAATTGACCTCTCCAATACCGGAGCAATCGATATCAGTCGCCCATTCGGCATGCCGGCACACTTGATCAGTCACATGTGCTGGCACGTCACACTTCACTATCTGGTCCTTAAAGGACCACAGACACTGGGACCACTGGTCATTAAGGGGTTAAACCCATTTGCTTCACAATGCATTGGAAACCACTATAGCATTGCAGGAGTTAAATCCTACTTTCAATGCCAGTGGGTTATGCAACACATTGAAAAGCAGTGAGTTGCATACTCTTTTGGAATCCAAATGGTTAAATCAATTGGCTTTTTTGGAAATTTTTATTTGTTCCCTATACTGCCATTAGCGTGCCCCAGAATGACACCTCTTAATCTAAGTATATCACACTCACAGTGTGAGATCTAAGGTAGGATGATAATTTATGATATTTAAATCATTTTTCTCCTTATAATATTTTATATTTTGTTTTACTGTTTTATTAAACAGAGCCAGACACCATTGATAGAGGGACTCCTTGACTTATTTCCATTACTGTGAAACGAGGACGATTTTATGAAATATCGGATATTAAAATATATTGCCAACTATATTGACAGTGGGACCCATCCATTTCAATAAAAATATGCTATAAGTCTATTGTAAAGTGGATTAGTGGTTGGCAGGCACACAAAAACACAATAATGCATTAGTTTTTAACCCCTTGTATGCTCACTCCAGCTCTCCATACTAGCTATAACCTCCACTCCACTGCTAACAACTCACTGACTATTCCACACTACCTGAGCAGTGTGATCACTCCAGATCTCCATACTAACGCTAACCTCTGCTTCACTGCTAACAACTCACTGACTATTCCACACTACCTGAGCAGTATGATCACTCCAGATCTCCATACTAACTATAATCTCCACTGCTAACAACTCACTGACTATTCCACACTACCTGAGCAGTATGATCACCCAAGATCTCCATAATAACTATAACCGCCGCTCCACTGCTAACAACTCAATGACTATTCCACACTACCTGAGCAGTTTGATCACTCCAGATATCCATACTAACTATAACCTCCACTCCACTGCTAACAACTCACTGACTATTCTACACTACCTGAGCAGTATGATCACTCCTGATCTTCATACTAACTATAACCTCCACTCCACTGCTAACAACTCACTGACTATTACACACTACCTGAGCAATATGATCATTCCATCTCTCCATACTAACTATAACCTCCACTCCACTGCTAACAACTCACTGACTATTACACCCTACCTGATCAGTATGATCACTCCAGCTCTCGATACTAACTATAACCTCCGCTCCACTGCTAACAACTCACTGACTATTCCACACTACCTGAGCAGTATGATCACTCCAGATCGCCATACTAACTATAACCTCCGCTCCACTGCTAACAACTCACTGACTATTCTACGCTACCTGAGCAGTATGTTCACCCCAGATCTCCATACTAACTATAACCTCCACTCCACTACTAACAACTCACTGACTATTCCACACTACCTGAGCAGTATGATCAATCCAGATCTCCATATAAACTATAACCTTCACTCCACTGCTTACAAATCACTGACTATTCCACAATACCTGAGCAGTATGATCACTCCAGATCTCCATACTAACTATAACCTCCACTCTACTGCTAACAACTCACTGATCATTTCATGTTACCTGAGCAGTATGATCACTGCAGATCTCCATATAAATTATAACCTTCACTACTAACAACTCACTGACTATTACACACTACCTGAGCAGTATGATCACTCCAGATCTCCATACTAACTATAACCTCCACTACTAACAAATCACTGACTATTCCACACTACCTGAGCAGTATGATCACACCAGATCTCCATACTAACTATAACCTCCACTCCACTGCTAACAATTCACTGACTATTCTGACATGGAGGGATCTGTGAGCATGGATTAATGGCCAGGTTTGGCACACTGTACTGTGGGCTGGGCCATTTTAGTCTGAGGGTTGCAAACTCACCACACACCGAAACTGATGGAGCTAATGAAATATTTATCAGGACTACATACAGTTCTGGGGATCTTGGAGTCGCTATGCTGATGGGAGGCTTTCAAATAAAGGGAGATGGAGGGATCTGGGCGCGTAGATGTATGGAAGAGTTTGATGCTCTGAACTGTGGTCTGGGCCATGACAAGGATTGTCTGACTTATGAATTCAATGTTCTTGGCCAGTTTTGTCTCCTGTTTGTATGCTCTAGGGACAGCGAGTTTGATGGAGCTTGTGACGGAACTGTGGCGACTATGGGAGATATTGGTGTGTTAGAGATATGGGATCTCATGTCTTCAGACTATTTCTACCCAAAAGACTAACAACCATAGACTGAGCTTAGCCATAGTTGCTTCCAATACATTGCTAGAGTGCAGAGATAGTGGGGGTTGGGCTTTGCTTCCAATATACTCCAGGTCTGTGCTAAGGAATGTTAATTGATTCCTGCTGTGCTTCCTTGACCAATCAGAGGAGGTTAATTATGAGCCCGTTAAGAATGGCTATTTTTCAAGTACTTATATGCATGCTTATCTTGATAAGGTTGCTGGTGACTGACTGGTCAAGCATAGAAACACTGTCCCAAGTCCTCGTTTGCATGCTGATCTTGATAAGAGTCTCTGTAGTGTATATAAGCTGTGTGTTTGATTCAATAAAAGAGAGTTCTTCCCTTCATCAAGTCTCTGCTGATGTTTGGGAACAGGAGATTCGGTATACTATTGGAGTGTTATTCTGAGGAAGAAAGGAACTCTAACGGAGGTATCCAGCTTATGATGTTACAGAGCTACTGGCATATCAGGAGGAGCTGGATCCTGTACCACTTGGCCAGTTACTGAGAGGTGCCTGGAGTTTGGGGAGTGGTTTGTACAGGCACTGGTGATGGGAGTTTCACCTCCAGTGGATAAAAATTAATATAGAAATCGGCGCTGTGTATCCCAGATACAATCTAAATGTAGGTAATATACTAAGATTCTGCCCAAGCACCTACTTACTCTAATAGGTTAAATATATCTCTTAAAAATTGTACACATATAAATATACACAAATCTCAGGAGATTCAAAGTTTACCACCATACAATTTTCTAAATATGGATTGAATAGATGTTATTCAAACAAAAGGAAGATCCAAGATCCTGTAGTTACTTGAGTCCTTTGTATTCACCACAGTCTCGAGTCAGAGATGAAAAGAAAAGAAGGAGCATCTAATTAAACTCTACCAATATTGAGATTCTTAAAAAAATAATATCCACTTACACATTAACTGTTTTCTTATTGTCTCAGTGGATTCAAGATCCTACTTCGTTAGACTTCCTTCAGCCTTCACCTTCTCTGTTTGTCAGCGGTCAGCTTAATCAAATAGGATGATGAGCCCAATCCAACCTTTCCACGATGTCATTGTAGACTGCGTCTCTTCCAAGCAGTTATCGGGATATATAAGAATATATGTATATTGTTTAATATATTGGTCGTTCAACCATATACCCAAAAATATATCCACTCACATTAATAAGTTTTTGAATCCCACGTAACCTCGATATTCTCTTTGCTCCACCACTCGCTTTGCTCCACCTCCTTTCCCGTCTTTACGTTAAGGCTATGTAACCTCAGCAGTCCATGGAGACAAAAAAGCCCCCCACCACCACATTGCCCCCCACCCACCAAATTGGCCCCCCTGACCACATTGACCCCCTCCACAATGCCCCCATCTCCTACCTGGAGCTCCCACACGGTTCTCTTAGTAATGCAAAGCGCTGGGAGATGATGTCATCTCCCAGCGCTCTGCATTACTAGAGCACGGTGGGAGATTGCAGGCACCAGGCGGAGGGGTCGCAGGGGGAGGCCGGGACCCTGGAGAGCATGGGCCCGGTCGCAGGTGTGACCCCTATAGTTACGCCACTGTAACGGGGCTAATAGAATCAAGCTCCTGGATTGTATCGAAGGCTTGCACTTTAACCCTTTGAGTGCCGGAGGGGTACACAACGCATTGCTTTGTAACGCGTTGAGTACCCCTCTGGCACTCAAAGGGTTAAAGCTACTTAAGCAGCCAATAAAGATATCACTTTTACTCCTCCAGATTCATAAATTCCAGGGCATCTAAGTGTATACCAATATGCTAAACCTGAGACACATGAAAAGCAATGTGTTGAATACCTCTCCGATCCATAACCCTTTGAGTGCCAGAGGGTACGCAAATATTTGAACATGTATTACTCTCTGCAAATCTGAGTCAACCACAGCCCAGGCTTTGCAGATACACTTGTCTAGTTCATATTTTAAACAGAAATATCAGGGGATAGTGGATTAGCCTTCACATATGTGAGCTTATGTTTTTATTTATTTCATTCGTGAATGAGGTGTAAACAGATTAATGCATGATCCTTCAGTATTATTATTTTTAATAAACTGATATTAAGCTGTCTAATCTGGGATTTATGTTCGCTTATTTTGCAGGTTGCTACTTTGGTAAATTTATGTCTCTTTGATCCAGAGATGAAGAGACAAAGTCCCAGTCGAGGCTGTGAGATCACCTCTATAATTCACTGATTTCCCATCTACATGTTCCAGACCTCAGAACATTTATAACTGAATAAATACAGGAGACGAAAGTGGTACAGATGATATGGGTGCAAGCATACAGAGGCTGGAGTGCTAAGAAAAAAAAGGAGAGATTCTGGATTAACCGTTTGAGTGACAGAGGCACCTCTCTGGCACTCAAATGGTTGAGCCAACTGCAGGCTAGGGGGCAATTAAAAATACCCCAAATTCTCATTGATTTAACATCCCAGTCGCTGTGTTGCAATGCGTTGGATACTAGGGAGGGTTGAAACTTTTGCTTCAACATGAAACAAGCTAAAAACGGCTCTTGCAATTGAGGGGAATTTTTCACAAAAAGTGCCAGTTTTCCTCTTTTTCCTGCTTTCATTGAAATCAATGGCGAGACTGAATTTCCCCCCAACATAGTTTACATTCTTTTCTTGCTGTGATAGTATAAAAGGAGTGGCAAGTTACCGGGCATGTCATTTTGTGTTTGTTTGAGAGCGACAGAGAGGGAAAGCAGAACAATTTTGGATCTAGAGAAAGCACGCAAATAAAGTGGAGTTGGAGTTTAGTTTACAGAGTCTGTTGGGCAGGCAGCTTGTGCTCTGTATTAGGGATGTCAGGGGGAGTGTGAAGGGAGAAAGGAGATTATCCCAAAAATCTTGTTCGACATAATTCTTTCCTTACCTTCCCCTCCACCTCTCTGCCCATCCCTTTTTTTGTTTTTTCTGTCTCTCCCTCTTTTTTTCTATCTCTCTACCTATCCACATATTACTACAAATATGCAGTTATGTATTCATATCCAAGTTTCCTATATTCTTTCAATATTGCGCAGATACAGCCTTCTCACAACATCTTCATCTCATTACTGGTGTGCCCAATCTTTCCATAAACTTGCCTTTAAACAAAGGCCCGACTATCTCCAACTCAGCAAATTTATACTGTTTACTACATGTAACTCCACTAATGTAACAGTATTTTCCAATGCATTTGTATCTTGAACTGTATTTGTGTAATCTTGTTCTACTTATTCTAATATGACTTATACTATTGTTGGTTTTCTCAATAAAGCTTTTTAAAAAACAAAATCTTGTTTGACTGAGAAGAGACCGGCAGGTGATTCAAGTTCCTTCCTCAGCTGGCTGAGTCTCTAATGCAGACAGGCAGAATACTTTGGAGACTGACACCCATGAGACAGACAAGTGCAACTGACACTGACTCCGACAACAGCCTGAAGGTGAGTGGCAAGAATATTGCCTAAGGTCTATTCTCATCCTGCACTGTAAAAAATTAAGACTGCTGTGACACTGTAAGAAAGAGAAAACAGCTGTTAAATTTTTTCTCCCATTAGCTACAGGCAACGTGGGACACAAGCAATGATAGATTAGGGACAGTTTTTTTTTGTACAGGGCAAAGCATTACATGCAAACAGTTCTCTTTACTTTACTGTTAAAATATACACTGCTTTGATAATGTCCATCAAATGTACTAGGGAGAGGGTAGGGAGAAAGGAGTAGGAGCAGTAGATCTCCTTCACTGCTGCTGCTGGATTCATCCACCTGTGATTCACAACAGCATCAGTGTCCCTATAGCTTCTCCTGTTGCTAACTGTGCTAGTCATCACTCCAAACAACTTTATGTATAAAACAAAACTCTCCCCCCCCCCCCCGCTTACTCTCTTATTTTTCCTATACTACAATATACTGGATGGTGGGAAATTTCCAGGTTTTTATGGTATGGGGGTCAGAAGTCTTGCCACCCTTCAAAACATGTTGTCATGTGAAAAATCTATGATGTTAATAAAATGGCAGAAATGCTGTGGGTTTGTCAATGGCGATAGGATTCCACTGGAAAATGAGAAACATTGTGCATGTTTCCTACAAATTCCCATAGGAACAAAAGATAACTTTTTGCTCATCCCTATTGGATACTCTCTGGCACTCAAAGGGTTAAATGATGCTTTATCCCCTTGAAATCTAGAGAAGTCTCCTACTCATTGTGACTCAAAGCAATTGTTTTGTCCCCTGTGGTGCACTAACACACACTTTAATATTTTTTTAATTTGATATGAAAGTTCTAAAATAGGTATAGAGAGGGACTGAGCTGAAAAGAGACAGATTAAATTTATTACACTTAAATTATCTAGATTATATGTTCCTGCATAAAAAGGGGTATAGATGCACAGGATGCTAATATAATTCAACCTCTATATAAATCATTGGTATGACCTCATCTAGAATATGGAGTACAGTTTTGGGCACCAGTTCTTAAAAAGACATTACCCCTTAAGGCCACGCAGCTAGCACTTAAGGACCACACCACATTTTTTTTTTCACCAATGGATTCAGGGCTCCCTGATTGGTGAGCAGCCACTTGGGGAGTCCTGAATTCCATGATGTGCCAGGACCATCGTGATGGACCTGGCACATCTTGGGACCTTAAGAGTTTAATGAACTGGAAAAAGTGCAGAGACGTGTACCGAAACTGATAAAAGGATTGGATGATCTGAGTTATAAAGAGAGACTAACCAAACTGGGTTTGTTTACGTCAGAGAAGAGACGTCTAGGTGGTGACGTAATAACCATTTACATGTATATTCAAGGTCTATACAAAGATCTCTCCAATTAATTATATACTGAAAGAGCTGAGCTAAGAAGGAGAGGTCATCCATTAAGACTAGAGGAAAGGTAATATTTGACTAAAACAATTTTTTACCCTATGGGGCTTAATTGGAAATGGCTTCAGTGTTTTTTTTTTTTTTTTTTGCCTTCCTCTGGATCAACAAGGGCGGATTTGGCATGGGCTGGACTTGATGGACCACTGTATTTTTTTTTTTAACCTCATCAACTATGTTACTATATAAGGTTATGCATTTGTCTTGCAGAAACAAGAATGGTACACTACGTGGGAAACCACATGGAGAATCCTCAGTAGAGAAGAATGTAGAAAACTGGTAAACAAAACATTGAACAACTTGAACTTCATGTATCACTCAGCTGCTGTAAGAGCAATAGGGCAGTAATATATATAAAGATGAGACTGTAATTTTACCTCTTTATAATTCATTGGTAATATCTCATCTAGGACATGGAGTACAATTTTGTGCACCGGTTATTAAAAAAATACATTATTGAACTGGAAAAATTAAAGAGAAAAAAACTGCTGTATGGATTGGTATATTTCAGATATAAAAAGAGATTAGAGGAATTGAGTTTGTTTACTTTAGAGAAGACTTGGGGAATGGGATATCATAACCATTTACAAATAAATTCAGGGCCAACATTCTTTTCTCAATTTACTGAGCAAAAAACAAGGGGTCATCAAGTAAAGATTAGAGTAAAATCTGTTTCAACTAAAACAAAGGCATTGATTTTACTTTATTATATATTTTTATTGACCTAAAATTAAGAGGGAGAGGAGAGATACAGAGGAAGAAACAGGGTACAATCGCAGGCAGGAACATGTACAGTACAGTGGTCTCAATATATTCTTACATAACAGGAAAGGAAAAGCCGGTGACTCAAAAATTCTTGCAAAAAAGGAACATGAAACAACCTATATATCTAAACATGTGACCCATGGAGCATCCATGGAGCTGGGCTAAAAATTTCCACTCTCCACTAGCCAATGGCGAGTGAAAATTTAGCCCTGGTGAGTAGAAATTCAGCCCTGGTGGGTATGTTATGGATTGCAGTGGTGAGCAACTTTTCAGGTCTGGCTAGTAGCAAAGGACTTCATATTATAAGCCCTGCCTTGGAGTATACACAAATTAGAAGAACATGGTAGGTTATTTTAAACCTTTGAGTGCCAAAGTGTTTCCCAATGCATTGAATACCCCTCTGGCACTCAAAGGGTTAGCTGTAAAAGTTCTGGGGTGGGAGAAATAAGTCAAAAATAGAGAAAAATAAGGTGAATGGGGAAAGAGGAGAGGGAGGAATTTGCTAACAAAGGGGGAGTTAAAGTAGAATGTATACGTTTAAATGGATAGTAATACCTTGTTTTATCTTTATTTTATTTTGTAGGCATTAAAAAAACATGAAGAACGATATAAATCTTATCTCTCAAAGCTTTATGGTTTGAGAGATATTCACAAGCAAAGTTTCCCCTCCCGCCCCTTTTACCTAGTGTAAGCCATCTCTTCTCAGATGTGGAATCCAGTCCATAGACCAGACAGATAACAGCAGGGGACAATCTTCTTCCTATGAGAATAATGAAAGCCCTGCCTCCCTTGACAGGTTTTTCAGGTTTTTCCCTTATCTTAATTAAAGATTGTCCCTCTCTGCAATCTACCTGGGCACCTCCCTTCTGATCTGGCTGAGCAGTGTTACATCAGTAAAAGGGGCAGGAGGAGGATACTTTGTCATTGAATTACTCTTGAACTACAACTCTGACAGAATTGAAATAACACTCTCCAAAGTCCAAATGCTATGATGACTAATTAGAGCTGCTTTTATTATGAAACATTACTATCCTTTAAACCTGTTTTCCAACAATCATGCTAGGGTTCCCATATTTCCCGGAAGGATGAATTTTTCAAAACTGCGGAGAAAATTATTTTTTGTAACATGATGATAACTGAGGCTCTTGTCAACCAATCTAGTTTAGTGGGGGAAGAGTTTTGCTTCCACAGCACTGGGACACACATCCTGGCCACATTGAGTAGATGGAAGTAGAGTATTGCTTTATTTCTGTGAGCTTTCAGGTTGGGTTGGGACACATTTTTGGGTATTATTTGGATTTAATGATCTTCAATACCTACAACTAAACAAGGCGGATAATGGGGTACTCCCACCAAATATAAGAAACATAAAAACTTGTTTGTCATCTCCAACAGTCAAGGAAAACTCTAGGGTAAAATCTAGAATGTACTTTGGGGGCTTTTACCAGCAGTTTCTAACTGAATATTTAGTTTCAAAGCTAAAATATTTCTGGTTGAGTTGCTGGTATTTGAAAGGGTTTTATTCCAGAGTTCATCAGAAATACATATTTTATCAGTGATACAAATTTTCAAGTTAGATTCGCAATTAACCTTTTTCTGAGAAGAACAATCGGGGGGGGGGGGGGGGTATTTTGAATGACATTGTAGAGGAGTAAGACACAACTTTTGGGTATACAATTGGCTAATCTAAGTGTCTCAAAGAATATTGGATCTCATAAAATGCATTTTTTGGAGCATGTTGAGAAATAAAATTGTGTATTTGGTGAGATTTCCAGTGATGTTGAGATTGTAATTGATGTTTCTCTTGAAGTTTTGAAAAAGGCATGAGTTTATTATGGTCTGTCAAATGTGAGGCTAGTAGTCTGTCATCCTGTCCAATCTACAAAATTAGTATACTCCAATCTGGGAACAAAGTCAAGATTATGAAGTAGAGGTAGCAAGAGTGAGAATGGCATCAAGAATGTAGTAGAATTGCTGTTTTATTTCAGAACAATAAAGTATCTGAGACGGATGAACATTATATGCTCGCTATGTGAAAAATAGTCCTACACCCAGGACTTCAGGGGGAAGGGGAAAGGCAGAGATGAATGGCCTCTTTCTTCTTCTCCTCCACATTCTCCGTCACTGTCTGGTTCAGAGGATGATGTTGTTGCTACTGCCTCAGAATCAGCACTGCAACTAGGACCAAGAGGAGTATTGCAGCTGGCAAGTGGAACCTGTCCTAGTCCTGCATCACTGGACCCCATTCCCACTGTGTCCACATTGGTCAGTGACACACTAGTCTGCTCCTCAGCATCCTGCTGCCCTTGCAACTCAGCAGCAGCAGGAACTAGAGCAATAGCAAATTCAGCAAATTCAAAAAGCTCACTGCTGCTGGTGGTGGTGATGCAGATCCCCATTGCTGTCTCCCATTCCTTCTCAGTTTGGTCTTAAAAGGCCTTTAATAACTTCTTCCACTCCAGCTTCCCCACCATCATCATCACTACCACTGTCCCTCCTTGCTGCTGCTGCTCTATTACAGACTTCTCTCCGGTTGGAGGAGGTGATGAGAAATGTGACAGAGGGTCCCCTAATGTCACACTTGTCATCTCTTGTAATCTGAACAAGGAAGACTGGCAACAATAGCAGCAGGCACAGGAAGCTGATCTGTGCTCATGGTGGCGGTGGTATTATTGCTGCTAGCCACCAGTTCTGTCTTTTCAGGATCATGTTCCATCTGGATAATGCTGTGGGGGTAAGGAGACTCCCAGGGTTGAGGGAATGTTGTGGGCTCCCTTGACTGCTAGTTTGGCTGTTCTGTATTACTTATCTTACCACACCGCAAATCCCACCAGGTGCTTCACCATCACTGTTACTACTATCACCAACCACAAGAAAAAAACAGATTATATGTAGGTGAGACAAGACAAACCCTAAGAAAAAAGATGAATTTCTGTAAAGCACTGTGTACATAAATAAATAAAGATAGATACATGAATTCTCCTAGGTCCAGTTTTTAAACCAATAGAGGTATAATTTTGCTCTACTAGTCTCCTGCAGCCAAGCAGACTCAGTGTGTATGGTTCTGTTCCTACCATTGCATTGGGACAAAGCCGGGACTCCTAGGAGGTCAACATTTGTGGTTTTCTGGCTACCAGTGCAGTGGGATAAGGCTGGGTAGTCATTATGTGTGGTTCTCTGGTTACCAGTGCAGTGGAATAAGGCTGGGTAGTCAGTATGTGCAGTTCTATGGCTACCAATGCAGTGGGATAAGGCTGGGTAGTCAGTATGAGTGGCTCTATGGGTACCAGAACAGTGGATAAGGCTTGGTAGTCAGTATGTGTGGTTCTATGGGTACCAGTACAGTGGATAAGGCTGGGTAGTCAGTATGTGTGGTTCTGTGGGTTCCAGTGCAGTGGGATAAGGCTGGGTAGTCAGTATGAGTGGTTCTATGGGTACCAGTACAGTGGATAAGGCTGGGTGGTCAGTATGTGTGGTTTCACTCTACTATTGGAGAATGCTGGGATGATGGGAGATAAAAGACTCTCCAGTTGATTCCAGACTATGATGGGAGTTTTAGTTTGACAGCAGCTGGAGGGTTGGGGGTCAGTAAATGTGTATTTATCAACCAATGATGTGGGGGTGAGTGTGTGGTTCCATGACCAATAATGTAATGGGACAAGGCGCGGGGGATCATGTGTATTTATATGGCTACCTGTGCAGAGACATAAATCCAGAAGAAACTTTTAGTGGCTCCAAAGTCATGCTGTTGGGATACAAACATAATTTAATTTGAGTTTTAATCCACTTTCTTCATACTGGCCAATGTGCATGTCACATGCTACCCCCGCCCGATCTCATACCTGCAGTATACAAAAAAGGCAAAACAAGCAAGTAAGAGCAGAATCTATAAAATCAATTCTCTTTACTCTGTTATATTAAAAATAGTGTATATGAGAAATCTAATACAAGACTCAGCACTGGAACTCACAGCACGTGACACCCTCATACCCTGTTGTGTCTCATATTACCCATTTAGACTGTAAGCTCCTTGGGGCAGGGACCTCTCTCTTGTTGTTTCTGTGTGGCGCCATATAACTAAAGATATACATACATATATACAAGATTTACAAACATCTGGTCCAAGAGATTCAGGACAGTCTTTAGTCATGAATAAGTGTTATAAACCTGAAAAGCAGATACTGAGTCTCTTGGACCATGTTTGTAAGTCTTGGATTATATGTCTCATGTACACTGTATTTTTAACATGGAAAATTAAAGAGAATTGCTTTTATTGATTCTGATATTACAGTGCAGCCTTGTCTGTTGTCTCTATGTGTGTGTGTGGGGGGGGTAGGGACCCACATCGCCCAGGCACTGGTTCAGTATCTGGGGAGAGATAGAGAGCGAACCTTGGGTTCGGTGATGCTGTTCCAGGTACTCCCTTGCTGAAGCTGAAGCTGGGTAAAGGTATTGGTCGCAAAATCAGATTTTTCCACCCCAGTTGAGCCGGGGTGCAACCAGGATGGGAGTAAATGGGAACTGTGAAGAACCAGGGACAGAAATACTAGGTAGAAGACAGAGTAAGAATGGTCAAGTAATGAGTCAGAGTCAGGAACCAGGCGATCAATGAAGAAGAGTGGTCAGTAACAAGCCAGAGACAAGAGCCAGGAGATCAATGGAGTTAAAGTGGTCAGTAGCAAGCCAGAGTCAGGATGCAGGAAGTCAATGGATTTAGAGTGGCCAGTAGCAAGCCGGAGTCAGAGGCAGGTATCAGTGGAGTTAGAGTGGTTGGTAGCAAGCTGGAGTCAGAAGCTAGGAGATCAGTGGAGTCAGAGCACAAGGGTAATCTCAACTAAAGCAGCTCTTGGAACGGGCATTAGTGTAGGGCAGGACTGCGTTTAAATATGGCAAGGAGTCAATAGGAAGACCCGGAGTGGGGGCTCAACTACAAGCCCCACACAGACTGGAGGACCTTGCCCAATCCGAGGGTGAGAAGGAGGAGGCTCGACTACATGTGTGCCACACAGCTAGGAGTACAGCAGGGTAGGCACGTGGCCAAAAGAAAATGGATAACCAGAAGCAAATGCATGCACAGGAGAGTGGAGATGGTGATGCCGCGATCAGTGACATTTGTTTACCAGTGCAGTGGGACATGACTGGGGGTGAGTATGTGTTTTTATAGCTATGGAAGGACAGACCGGGGGTCAGTATGTGTGGTTCTATAACTACAAGAGTAGTGGGGGGTTGTGGTGAAACCCCCCCCCCCCAAAAAAAATGGCACATTTTGGTGGGAGTTTACATGGAGGCTGAAAATAAATTTTTTGCACTTTTCTCTTTTGGGGCTAATCATTTCACCCATCCCTAGACGGAGATTCAAGAGGTTAACATTAAATTTAAGACAATTAGGACATTTGGGAAATGTATACTTTCTCCGTGATGCTAGTTTGTTCCATATTTGTGTAACTATTCCTTAGTATATCAGTATCAGACACACTCTTATATATCAGCTACAAACAGCAGAAATGTGTTTGTGTGTTTGAATAAATGTCTGCTTGAATGCCTAGCGGTGGCAGAACGCACAGGGTCTGGTTTGGAGACATTATCCAGCATACATCAAAAATATCAGTTCCTATTTGAAGAATTTCATTTCTCATTTGATTTTTATCATTTCAGACTGTTTGGAGAAAGATTCAGACATAAAACAGAAGTAAACATACAAGGTTGTGAATCATTCATATTTTGCTTAAAGGACAAACTTCATCAGGACACTAATATTGTCTTGAACTCTAATACAACACTGTACAATATGGGTCAGGTCACTTTGTGAGTTTTGTTACTAATTCCTATTGTCTTTTTCAGTTTTATTTGTATGATTTTCTATCACAGCCTTCAGTATTGTTGCAAAGCATAGTGTAGAAGTATATCATTTTCAGGTAAACTATATAATGTTGCCCTGCAGATAAGAGCATAAAGGACACTGATGTAAATAAGCCTATGGTCCCTCCGTTACTTGAAGGGCTGTTAGATTTTACAGCAGCTGCGCAGAGAGCTGCGTAGACAATGGCTGGGAGGGAGACAAAAAGTAATTTTCATAAGAGCTTAAAGGGATAGTAATACTTTGTTTTATCTTTATTTTATTTTGTAGGCATTAAAAAAACATGAAGAACGATATAAGTCTTATCTCTCAAACCTTTACTGTTT
Organism: Rhinophrynus dorsalis; assembly: GCA_037306005.1. Lineage (NCBI taxonomy): Eukaryota > Metazoa > Chordata > Amphibia > Anura > Rhinophrynidae > Rhinophrynus > Rhinophrynus dorsalis. The sequence goes on from CM074719.1 coordinate 23,370,565, forward strand.
GAGAGATATTCACAAGCAAAGTTTCCCCTCTCGCCCCTTTTACCTAGTGTAAGCCATCTCTTCTCAGATGTGGAATCCAGTCCATAGACCAGACAGATAACAGAAGGGGGCAATCTTCTTCCTATGAGAACAATGAAAGCCCTGCCCCCCTTCACAAGTTTTTCAGGTTTTTCCCTTATCTTAATTGAAGATTGTCCCTCTCTGCAATCAACCTGGGCACCTCCCTTCTGATCTGACTGAGCAGTGTTACATCAGTAGAAGGGGCGGGAGGGGGATACTTTGTCATTGAATTACTCTTGAACTACAACTCTGACAGAATTGAAATAACACTCTCCAAAGTCCAAATAATATGATGATTAATTAGAGCTGTTTTTATTATGAAACATTACTATCCCTTTAAGTCCCACAGATCATAAGCTCTTTCACAAAAACTACAAAAAACAAAAGAAAGTACAGACATTAGTATAGTTTTTTCAGCATGTTTATTACAATAAATAAAACTTGTTGTTGACGAAAGGTTCCCTTTAACCCCTTAAGGACGGCCAATCGCTCATGCGGCAGTCACTTAAGGACCACAGACCTTTTTTTTTTTTGCTGCATCAGCTTCCTGGTTCCCCGAACGGCATGCAGCCGCGCTGGGAGCCGAGAATTCCATGACGTTCCAGGACTGTCATGGGTTTTTAACGCTATTCTAAGGGGTTAAAGGGGAAATAGTACCTTATAATAATCTTCAACTTACCTTATATCCCAAAAATACTAATGGCTCCTATGAGTTTTGTCCTTGTTCAGTGGCATAATAATAGGGGTTGCATCTGTGACCGGGCCCGTCACTCCAGGGGACCGGCCGCCCCCTGTGACCCTCCCGCCTGGTGCCACGGACCTCTAGCAGTTGAGATCTCCCTAGTCAGCTCTCTAGTAATGCAGAGGCTGGGAGATCCAGTTCTTAATATAGGTCTGTGCCGAAGGAGGCACAGACCTCTCCTGCCATGCCACTGGACCACCAGGGAGGTAGGAGATGGAGACTAGGGGCAATGCGGAGAGTTGGGGGCAATGTGGAGAGGTGGACATTGGGGGCAATATGGAGATACCCAATGGGGGCAATGTGGTCGGGGGGGCCCATGGCAATTTTTGCACCAGAGCCCAGTGACTTCTAGTTACGCCTCTGTCCTTGTTTCTTTTTGCATCAGCCCTGGACTCATGTCCATGGAGGCAGACATGACAGTTTTGAGCAGGAACACAGGACCTCAGACTGCTCTCTGTACCTGCTTTCTGTGCCGTCCAGATGTTAAGGACCAGTGACGATCTTGACACATCATTGAATTCTGGGATCACAGGCTGCACACCAAACTGTGATACCAGAATTAATTGCAGCACACACAAAAAAAGTGCCGTAGTCTCCATGCCCCCCCAGATCACGCCACTGTTAAGGGATTAAGGATCAGAAGGGGGTTTTCTATTTTTAAAGGGTGCAGTTGCTTGGTTGAGATTGATAAAACTACCAGCAATTGTCATGTCCACCTCCATGGATATGACATCTAGGATTGATTGATTGATTGATGTTATGTCTTCAACAATGGAACAAAGGTAAAATTCACAAGGGCCATTAGGATTTTCTCTTATCTTAACATTTTTACTCCTTTGAAGTGTACTTTTCTCCTGCACTTTGTTGAATCCCTTCATGTACTGGAATGTTTCTATCCTATCCCCTCTCTCTTCTATCCTCCAAGCTATACATGTTCAGATCCTTTAGTCTATCCTGATATTTATTTTCCCTGTAAACCAGGAAGGGGGTCTAGTAAACTGTCCTGATGACAATGTGTATCACACATTTAAATGTTGACCACAGTTAAGTAAACATACTTTAGTGATTATACACAACCTGAGAATGCTTGAGAATACCTGAGATCTCTCTCTCTCTCTCTATGTATATATATATATATATATATATATATATATATATATAAAATCCTATATAGACAGTGGCACTCACAGGGTTAAACAACAACACAATGGTGTAAGGTGCATGTCCCATAAAAATGTTCAAATAAGTAAATCAAGTATAAGCCTGGGATACACCTGGCCTTGTAGGAGACAGCACACTTGGACAATAAAGCTGCAAAAAAAGAAATTAATTTACTTTATCCATGCCAAACATTTTCAGTTCTCTTGTGGACCTTCCTCAGGTAAATGGCAACTAACAGATACAAAAGGATATATATACACAGCGTAATCAATAAAAAACACAATAAACCAATTAGTTAATTAGACCCTCAAACTTACCCCATCCACATGTGTTCCAGGCGCCAAAATGCGGCGTTCCTTGGAACCCCTGGTGATGACGTCAGATCAGGATGCTAAGGGTGCAAAGCAATTGTAAATACACAGCATGCCCGACCATGAGGTCTGACTTTTTTTTTTCAAAGTAATTTTTTATTGAATTTGCCATTTTTCTAAGACAACATATTATTTAAACAGATGTACAAATCTGCATGTGATATCAGGTTAGAAACATTGTCTATCCTCAGTAAAATACAGAGTGAAATAGTATACAGTTGATAAGAATGGTGGCCAGCTTTATCTCGTAAGGCACATTCACATGCATTAAACAAAGGCACATAAGTAAACATACAACATAAACAAGACAAAACAGGACAAAATGGGTTAACAAAAAAAAAGTGGGAGGAGGGGAAGACGTCCGTAGAGCAGGGCAGAGCGTTATGAAGTGGACCGAAAATGAGGCAAGAGCAGAGCATCATCTCCTAAGAGAGTTCCAGCTTCTAGAAACCAGATCCCAAGTGTTCCAAATCAACAAATACTTTTCTAGAGAGCACCTGAGTATAGCAGTATGATGTTCCATGGACTGGATATGGGACATTCAGGCCAAAAGTTGAGGTAGAGAGGGAAGAGTTAAAGTCTTCCATGCCATGCTAGTAGACACTTAGGGCGAGATGTACAGAAAGTGATGATAACTGAAATTGCTGGTAATCAGAATAAAAAAGTTCTTGCACCATGATCAGTCAATTCTCAGGCATGTTTCGGTCATTTTTTGCCTCCAATCCCGCCATCTCCATCAAAGGGAAAAAATGGGTATGGTTTAATCTTCCGTCATAATGTAAGGTATTTTCATAAAAAATATTCAATTAAACGTCATTTTTTCCTCTGATTAATGTCATTTTTTCCCGACATAATAAAAAAGGTCTAAACTTGGAGAAGAAAAATTAAAGCGCTGAGAAGCAATATTTTGTTTCAAAGACAAAAAATGTCTTTGTTTCTTTGAAAATTTTCTTTTCAAAAACAAAAAAAAGTATTTGTTTCTTTGTAAATTTTCATTTCAAAGACAAGATCAAAGACAATTTTTAAGATCAGAATTTTTAACGGCAATGTTCAGTGAGATCTTCTTACCGTCATTTTTAATTCTTTAGATGAATTTTCAAATGTGACGTATTTACTTCTGAAAATATGGTCCTTCTTTTACCACTAACTTATGATCCGACAAGTTTTTCATTATGATGACTTTTTGAACATCTCGCCCCTAGAGGCAGTTAGTATATGGGATACCAACTTAGAGGTAGATAGGGATAGATCAGAAGGAGAAGCACCCAGTAGCAACACCACTGGATCAAGGGGTATTGTAATTGAAAACAATTGTTGGATGAATTGTAAGATATGTCTGAACTAACGGACAGGACCACCATATGTGAAAAAGATCACCTCTATCACCACAGCGAAATAGCACGATCGTGAAACAAATACTTCACTGGAACAGTCTACAAAGTGTGCCTGCAAACCAGGCACACTTTGTAGACTATTCCAATGAAGTATTTGTTTCTAGATCCCACTATTTTGGCTCTGCTGAAGAGCTCCATCTGGTCATGCAATCAGAATCTCCTGCTGATAGATTTACAAGTCACGTCAGAGAAAGGAGAGGGGGAAACTTTATCTTCATATATCTCTCAAACCATAAAGGTTTGATAGATGGAACTTGTATCGGTTAGTTTATTATTGTAATAGCTACAATATTAGCTTTTCAAAACAACAACCTGAGGCCCTCCAGCTTTTGGAGACTACAACTTCTCTAATCCTTTGTCAGGCCTTAGCTGGCATAAGATAATAACAGTTGTAGTTCATAATATCTGGAGGGCCTCAGGTGGACCACCCCCGATCTAATGCATTGCTAAGCAGTGAGTGATACATTTGTCCAACATCTATGGCTTTAAGAAAAAAGAGTATAAATTTATTTGCTGGATAGTGTTGTTCAACATTTAAGTGGAACAGTAACAAATACAGAAGGTGTTTTTGAAAGAGCTTTCACAATCACCTACATTTTCGTTACCCATTTTTATTTAAAACACTAGCTTATGAAATAAGTTGCTTTATTTATTTGTCAGTATCTGTACTATAGATAATACTGACAGGCATGCCAGCGAGATACTAACATTCCACACTACTCTCCCTCCCACCTGTCACTCCCTGCCAGACAGATACTAACATTCCACACTACTCTCCCTCCCATCTCTCACTTCCTGCCAGACAGATACTAGCATTCCACACTACTCTCCCTCCCACCTTTCACTCCCTACCAGCAAGTTACTAACATTCTATACTACTCTCCCTCCCACCTGTCACTACCTGCCAGAGAGAGATACTAACATTCTGTACTATTCTCCCTGCCACCTTTCACTCCCTACCAGCAACTTACTAACATACTACACTGCTCTCCCTCCCACCTGTCACTGCCTACCAGAAAGTTATTAACATACTACACTACTCTCTCTCTCACTTGTCACTCTCTGCCAGCAAGTTACTAACATTCTTCACTACTCTCCCTCCCACCTGTCTCTCTCTGCCAGCTAGTTACTAACATTCTACGCTACTCTCCCTCCCACCTGCCACTCCCTACCAGCAAGTTACTAACATACTACACTACTCTCCTTCCCACTTATCACTCTCTGCCAGCAAGTTACTAACATTCTACACTACTCTCCCTCCCACCCGTCTCTCTCTGCCAGAAAGTTACTAACATTCTACACTACTCTCACTCCCACCTGCCACTCCCTGCCAGTGTGAAACTAACATTCCACATTACCCTCCCTGGCATCAATCACTCCCTGCCAAACAGATGCTAACATTCCATACTACTCTCCCTCCCACCTGTCACTCCCTGCCAGAGAGATACTAACATTCCACACTACTCCCCCTCCTACCTGCCACACCCTGCCAGCAAGTTACAAACATTCTGCACTACTTTCCCTTCCATCTGCCACTCCCTGCCAGCCAGATACTAACATTCCACACTGCTCTCCCTCCCAAATGCCTCTCCCTGCCAACCAGGTACTAACATTGCACACTGGTCTCCCTCCCACCTGCCACTCCCTGCCAGTGAAATACTAACATTCCACACTGCTTTCTCATAGCTGCCACTCCCTGCCAGCCAGATACAAACATTCCATTCTACTCTCCCTCCCAAATGCCTCTCCTTGCCAGCCAGATACTAACACTCCACACTGCTCTCCCTCCCACCTGCCACTCCCTGCCAGAGAAATAGTAATATTCCACACTGCTTCCTCACAGCTGTCACTCTCTGCCAGCCAGATAATAACTTTCCACACTGCTCTTCCATTACCTGCCTTTCCCTAACGGCCAGGTACAGACATTCCACACAACTCTCCCTCCCACCTTCCCCTCCCTGCCAGCCAGATACTAATATTCCACACTACTCTCCCTCCCACCTGCATCTGCCTGTCAGCCAGAAACTAACATTCCACACAGCTCTCCCACTCCCCATCAGCCAGATACTAACATTCCATGCTACTCTTCCTCCCCCCGCCTCTCCCTGACATATCTCATAAATTATCGTATGAAATAAAAATGCCTTACAAAAATAGAGGTGAATTTAAAATATCTTTTAATATCAACAACTTCTTCTACTATAAAGGAGAATTATCACCTGCTAATATTAACCCTTTACTTAGCTTGGCCGAAAAATCCTAAGGGCCCTTTGAATTCTGCCCATGTGCTTTTGTTCAAGAGAAAGCATCTTTAATCAGTCCTCGATGTCATGTCCATGGAGGCAGACATGACAGTTAGTGATGCAGTGCACAGGCCTTTGGTCCTTAAAACTGAACTTTTCCCCCAAGTTGAGTTAGCCTACATCGATTCTTCTAATAAAGTTATCTTTAGCTCTTTGTTTTGTTTTAAATCATTATACTAAGTGAGAGATAGTAATTTATAAGTTCACCTTGTGACATCGCTGTCAGGCTGCCCCTGTCTGGGCAGACTGCCAGGTGTGGTCATCCCTCTGGCAGATCATGGTGGAATTGAACCAGAGTCCTCTATACTCTGGACTTGTGTTCTTGTCTTTGAGCCACTACAGAACCTGTTTTAGCAGTGTGATTCTAGCCTGTATTACCCGCTTTGTCTGCAGCACTAGGGGGCTGGACTGCTGCTATCAGATTTCACTTGTCTTTCTGAGTCCACCTGAGGCAGCTTGTTAATTAAGCTGCTCATTACCTAGGTATAAAACACTGCCTCTTCCTGAGGGCTGTGTCAGTTCATTGTTGTATTTCTGTTCCTGTGGTTTGTTTCCAGATTACCAGACTGATTTGGCTTGTGACCCCAGCTTGCTGTTCCTGACTACTCTTCTGGATTTGCCCTTGTCTGATTCTACGCATCCGGTTACTGTTCCTGCCAGCCCCCGTGCACAGGTTCACAGCCCAGGTGGCTTTTTACCTGGTCACCCTGGGTTGTGTTTACCTGCAAGGGTGAGCTAACATCTCTGCACTACGGACTCCCGACTAAGGTAAACCGTTACACAAGAGTCTTTCACTGTAACTCCCCAGTCTGGAAATCCCTCCCTCACCCTGCCCAATCTATCAGCATGATCTGGAGTGCTCCCTTCCATCCACCCATCCAGGTCCTGAACAATAGTGAGAGTGTGTTGGGATCTGACCTTTCTCCTGTGCAGCCTCCAGCTGTCGTATGCGAGGACCCGGTTCTCACCTGTCTGTTTAACAGTGCGCTGTTGTCATGCGTCATGACATCAGATGCTCCTGGATATATATAAGGACCTGTCTCCCTGTTATTGGGGCTCTCTTGTCGGGCTAGCACATATAATAAAGTTTTGGCTTGTTTTCTCTCTCATACCGGTTTTTGACCCGTGGCCTGTCTCAATCGTTTTTGCCTACATTCTGCCAGCCCCAGACCCTTTGGCTTATCCTCTGTTTATGCATCTTTGCCTACTGCCTCTGACCTCAGTCCAGTTTCTCCATTTTTCTCCTCTTCCGCCTGCCCTGACCTTTGGCCTGCGCCCTGACCACTCTTTTGGATCATCCTTGTCGGCTTCTCCGTTTTTCAGTTCCTTTTTGGGTTCTGGGCTGCCAGGTTGTTTAGGCATCTTCTATATTTATCAGTCAGCTGCCTGCTATCGTTTGTGCCATACCATGCAGTACAAAGCCAGTATTCAGGCAGCTAACAGAGTGTCATCAAGCTTAATTTGCATGCGCCAAGGAAAAACAAAAGAGAAGGGGTAGTCTCTTAAGCTATGATTGACACCTACAGAGAGGGAGAGTGCAGCCGCTCATGAATCATGTCACCAACATGGCCGCACTCTCCCTCTTCCTGTCTGGGCAAACCTTTGGTAAAAGTACAAATGCAGACACCTTGTAAACATTTGAATGTGATTATCATGACTTTAATGAAGGGATAATTCAATAAAAAAGAACATTATTATGCATGATAGATCCTCTTTAAGATTACAATAGGAGATATTCAATAAAGCATGATAAAGAGGTGATAAAGTGGATATAACTTCTCCAGTGATATCACTTCTCCAATTCCTATGTTATTCTATGTAGCCTATGCACTAAGATCTCCAATGTTGGTTCCATAATATAAGATAGGAATTGGAGAAGTGATATCACTGAAGAAGCCATCTCCTCTTTATCACTTCTTTATCATGCTTTAATGAATCTCCCCTCATGTGTAGTAGGTGGAGATTGTATACTGTAGTCCAACTAGTAACTGTCATATCCACATTTATGGACAGAACATCCAGAACCGATTAAAAATATCATCTCTTGGACAAATGTACTAGGGTAAAATTCATAGGAGCTATAATAAGATAAGTTGGGGTTATTTTATTAGGATGTGATACTTCACCTTCAAAAAATAGTAAGATAGAAACATCATACATTTTATATATATATATATATATATATATATATATATATATATATATATATATAATGTATGATGTTTCTATCTTATTTTTAGCAGTTGCTGAAGCTCTCTCTCTCTCTCTCTCTCTCTCTCTCTCTCTCTCTCTCTCTCTCTCTCTCTCTCTATATATATATATATATATATATATATATATATATATATATATATATTAAAAGAAGACTTTGTGCCTGGCAAAACACACCCAGGGGCGGCAGTAAAGAGGATTACTGCTCCCATTGGATGATTCAATGGGAGTGTGATTTTTGGCCCGCCCCCACTATCCAGCCCGCCCACCACTATCTAAGGTTGAAAAAAAAATGGCTGCCACTCACTTGTACACCACACACACACACACACCCACACACACTGGCAGACACACACACACACACACACACACACACAGGCTGAGCAGCTGAGGCTGATGGGAACTATGTTCAAGCAACAGCTGGAAGGCCATGGTCCAGTCTGTATTATGCAGCTTCTTCATTCCCTGTCTGTGAGCCTGCACAGCCCTGCCAGTTACTGAACTGATTTCTAAACAATCAGAAGGCAGGATGCTGGGGAGCTGGGGAACAAAGGCAGAGACATGATCAAGCAGTGCAGAGCAGGGCTTGAGCTGAGCTAGTAAGTGGCAGAGACATGGTTGGGATTGTATTTATATATTGCACAAAGAGAGAGAAAGAGAGCAGATTGTTTGTCAGTCTGTCTGTAAGTAGAGGTGCAAGTTCCTGCAATCATCTCCATGCTGTACATAGCTCACTGTATAGCATGTATGACAAACTATTTATATATGGTCTGGCATTGTACAGTATACAGTCTGTGTATAAGGACTGACACTATACAGTATAGAAGGGACAGTCCATGTTTGAGACCCAAATCCCTCTGCTCCTCTATTTAGGAGATCACACTGTATGGTGTATATACAATAGGCTGACCAGACCTCACCTTTAACCGGGGACACATAGGAAATAGGCATATTTCAGGACTGCACTGAAATCAAAGCAGCCCTGCAGTATGCATTTTTCATGTGTGTCCCCGGTTAAAGGTGAGGTCTGGTCACCCTAATATACAAGTGTATCAGATTGCTCCACATCAGTAAAACCCACAGTAATGTGGGTATAAACATCTGTATATATCTGTTAAATTAGTCTGTGTAAAAAAATACTTTAATCTTCTTCTAAATCATTCACTTACAGAAAGAGTAACTTAACCATTTCAATGCCAGAGGAGATGCAATGCATTGCTTACCCCCTGGCATTCAAAGGGTTAAACATTCTCTACTATGGTCTGGCACTGTATAGCATTGGTTCTCAACCTGTGCTCTCAGTGGCCATTAACAGGCCAGGATTTTAGAATTCCCTTTTAAGAGCACAGGTGAGTTAATCAATATGACTGAGCCTCTGATCATCACACTTGTGTTCTAGCAGGGAAATTCCTAAGTCCTGGCCTGTTAGTGGCCACTGAGGACATGGGTTGAGAACCTCTGCTGTATAGTATACAGTCTGCATGTGACTGTGTATAAAGACTGGCACTATACAGTATAGGAGGGACAGTCCCTGTTTGACACCCAAATCCCTCTGCTCCTCTATTTAGGAGATCACACTGTGTGGTGTATATACCAGTGTATCAGATTGCTCCACATCAATAAAACCCACAGTAATGTGGGTATAAACTTCTGTATATATCTGTTAAATTAGTCTGTGTAAAAAAAATACTTTAATCTTCTTCTAAATCATTCAGTTACAGAAAGAGTAGCTTAACCAGTTCAATGCCAGAGGGGCATGCAAAGCATTGCTTACCCCCTGGCACTCAAAGGATTAAAAATTCTCTAAAATATACCACCAGCCACGTCCCCAGTAACAACTCCTAAAACACAAGTGTCCCTCTTTGGCCATTTGAAATGTTGGGAGGTTTGTTGCTTACACTGCTCACACTGTATGTCTGTATGTTCTGATTTGCCTCTGTGTGTCACTGTTTGTGTATGTCAGTGCATGTGTGTGTATGTGTGTTGCATGCTTCTCTATCACTGTGTCCCCCCCTGTATATGTGTGTGTTTGCACATGTGTCTGTGTATCACTGTGTGTACCTTTCTGACACGTACACCCTACGCCATATTTCACTATCATAACATTTATTTAAAAAAAAAAAAATTCTTCATAACGTGACAGGCAACGCCGTCCCAAATTGCTAGTGTGTGTGTGTATATATATATATATATATATATATATTCAGCAGCTGCTAAAAATGTGTGATTTTTAGCATCTTGAGGGATCTTTAATGTTAGCTAGGTCAGTCTTGTCGTTTACCAATCCCCCTAGCAAATTTCTGCAACCTTCTTCTACTGTCCTTGAGACACAATGGGGACATTCTGAAAGTGGTAACAAATCCCATTTTTGCCAGTCATCAGAATCTGCATCGCACCAGGCTCAAAAATGCCATCAAAGCAATAAAAACAAGTTGAGATTTTTAAATCTATTTTTTTTCTTTCAGATATGCATATCTGGCATATCAAACATAACTGTGCATATTTATCATTTTTACACTTACAAAAGATGCAGGGCTAGATTTAAAGGCAGCCATTAGCCAAAAAAAACACTACCGGGTGCGTTAAGTTGTATTTAGCAATTTAAAGATCCATCTAAAGAACAGCTAACGGCAGCTTGATAATCCGTACGGCTGGTACACTGACGTACATTGAGACGCATGGAACAAGAATCCCCAGAGCCATTTAAAGGCTTACGGTACTGTTAACGGCTGAAAAAGAGATACACTTAACAGACAAAAGTTAAGACCCACTTTTCTTAGCTGTTAGATACTTAATGGGCAAAAACAAACACACAATTCATAGGAAAACACACAAAATGTTTACTGCACAAACATGTAAATGGAAAAATTAACCCGTGCAATGCCAAAAGAACACAAAAACATGGACAGATACCACAAATCACTCTCACATACAACAACAAGCAACACCACAGAGACAAGGACCCCCAAAAAAACACCAACACAACATGGCACGGAACAATGGGGGTTATTACACAACACGGACACCTGCCACTACAAAACGAGTTCACCTTCGCAACATCATCACACGATCCAGACGCAACCTGCACCCCACAACTTCACACCCGCAACTGACAGAGACACAACAATCAGAACACAACACATCTTAAAACATACACACCTGCAAACACTGACCTGGTCAATAAACAACTTTCCATTGGTCAGCACTCACCTCGTCACCACACCTACACAACGCCCTACCAGGTACTTAAAGGGACAGCTCACCACACTCACTTGTGGCTTGTTTTCCACTCATGGAGAGAGATATATATAGAGAGAGAGAGAGAGAGAACAATACGTATGTTGGGATACTTATTGATGAGAAGACTGTGGAGAAGACGTGCAAGGGCGAGAGCTATGAAACACCAGCAACCCCCAGGCACTCCTGATCAGCACCCTTCACCTGTTACGAGTGAGGAGGCTCTGGCTCAACAGCCACACAGGAGCCCATCCCCACTTGGAGGACAGCACCTGCAGATACACAGCTGCAGCAACAGGATGCTCCACAGCAACAGGATGCTCCCCAGCTGCCACAGGGACCCCTGCAGCAGCGGGCAATGTATACACGACTACCAAGGCCCAGTGTATACCGCCCAAGGATCACTATCTTTGGAATGACCGATGACGAGGTGATTGATCGCTACAGGTTGAGGCCACACAGCATCATTGCCTTGTATGAGGTCATCAAGGATCAGGTTGATCCCATCTAAATCCACAACAATGCTCTGTTTGGCCTGCAAAAACTCCTGTGTGCCATACACTTCATGGCAAGTGGTGCCTTCCAGTCCACTGAGGGTTACGCATCTGGCATGTCACAGGCCACATTCTCCAGAGTGCTGGCCCAGGTCTTGCCAGCCCTCAAAAGCAAGGCCAGTACCTACATACATTTTCCCACCACCAACATGGAGTGGATACATCTCAAGCAGGGCTTTTAGCAAGGGGAGGCATGCACAGGGTCATAGGTGCTATAGATTGCACCCATGTCCGTATCAAAGCCCCAGCACATGATGCACAACTATTCATCAACAGGAAGAACTTCCACTCCACGAACGTGCAGATGGTGTGTGACAGCAACATGGGGATTATGAATGTCTGTGCAAAATATCCTGGCAGCTCTCATGATTCATACATTCTCCAAAACTCCTCAGTACACAGAGACTTCGAGAATGGAACTTATACAGGGGGATGACTTCTGGGTGAGTTCACAATACTAAATCACACCACATTCACAGGTGTACAAACAACACTGCTCAGCATGCTCCTGACCCACAGCTAGTACATCCACCACACAAAACATCATTCACACAACATGTGCTCCTTGTCTCACCATGTCACTCACATTCCACAGGTGATGCTGGCTATGGATGCAAATCCTGGCTACTGACCCCGGTCATCAATCCACAAACAGATGCCCAGGAAAGATACAACCAGTCTCATGGCAGAACTCGGAATGCCATTGAGCGGACCTTTGGCCTCCTTAAGTCACAATTCCAATGTCTGGACCACTGAGGGGGAGCACTGCAGTATGCCCCAGGAAAAGTGTGTGACATAATAATGGAGTCTGCAATACTGTACAACATAGCAGTGGACACCAGGCTGGTCGATCATTTCCAGCCCCCTCCCCATACCTGAAGTGCCAATGGACATCGGCCATGTTGATGAGACCCTGAGAGGGGCGCAGATCAGAGACAGGCTCATCACGGACCACTTTAGCTGTGAGTACAACACAAGCATTCAAACAACACACCAACCACACCACACATGATGTTCTTTTACACCCCACAGGATCATTGACACAGCACTGCACTGCCAGCAGTATGGCCCCAAACATCATCCATACCATGGACATGCCATATTGTGTGTGGTGATTCCAAAACCATCTTCCATTCCCTTCTCCACTTTGTAATTAATACCTTAAGGATATCACACACAAGCCCAGGAGAAACAAGGTACAACACATATAACCCATGTTCAGCATCTTACAGGGCTTGATTGACAGCAACTAACGTGATCATAGCCAGAGCAACCATGGTAGCCTTGTAGCAACAGAGTGTTATCCAATGCAATGCATTGGATAACACTCTGTCATATCAGGGGTTAAAGGGCCATTAGAATCAACATGGGACCTGTAGTTTGCTAGAGCTGAGAAGAGCAGCAGAGGGATGGATCTACAGTGGTATTGTTACACAATGTAGAGGTCATGAAACATGGATCAGATCTCCAGGGACTCCATGCTGACCTGTGAGTGTGCAGTGATATGTGCCCCTGACATGAATACATCAACAAATATGTTTTAATAGTTCCATGAAACAAATAAAATTGGGCTGTCACCGTCACTCTCACAGTGGCAGCCCAAATTCATTAGTTTCATGGAGCTCTCAGGACATGTTGATGTGTGTATTCATGTGAGGGGCATATATCCCTAGGGCTAGTTCACATTCTACATAATGGGTTACAGACGAGTACACAACAAATTACAAAGCAATGGTTTGTGTACTCACCTGTAACGAAAAAGATTGAAGGGATTATGAAGTTGAAATTGTTGTTGCTTGAGGATCAGTTTGAGCCTGCTACTCCAAATCCTGTCCTCTTTTCCCACAGGCATCCATAGCATGAGCCATCCTTGAACTGAAGATTTTCCATGTGACTGCACTGATGTCTTGACAACAATTCTATGAAGCTAACACCCTTGGTGTTTCAGGTGATTGTGTTGGTGATGCAATGTTTGACCTAATGGTCACAGCAACCTCATCTGGAACATTCTCATATAGACACAGAAAACACAAATTTATATGTGTACTAGCATCCAGGTATGAAACCTGTACAGTTAGAATGCTCATCTACAGAGTTGTCAAACCTTGTGGACAACACATGAGCAGGACAGTAGTGTTTCTAAAATTGTAATATTTAGTTTCATATGTATGTTCTCATACAAGTATTTAATGCATATAGAAAATATACCCAGAAAACACATGTATGTTCTAATGTACTTTGAGAAACAATAAAGAAGAACCATCATTATTGAATCTGTGTCTGTATGAAGAAATGTTGGATTACACATGTCAATGCTCAACCACACTCAAGGCTAGAGTATCCCCCATACATGGGAAGGCATGACCCAAATCATAGGAGTCCACTACTTGTTTGGCAGTGAGTGGACTCTGTGCTGTATTCATGCAAACAGATGATGGCAGTGATACACCAATGTTTGTTGGGAGTGATAAAGAGGTGATACAGGGGACATACTTCCACAGTGATTTCATGTCCTTGGTTCCTGTGTTGCTCAATTTAATCAATGTTCTGAGATTGCTTTACTTTGACATATCTCAGTACATGGGCTACATCAACAAACAACCAGACTAAGTGGAGATGTGTTATCACTGGTGAAGTGTTACAACCTTAGTAAAACAACAACACAACTTACTGGAGAACCCAATGCCCCCCCAGGATTTTAATGTGTGTGCTACACATTGAAATCCTATGATGAACATTGGGTTCCCCAGTAAGTCAGTGTCACAATAAGAGTGTGAATCAAAGACTATTTTTCTGCATGTTCCATCTGTCCTGCTTGTTAGTTCTCTGCTAAGTCAAATAGCTATTTGTTTGTTTAACCCCTTAAATACAACAATTGATGCAGACAAATGTTGCACCAGTTGTTGTGCTAAGGGGTATGTTTTGTTCAACCCACAACATGGCCGTATAACACTGTCATGTTATATGGCTTCAGGGATGGATTGTCAGTTGAATTCGTACAACGGTGTGTGTGAGTGAACCTATGTTGTAACATCCCACAAACATGTTACCTAGGCAAAAGTTGTGTTCACTGCATTGTTTGGCAATTAATTGGAGACAACTCTGCCATCCAATCTATCACTAAACACAAAGCATATCAGCATACCTGGGAACTCTCCGGATTTGCCCCGGAGACTCTGGTTTTGACAATGCTTTACTGGGTCTCGGGGGGCAGAAACTGATTCCTCTGGATGTGGGGAGTTTCTATTGAAACTCTATCCACTTCCGCTCTTTCTCCCCGTGTTGTTCCTTCCCCCAGCCTTCTTTTAAGCCCTCCACCTGGCACTCGCGTTAAGCCCCGCCCCTTTTTGACGTGATACACGTCATTTTTCACACCACCCATGGCAGTAGAGGAATTCCCTCCGGGGAGACAACAATAAAAAGTTCCCAGGTATGCATATCAGACAAGATTCAAAAGCAAATTTACTTTTATTGAGGGGAAAAAACAACTTGGGGAGTTTAATTTTTTTTTTGGGGGGGAGACTTGGACTGGGTGCTAGAGGTGGATCCCCTGGCTGATTGTCTGGTCATCCTTTGACCCCCTAGGGGTGGCTTCAGGGGTCACACTGGAGGGAGTGGTGGGTGGATCTGGAGGGTCAGTGGATTGCAGCTCTCTCTCTCTACACACATGTTCTCCATGCCGTTATGGTGCCTCAAATCCACCAGCACCTGGACAAACATGTCCATCATCCCTGAGTGGTACTGATGGAGTTGTGTGTTTATCCTCATCACCTTCAACTCCAGGGCATGGATCCTTGCTTCTGTCCTGAAGGTGTTCCGGGATTCCCTCCTGCTCCTTGATATATTCTGTTCAGTGCTGTGGCATGCCTGGAGTAGCCTGCACTGTAGGGCCATGCACTCTGCCTTCATCCCCATGAGGCATCCAATACTGGAGGTGGATGTGCCCGGTGACAACTGGTTGGCTTCCTTCTGCTGCTGCGTCTTCAGCTGCTGCTGTGTCCTCAGCTGCTGCTGAGTGTGTTGTGACAGCTGGTGGAGTGTCTGATGCAGATGATGGGCATGTGCCCACCACAACAAGTGACACACTGTTGGCCACTGATGTCTGTCCTGGTGGTGGAGTAAATATTTCCCTTGGTAGAGGGTGCTGGGGCTCCCCAATCAGGCCCAGGGGTTGGTAGTCGAGTGGTCAAGGGTCATATCTTGGCCATTGGTATGTGCTTGGCCCCCACCTGGGATCATACCTGGAGCCATGCTGGGGAGCCATCCAGGAGGGTAGGTCCATCTGGGTGGAATATGGGCCATAATGGGTGGTGGACACAGTCCCTGGCAGCCACTGCCTCCCTGGTGTTGGTGGTGCTACTGGAGGGTAGTAGCTCCTGGAGGTGGTGGGATGCATCCACCTCTCTTCCTGTTGCATCCAGCCACTGTACTAGGGTAGAGCAGCCAGTTGTGGAGCAGCCAGTTGGGGATCAGCTGGTGGAGATGCAGCCAATTGGGTAGCAGCCGGTGGAGGTGCAGCCAGTAGGGTAGCAGCTGGTGGAGGTGCAGCTATTTGGGTAGCAGACAGCTTTGGAGGAGCTGAGGATGGTGAGTACGGTGGACAGCGGCTGGTCCCCTCCTCTGTATACTCCTCACTGGGTGGTGAGGTGGCCTCCTCCATGGGCTCCTGCTGTTGTGGAGGCCTGTAAGCTGTGTGGAGAAATGAGATTGTGTGATTAGTAAACGTAGCCATGATAGGATTAAAGTGATATTAATATTTAAAATGTGAAGTGAAAAATATATGTTGTAGGGTTTATCACCCTAAATAAAACAAAGGTACTTCCACTGCTGAAGGGTGTTTCATTCAAAAGGTCTCACAGCTCAAAATTGAGTATTTCAGGTGCAATATCCCAGTGGCCTGAAATTGTACATTGGCGCTGTTGCTACATCATCCTATGGAGATTCATGGTCCCAGGATCAGAGCTGTCCTTAGGATGGTGTAGCAACAGCGCCACTGTATAATTTCAGGCCACTGGGATATTGCCCCTGATATATTCAGGTTTGAGCTATGAGACTTTTTGAATACAATACCTTTCAGCAGTGGAAATATCGTTGTTTTACTCGGGAGATAAACCCTACAACATATATTTTTAATTTCACATTTTAAGTATTACTATCCCTTTAAATGGATGGCAATGGTTAATTTCACCTTGATGTAATATTGTAGGCATTGAAAAAAGATGTGGATCAATGTTAATCCTTTCCCTCCTACCCTCATGGTTAGACAGATATTGTGACAGCTGGAGATATCAGTCATTTGACCACATGAAGGCTCTTCAGCAGAGCCAAATTTACCCCATTTATAGATCAACTAGTTGAAGAGCCCGTTACACGGGCCACAGTGCCTCTGGCAGCCAGTCGCGAGCAGTAGAGTCTGCACTCACCACGGCTGATACAGAATTGGACGCTCCTTCGGCGCGCCCAGCTCTGTATCAGCCGCGGCGTGGGCAGTCTCTACTGCGCATTACTGCCACACTCTCCGCAGTGTCTACTGCGCATGTCGGGCGTTACACACAACTTAGCTAATTAGCTTCATTGGAATGGTCTACAAAGTGTGAGTGGTTTTCAAGCACACTCTGAGGACCATGGTTGTGTGGTTTGATGTGATGTGTGGTTATGTGATGCTGTGGAGGCTCCTCTCTTCCCCAGTGTCCGATCCTCCAGGGACCCCCTCTATGAGTGTGGTGGACATGTTCTGCCGAACCATCTCATACCATCCGCAGAAGGCGATCGGGACAGGTGGGCCACCTCCGGTACCTCTAGCGTGCTTGTCAATTTCTGCCAATTTATTTTTGACCACCCTCTTGCAGTCTCCCCATCTTTTCTTTATAGAGTCCATGACCCTTCTGCATGTGGCGACAGTGTTCACCCAGCTGCAGATCTGGTTCCATGCTGCCTTCCTCCTTGCAGACAGGCCAGGGATCTTCTCCCTTGGGAAGAGGATGGTCTCCCTCTCCAGCACAGCCTCCACGAGGGCCCTATTCTCCTCCTCAGTATAATGGGGATCCCTGATCCTGTCCTCCTCAGTTCCGGCATGTGAGGTGTCTGAACCAGACTGCCCTGCGTGTGCTGCCCCTGTGTATGGTGGTCCCCACCATGTACCCCTCGTCCCACTGCAGGTTCTGTTCCTGGCCTCTGTGTGCCTGCTTTTTTGGGCCTGGTCCCACTCAGCCCTGCGGATCTCCCTCTCCCACCCCTACTCTCAAAAGGGAAGTCCTGCTCTCCTTCCTTCTCCTCCACTACTCTCCCCATCCTTCTCTCCTGTCCCCCTCTCCTTGCCATCACTCAACCTCTCACACCCAGGCACTCGCACAGGCCCTCACAGACACACTCAATGCCACTCACTCTCTGTCACACTCTTTCACTCACCGATTCACACCGTAAAAATAAAGTTTAAAAATGTGTAAAGTGTTATGAAAAAAAGACTATGTGTATGTGTTTGTGTTTGTATGGGTGTATGTGATGTATGCAAAATGATATGTGTCGTATTAAGTGCACCTCTCTCCAAACTCCAAACTTCAATAACTCCTTCTTCCTTCAATGTACACTCCTGTCTCCCTCGCTCTAATCACTATCCTCCACTCCAGGTCCTGTGCTCTATCTCGCAAAAACTCAAAACACAGACAGTGTGTGACCGTTATTTTGGAGTTAAATATAGGTGTATTTGAACATTTTTGCTACTTTTGGGCCTTGGGATTGGCTGTAGGTTTGAATTTTGTTTGGGCATCTATCAGGGTTGCTAGCCAACACCAGCCGTAATATTACATTTTGACTTAAGTTGTGTTTTAACGTGTGTTTGGGATGCACTTTTTTTTTACAGTGGCGCTGTTGCTACACCATCCTATGGACTGCTCTGGTCCCGGGACCATAAATCTCCATAGAATGGTGTAGCAACAGTGCCAATGAACAAATTCAGGCCACTCTGGTATTGCACCTAAAAAATTCAACTTTGAGCTGTAATAACTTTTGAATAAAACACCTTTCAGCAGTGGGAGTACCCTTGTTTCACTCAGGGGGATAAACCCTACAATGTATCTTTTTTTTATTTATTTTATGTATTACTATCCATTTAAGACACATTTAAAACTCAGACTCAAGCGAAAGGTTTTTGACTAATGTGTTCATCCAGTCCTTACAATAAATGCAAAAGACACACAAAAACTTAAAGGGATAGTAATACTTCGTTTTATCTTTATTTTATTTTGTAGGCATTAAAAAAACATGAAGAACAATATAAGTATTATCTCTCAAACCTTTATGGTTTGAGAGAGATTCACAAGCAAAGTACCCCCCCCCCTTCAGCCAGCTCAGAAGGGAGGTGCCCAGGTAGACTGCAGAGAGGAACAATCTTCAATTAAGATAAGGGAAAAAGCTGAAAAACTTGTCAAGGGGGAGAAGAGCTTTCATTGTTCTCATAGGAGTAATATTGTCCCCTGCTGTTATCTGTCTGGTCTTACAACCAGATTCACATCTGAGAAGAGATGGTTTACACTAGGAAAAGGGGGTGGGAGGGGAAACTTTGCTTGTGAATATCTCTTAAACCATAAAGGTTTGAGAGATAAGACATATCATTCTTCATGTTTTTTTAATGCCTACAAAATAAAATAAAGTTAAAACGAATTATTACTATCCCTTTAAGGTTACACAGAGAAGTATGGAGTGGTGAATTCTAAACAAAAAGAGACCGAAAAATGCGTACATGGATTCGTCAGCAAACAAAGGTCTATGAAGTCGCTGAAAGAGTAAGACGCCTGAAATGGAAATGGGCAGGACACATAGCAAGAAGACCTGATGGTAAATGGACCAAACAAATTTTGGAAGGGATTCCACTTAATACTAAATGCCCAAGAAGAAGACAAAAGACAAGACTGGTAGATGAAATTACCAAATTTGTTGGTACACAATGGCAACAAAAGGCACAGGACCAAAGTTGTCGGAGGCTTGCTGAGGAGGCTTTCATCCTGCAGTGGACTGACAATGGCTGATGATTCACTGGTACTCAGAGGTAGGGGTGGGAGAAAGGTCCTGTTGTGTTCCTGTGACAAAATCTGTGAAAACCACGTGGTTGTCCACATTTTCTTGGGAGAATCCTCTTTAAATAAAGCTATATTTGTCGGTTTCGCCCATTAGCAAAAATGTCTCACTATTTTTTCAATGGTTTTAATCACGTTTTTGCCTTTTCTCTATAAAAAAAGTGCCGTTTCCAGGAAGTGAAACATAATACAAGCAGTTGCAAAGTGAGACAGAGAGAGGTTCTAGACGTTTATGCTGTGAGTTGGTTTGCAAAATTGAGGCAGGAGAGGCTCATATGACTGCAAGTTGAATAACAATAAAAGAAGGAGTTGGAAGGACTCTTATGCATCCAGTGAGTCTGAGGGGGAGGAAGTGACCAATAAGAGCATTGAAGGGTCTGGATGCCCTGATTCCCCAGACCCAGTGATGGCCAGTCCCTCTATATCACCCCTATATATCTTGAGGAAATTTGTCTCATGGGAGGAAGAAGAGGGTAGTAGTAGCGTGAGCAGGATAGGTCAGCTACCTGTGCCTGCTGCCAGTGCTGTGCCTGCTGCTAGTGCTGTACATGCTGCCAGTGTGTCTTGGAATTCTCAGGGTGGAGGGATTATGCCAAGTGTGACAGCAGGGGACCCTAAGTCACACTTGCCATTCCCAAGCAGTCCAGCCACTTGTATTACTACTAATAAGGTCCAGCAACCTGTACAGAGTGTTAGGAGTGAGGAAGGGTGATCATATTACTACTGAGGAGGGAGACTCAGGGACTGAAATTGATGTGATTGGTGTTAGTCATAGTAACAGTGATGGCAAAGCAGCTGGTGGGGCTAGCATAAGAGTAGTGGTAGGGGAAGTAATGCAGAGTGGCCAGACTAGCATACCCCAACCCCTGGGAGTCCCTTTCCCAGCCACGGCATTGTCCAGGTGGAACAGGATCTTGAAGAATACTACCACCAGAAGCACAGATCAGCTGCCTGTGCCTGCTGCCAGTGCTGACATTCTGTCTTCTTCAGGTCAACAAGAAATGTCAAGTGTGACATTATGGGACCCTCTGTCACATTTCTCATCACCTCCTCCATCTGATGACACTTCAGTAATAGAGCAGCAGCAGCAGCAAGGAGGGACTGGTGGTGGTGGTGGTGATGATGATGGTGGAGAATGTGGGGTGGAAGAGACATTAATGGCCTCTTTAGCCCAAACTGAGAAGGAATGGGAGACAGGATGGGGATGGGCATCACCACCCCCACCAGCTGGGAGCTTTTGGAATTTGTGGAGTGTACAACTGCTCTACTTCCTGCTGCTGAGTTGCAAGGGCAGCAGGATGCTGAGGAGCAGGCTAGTGTGCTATAGACCACCATGGACACAGTGGGAATGGAGTCCAGTGATGTGAGACTAGGACAGGTTCCAATAGCCAGCAGCAATACTCCTGATCCTAGTTGCAGTGCTGATTCTGAGGCAGTAGCATCAACAGCAGCAACATCATCCTCTGCCCCAGACAGTGAAGTGGAATGTTGAGGAGAAGATGAAAGAGGCCTCCACCTTTCTCCTCTTCCCTGGCGTCCTGGATGTGGGACTAGTTTTCTCTTGGGGAAGGCACAGTGCAGTCATCAGAGATGGCACTGGGCACAATTTGTGACAAGTCAGTGAAAAGGGGAAAAGGACGCACCTTTGCACAACCTCATGAAACACAGACACCATGACATTTATGTGAACCATGTAAAAGCCAAACACCCACCAAAGAAATTGGGCACCGCTGTTGCTGTGCCCCCTGATCTCCCCAAAGGCAACAAGAGGTGAGGCGGAGATCAAAGAGGAGGAAGAAGAGCAAAACTGAGCCAGAGCCTGAAATTTTGATGGCGAGTGAAACACCTAGCTTGCCATCACCTTCTTGCTCTAGGGTAACTACATCTTCTGGCGATCCAATTCGTTCATCTTTACCCCCCCACCACCAGTTGTTAGCCATTTAGTAGATGTCAGGATGTGGCTGTTCGTGTCCACCTATTGCACATTCTGTGGTGCACTGACCACACATGCTAGTGTGGTGGAGGATAATCACAATCAGGGCCTAAAGCATAATCCATCCCACAGAATATGCTAAGCTGGAGGCAGGGGGAGTTCATCATTGTTATTAAACTGTCTACAAGTTTTCATGGGTCCTTAGCGGGGAGTTGACTAGGGGCATAGTGACAGCAGCAGTACTAGGTTTCTGGTGGGATGATCTCACATTTGGGACCATAAGTGTCACTGTGTTTGTTTATAGTTATGTCAGGTGTTTGATGTGAGTCTAGCTGTGAGCATTGTTCCCAGTTTTTCCCTTATTTATCACACACACTGTGCACATCGAAGTTCCTGTTCTAACAACACACCCACGATTTTGGAGGAGAGGCAGGTGGAGAAGCATTACTGGCCAACTTCTTCTTTTTTCCACATATAGCTGAAGTGGTGGGGGCTATTTATGGTGCTGCTACTGCCTGAGGAGCATCACTGGAGCTAGTAGTGGCAAGTGGAACCTTCATCATCCATCACCCATGTTACTGCTGTTCTTGATCCCATTCCCTTTGAGCTGCCTAATCACCCTGCTGTTTAAACAACTCAACAGCAGCAGCAAGAATAGCAGTCACAAATTCCGCAATTACACTGGGGCATTCGACAATGGCCAGTGGCCACTTGCCAGCAGAAGATGACCTGCTGAAACTAGCCCAGTAGGGCATTATCTCAATAGCCAGAAATTGTACAATGGTACTGTAGCTACACTATCCTATGGAAGTTTATGGTCAATTGACCAGAACTTTCCATAGGATGGTGTAGTGACAGTTTTACTCAGGAAGATAAACCCAACAATCTATTTTATTTTACATATTAGGTATTACTATCCCTTTAACACAGGTGGCTATCACTTAAGGACCACGGTCCTTTTTTTTTTTTTTTTGTTTGCATTCGCACGGGGAGCTTGGAATTCCATGACGGTCCTGGCACGTCATGGGTCCTTCACGTAATTCCACCCATGACGTGCCAGGTCAATTGACCAGAACTTTCCATAGGATGGTGTAGTGACAGTTTTACTCAGGAAGATAAACCCAACAATCTATTTTATTTTACATATTAGGTATTACTATCCCTTTAACACAGGTGGCCATCACTTAAGGACCACGGTCCTTTTTTTTTTTTTTTTGTTCGCATTCGCACAGGGGGCTTGGAATTCCATGACGGTCCTGGCACGTCATGGGTCCTTCACGTAATTCCACCCATGACGTGCCAGAACCGTCAAGGGTCGTTCAGGGGTTAATACAGTATCTAGGTAAATCTGGTTAGTGATTTCTTGCATTTGAACTCTGCTGTAGTCTACCATGTCTCTCAGTGTCTAATCTCATTCAGACTGATAAACTCTGTTGTTTATTGTGTGAGGTAAAAACTAAATACAGACCAAAAATGGTGCACAGAAACATTGGAACCTGCAATTACTATAATATTAATATATATATATATATATATATATATATATATATATATATATATATATATATATATAGATAAACCTGACTACTTCAGGAAGTTTCCTATCTAGGTAAGTGCTTCTGTTAAACACATTAAAGTGTTAGTAATGTCTAAAAAAAACTTTTTTGCATTTAGAAGAGCTTAAAAAGCTCTTCTAAATGCAAAAAACCGTATCTCTCAAACCGCTATGGTTTAAGAGATACGGGCGTTTAAAGTTTGATTTCTCCTACTGACAGCTGTAAAGCTGTCAGCAGGAGATCCGTGTCGGTCGACATGGTGGCGCTTGGGAAGTGCCGGGATCTCGTTACTTACACGGAATCCCTTCACTGGAATGGTCTAAAATGTGTGCTTGAAAACCAGGCCTGAACACCAGGCACACATTTTAGACCATTCCAATGAAGGGATTTCGTGTAAGTAACGAGATCCCGGCACTTCTCAAGCGCCACCGTGTCGACCGACACGGATCTCCTGCTGACAGCTTTACAGCTGTCAGTAGGAGAAATCAAACTTTAAACGCCCTTATCTCTTAAACCATAGCGGTTTGAGAGATATGGTTTTTTGCATGTAGAAGAGCTTTTTAAGCTCTTCTAAATGCAAAAAAGTTTTTTTTAGACATTACTAACACTTTAAGATCCACTTACTAGTGTTGAGCGAGCACCCCGATGCTCGGGTGCTCTGACCGAGCACCCCCTGAGGCTCGAGTGCTCGGCCGAGCACCCGAGCCCCATTGAATCCAATGGGGCGACACGAGCATTATAACAGGCACCCCCTGCTCTGATGAGGGGAGGGTGCCTGGTCAATGCCCCCCTTCATCTCCGCTATGCCCCCTTCATCTCCGAATGCCCCCTTCAGCTCCGCAATGTCCCCCTTCATCTCCGCTATACCCCCTTCATCTCCGCTATGCCCCTCTTCCACAATGTCCCCCTTCATCTCCGCTATGCCCCTCTTCCACAATGTCCCCCTTCATCTCCTCTATGGCATAGAGGAGATGAAGGGGAACATTGTGGAAGAGGGGCATAGCGGAGATGAAGGGGGACATTGTGGAAGAGGGGCATAGAGGAGATGAAGGGGGGCATTGTGGAAGAGGGGCATAGCGGAGATGAAGGGGGACATTGTGGAAGAGGGGCATAGACTCTATGCCCCTCTTCCACAATGTCCCCCTTCATCTCCGCTATGCCCCTCTTCCACAATGTCCCCCTTCATCTCCGCAATGCCCCCTTCATCTCCGCAATGCCCCCGTACCTCCAGTCCCTGGTGGTCCAGCGGAGCGTCTTCAGATCTGTGCCTCTTCCGGCACAGATCCCCGCCACCCGAACATGGCGGGCGAGCACATGGCGGTACTCGACGAGTACCGCCATGTGCCGAGCAGAGCGATGCTCGAGCCGATCCGAGCATCGGCCGAGCACGCTCGCTCAACACTACCACTTACCACTAAACCTTTACCTTTTAATGCAATGTGTCTAACCCTCACATTTTTGTTCTTTTCCTGGACCTTGAGGTAAAATCTTTGGACACGCCTGATACAACCCTTCAATTCTACAGATGTTTAGCGTCAAAGGGGTTAATTTACAAATCTACAATGTTTCAAATTCTCATTCACAGATGTTGTATTATTGTGGTTATTTTCAATTTAAGTCAATTTAAATGGAGAAAACAGAATTATCTGTTTTTACTTTCAGCGAAGAAGACTGGGACATTTAGAGAGATAGATGGCATTAATACAGACCTAGGTACTTTTTAAGTGTAATATGTAAAAATGATGTGTAATTCAGTACATTTATTTCAGTTATTTGCGTAAATGCAATGATTATGGCGAATAACATGTTCTGACATAATACGTGGGTGAAGCTTATGTAGCAGATTTCTATAAAAATGTATCAAAGTGCTTCGTAATAACTGTAAGTGTGTCTGCCATCTGTCATGTATACATGTGTACAGAACAACTGCTAAATATTCATAGAAAGATGCAGAAGGAAATGAGAAATAGTGATTGGAATACATATCTAGATATAGATAGATACATAGATATGGGATAGATATGAGATAGATAGATATGAGATAGATAGATATGAGATAGATAGATAGATAAATAAATATGAGATAGATAGATAGATAAGGGATAGATAGATAGAAAAATATTAGATAGATATGAGATAGATAGATAGATAGTAGTGTTGAGCGAGCACCCCGATGCTCGGGTGCTCGGGTGCTCTGACCGAGCACCCCCTGAGGCTCGAGTGCTCGGCCGAGCACCCGAGCCCCATTTAAATGAATGGGGCGGCACGAGCATTACACCAGGCACCCCCTGCTCTGATGAGGGGAGGGTGCCTGGTCAATGTCCCCCTTCATCTCCGCAATGTCCCCCTTCATCTCCGCAATGTCCCCCTTCATCTCCGCTATGCCCCCTTCATCTCCGCTATGCCCCTCTTCCACAATGTCCCCCTTCATCTCCGCTATGCCCCTCTTCCACAATGTCCCCCTTCATCTCCGCTATGCCCCTCTTCCACAATGTCCCCCTTCATCTCCTCTATGCCATAGAGGAGATGAAGGGGGACATTGTGGAAGAGGGGCATAGCGGAGATGAAGGGGGACATTGTGGAAGAGGGGCATAGCGGAGATGAAGGGGGACATTGTGGAAGAGGGGCATAGAGTCTATGCCCCTCTTCCACAATGTCCCCCTTCATCTCCGCAATGCCCCCTTCATCTCCGCAATGCCCCCGTACCTCCAGTCCCTGGTGGTCCAGCGGAGTGTCTTCAGATCTGTGCCTCTTCCGGCACAGATCCCCGCCACCCGAACATGGCGGGCGAGCACATGGCGGTACTCGACGAGTACCGCCATGTGCCGAGCAGAGCGATGCTCGAGCCGATCCGAGCATCGGCCGAGCACGCTCGCTCAACACTAATAGATAGATAGATAGATAGATATATACATAGATAAGGGATAGATAAATATGAGGTAGATAGATATATATATAGATAAGGGATCGATAAATATGAGGTAGATAGATAGATATTAGATAGATATAGATATAAGATAGATAGATAGATAGATAGAAGATGGACTTTGTGTCCAGTTCTTCATGTATTTGTTTTTGGTATGCACCTCTCTTTACAATACTTATTATAGATCTGTATGTGTAGGTCTGATTAATTGCCTTATTAAGATATTGTATGATGAGCTAGATAATATTGCCAGTTTTCCTGTTTGTCTAATATGGAATATGGTTAAATGAATCTCATGGAATGTGACGGGCATAAATTCCCCTATAAAGTGATTCATTATACTAAAATATTTATAAATCTGTCTGAGGTGCACTACTGATCTGGTTCTTCTCCAACGAGTTTCCAAGCTATTACTTGCTTCTTTCTCAGGAAGCCACCCTAAGGAAGAAGCAAGTAATAGCTTTGAAACATGTTAGATAAGAAGCAGATCATAAGCGCTCCTCATGTACAAGTATCATCAAGTTCAACAGAGGTGTTTTTAGGTGCAATATGACGGTCAATGATGAATCTATGCAGTTCAAATGATCTAACACTACGGTGAAGTCGGTGTGTGCAGAGCAGTGGGTGAAGTAAGAGAGAATGCTGAAGGAAACAAAGTAACACAGTGATGTTGGAACCGGAACCACAAACAACACATGAAAGGCAGCAAAGTCAACTAATGATAATGAATGCTTGAGTGATGTTCATGACTTATCCCTATACTGGAGAAAACAAACACCAGAAAGGGAGCAGAACCACAATATATGTGCTGTAGAGTAAATATTGAATGAATACTCACAGCTGTGGTAGAATATCAGTTCCATTCTTCCAAAACCGGTTAGCGCTAACAGGGATTTTAAAATCCGCCCCGATTCGGACTCTACTCAAAGTAATAAATCCACCGTTGAAAAAATAAATATTTGATAAAATAAGTAAGGTGGTATAGTGGTGGTGGTTCTGGTTCATATAGTATTTCACTAGGACCGCCCCTTTTTGCCTTTCTTGTATCCCTATACTGTGTGAGGTATATTGGAAGAAACACATGGAAGGAAGAAGCTGGAAATAAAGGTAGACTGAGAGAAGGACGGCAAGAGGTGTGGAATCCCGGGTCCCGCAAGATTAAAGGTGCTCTTCAATAGAAACGACTAAACTGTAAGTTGAGCACATACCCACTGAGATTCTATATGAACAATAACATTGCAGCTGTTGTAACAAGATAACTAATACATGGAGGGTTTGTTGATAGGGGTGGGTGAAAAGTGGGAAAAAATTCCCACATGACTTTTCTTAAACACTTGCCGAATTTTCGCTTTTTTCACAAAAAATTTCTCCTTTTCGCCAATGCAAAATTTTCCTCGTTTTCACCTATTTTACTAAATTTTTCATCTATATTTCCTATAGGTACTATATTCCCCACTGTAATATTACTTCTTCTGAGAGCTGTAGTGGAGAAATAACTGAAAGTCAAAGTTGTGAGTCCTACAGCAACATTTGTCTTGAAAATTGTGTTAGCATGTAAAGTGCATTTTTCTTTTGCCCACAACACTAACTTCCCACTTAAAGGGATAGTAATGTTTCATAATAAAAGCAGCTGTAATTAATCACCATAGTATTTCGACTTTGGAGAGTGTTGTTTCATTACTGTCAAAGTTGTAGTTCAAGAGTAATTCAATGACAAAGTATCCCCCTCATGCCCCTTTTACTGATGTCACACTGCTCAGCCAGATCAGAAGGGAGGTGCCCAGGTAGACTGCAGAGAGGGACAATCTTCAATTAAGATAAGGGAAAAATCTGAAAAGCTTGTCAAGGGGGGCAGGGCCTTCATTGTTCTCATAGGAAGAAGATTGTCCCCTTCTGTTATCTGTCTGGTCTATGGAATGCATTCCACATCTGAGAAGAGATGGCTTACACTAGGTAAAAGGGGCGGGAGGGGAAACTTTGCTTGTGAATATCTCTCAAACCATAATGGTATCAGAGATAAGACTTATATCGTTCTTCATGTTTTTTTTAATGCCTACAAATTAAAATAATGTTAAAACGAAGTATTACTACCCCTTTAAGTGACACTGGCACATATTCAGGATGATGATGTCAAGTAATAAAAAAAATAAAGTACAACCTACAATATGGCAGATGTGTATTGTTGTGGTGGTGGGGGGGGGGTACTTGCTGGTATTGTGTGATTTGTGTATGTATACAATTTTTTACCATTGTCATGTTTGTGTCAAATCACTATCCTTCTTCTCAGATTATTGACCTAGCAGTGGTCCCAAGTGGGGTAGATGGTGGCAACCCTTCTTCACATGCCTACTCCTCCTCCTCATCTGTGCTGCTGTTAATATATTTGTCCTGGCTTTCTCTGTCATGTGTGGTCTCTGCTATCTGATACTCAGATGGTATGAGATGCTTGTTCATCTTTAAGAATGTTAGTCTACCAAATTGCTGCTTGATAGCCGAGTCCTGTGGACATTGACAATGTAACCAGCCACACAGAAAACCCTCTCAGACTAAACGCTTGCTTGAGGACAATTAAGGCTTTCCATTGAACTACGTGTCAATGCTGGCCACACACACACACTGCATTGTTTGCCAGTAGTCCATGGGGTCATTGTTTCTGCCTAGAAAGTAGCTATCCTACGTATGCAGAAACCATCTCACATGCAGAGGGACCACTTCTAGGAGCTACACGGTGTTCCTGTGTGTAAGTTACCAAAGCGAAAAAAAAAAGCATGTCAGCCTTCATGGATATGATATCCAGTACTAATTAAATATTATTATGCAAACCAGTCCATTAATGGCCATTAGTATTTTCTGCCCAAAGTGAGGTAAGTTGGTGTTCATTAAATCCTTTGATGAGCAGAGCAGTGCCCAATACATTGCACAGTCCTCTGATTTCCTTAGGGTTAATACATTGCACTAATCAGTTCAGGCACATGCAGTAAAACAGATGACAGATGTTTTGCACCTGTTCAGTTCTATAATTATATATTATACTGATATATGCAAATAAAGTCACACAATTCAGCGGAACACAGATTTACGCATCTGCAACAAAGTTTCCTTGATTTAAACGATGACAAATGAAAGTGAATTATGAGTTTACCAAAAACGCTTCTGATGCAAAAGGAGAACAGTCGGACTTTGAACCCACAGCTAATTTATAAATAGATGTTGAAACAAGGCCACTCATCACTAAATGATGTGGCATTAATACTGGCTACGACACTGCAGGTCTCAAGATAACTGGACGATGAAATTGGTTTGCTACAGCAGAGGTGTATGATATTTCAGTGCCAGAGGGGACACCCTCTGGCACTTAAAGGATAAACCTTTTTCCTCAATGACCAGACTGAGAAAAGACTAGTTGTCCAAAAGTCACATACAACTAAATAATATAATGGCAGTAAAAGCAAGAATGAAAAAAAGAGAGTTTATACTGATTGATTTTATGCAATCCACAATTAAATGTAGAACAAAAAAGACAGACTTCTGACTATATCAGCTAAGTAAGAGTGCCAGAAATAATGGCCCTCTACCCTCAAGATGAACAGTCCAATCAATCCACTCTCTAGATTGAGAGATTTACCGATGGTTAGGTGACCAGGGGACACCCCTTGAGATTAGCGGAAAGGAGGATTAGACTTCAGAAGAGTAAGGGTTTTTTTTACAGTAAGGTCTAAAGCATAGAACTTATCAAGAACGACTCAGAGATCTAAATATGTATAGTCTGGAGGAAAGAAGAGAAAGGGGGGACATGATTGAAACCTTTAAGTATGTTAAAGGACTGAACAAGGTTCAGGAGGGAAGTGTGATTAATAAGAATACAAGAACAAGGGGGCACAATCTGAGGCTAGTTGGAGGAAAAATCAAGAAAAACATTAGAAAATATTATTTCACTGAAAGAGTAGTAGAAACTTGGAACAAACTTCCAGCAGAGGTGGTTGATAAATCCACAGTAACACAGTTTAAACATGCCTGGGATAAACATGTATCTATCCTAAGATAACAATAAAGGAATACTAAAGGGCAGACTAGATGGACCAGGTGGTCTTTTTCTGCCGTCAATCTTCTATGTTTCTATGTTTCTATGTCTGTTAAATTGTGGAATTCATTGCCCAGGGAGGTAGTTATGGCACATACAATGGATACATTTAAGAGAAGATTAGATACATTTCTTTCAAAAGGGAACACACAGGGTTATACTGTATGTCAGTAGGCAAATCAGGAAGGCCTGGTAAAGACTAACGTATTTGGTAGCAGCTAAGCTATATCATTCTCACGTCACAATGAGTCACAGTATGAGGCAAAGGTCGAACTTGATTGACTTGTGTCTTTATTCAACCTAATTTACTATGTTACTATGTTACCGGATGAGTGACATTCTGATAATACATAGTAGAGTTATTCTGAAGAAATGCAGATGATGCCAGAAATATATCCTTATGATTAAGTAGGAAAAGGACCATCTGCATAGTTTGGTGTCAATGAAGGATTGAGAGGAATGAAGATGATGAGAGATGTATGAATAGTCCTGTATGATTACTGTGATGAACGATGAATAGAATTTTGTGTTAGTGTGATGAATGCTTCTGACATACCATCAACGTGTCTGTTTAGGTACAATATGGTCCCTTTTGAGCTAATACTCAAATGACAAATAAAAAGGGGACTGTGCAGTGTAGTATGTAAAAAAATAAAATAATAGTTTATTTCATTCAATTAAGACACCTATAACAATTGTATAAATTAAGTCCCACATAAGTGCATACAAATGTATTTATAATAACTATATAAAGCAGCCCCAGTCTTTTACATATTTATTATCAATACAGTTTTATGCACTTATTTTATAAAATTGTTCTAGTTGTGTTAAATAAGCTATTGTTCATTTATTTTTTCATATACTGCACTTAGATGAGACATATTGCACTTCCCTCATCATGTTTGGTAAACTAATAATCTAAGTTATGTATTGTAAACATGAGTACAAAGCATTACATTTAAAGGAGCAGTAAACTTTTTTTTATGAAAACACATTTTATAGAGCATTTCCTGCTGAATAAAACAAGGTCACTCCCATCGCTGTCAGATGTTTTATTCAAAATTTATAGCAGTTTAAATAATCATAAAGTGAATTTACTGTGTTTACTTCCTGATAGTTCTAACTGACAGGAAGTGAATTTACTGTGTTTACTTCCTGATAGTTCTAACTGACAGGAAGTGAATTTACTGTGTTTACTTCCTGATAGCTCTGACAGGAAGTGAATTTACTGTGTTTACTTCCTGATAGTTCTAACTGACAGGAAGTGACTCAGCAGTTTCTATCACATTCTATGGAGAACTGTATGTCTCTGACTTTTCTGACTTTCCTCTCCATTAGAATCTAACAGAAAAATCTAATTAGAATTTGACCACTAGAGGGCACTGCTAATGTAAAAAAACATGGGTTTAAACTGTAATAGCTCTGGAAATATAAATCTCTCGGCAGTGGGAGTACCCTTATTTTAGTCAATAGGAAAATCCCTACAATATATATTTTTTTCATAAAAAAAGTTTACTGCTCCTTTAAGCCTCTTCCTATATAATAATTCGATAAAACGTGTAACGATGCAGTCATGCACAATAGACACTGCCTGTGCTACGGCTGATACAGAGCTGGACACTCTGAAGGAGCATCCAGCTCTGTATCAGTCATGGCGCGGGCAGTCTCTATTGCACATGACTGCCCCTCAACCAGCTGGCAGTGGCACTGTGGCCCATGTAACGGGCTCTTCAACTAGTTACTAATAATCAGGTAAGATTCAATATGCAACATTCTACTCTCTGGTCTTCCTGCCTCTCAACTTCCTTCACTTCAGTCTGTTCTCAATTCAGCTGCAAGAATGACTACATTTGCTCCCAGATACCTGCCCTCTCATCTCCTTCAGAAATCCCTCTGTTGCTTACCTTTAAAGCATCATATTTCTTACAAGAGTCTCCTCCTTTAAGTCTATTTGTTCTTCAGCCCCCTCCTACATTTCTGCTAATATCGTCTGCTACACCCCTTCTCGTCACTTGCGTTCTTCTCAAGGACTCTTCCTGTCCTCTCCCTATACAACTCAAGACATATTTTGGCTGCAACCTTTCTCTCTGGCTGGACCTCAACTTTGGAATGCCCTCCCTAACACCATTCGCTAATCATCCACACTCATCACTTTCAAGTATCTCCTCAAAACCCACCTGATGAAGGAGGCATCTCAATAACAATATCCTCCTTGAGCACACTGACAGTCACATAAGAATTTTTCTGCATTTCCTTGACTAAGCCTTGTACTTGCACTTATGATCTTCCTCCTACTGTCTCTGTATGTCGTCATGATTTCTATTTAGATTGTAAGCTCCTTGGGGGAGGGTCCCTTTCCCAGTGTATGATTCCCTTTGCTGCATTTTTCCCCAAAAATAATGCAATGATCACACTTTAGCTTAATGCTCTTAACCCAGTTCTGTAGTTTTGTATTGTTCTATTACAACTTCTGTAAAGAGCTGTGTACCTGAATGGTGTTATATAAATTTCATATATATATCTATATACCTATCTCTCTCTCTCTCTCTATATATATATATATATATATATATGAATTACAGTCAGGCACATCTATTGCTTAATGGCACTTGCATGAAAGGCCCTGCTGGCTATATCCAAGGGCTGCAAATTGGCCTTAAACATTCCTGGGAAGGACAAAAAGACATGCTTTCGTTTTGCAGGAAAAGAGCATGACAATTTCCACTTATGCTCCCTAATTTTACATGGCCCCTGCAATAATACCACTGCTGAAAATGCTTGAAAATAAGTGGGAGGATCCTTGTTTTTCCCAACAGGAAAAAAAGTTCTTTAATATCCTATATAATAATTTGCTAGAATGTTTGTCAGAAGCCGTCATGCGCAGTAGAGACTGCCCAAACACACAGAATGTTGGGAGCATAGAATGCTGGGAACACAGAGCACAGAATTCTGGGAGCACAGAATGCTGGGATCACAGAATGTTCAGAGCACCGAATGCTGGGAGCACCGAATGCTGGGAGTTCTGTGCTGGGAGCACAGAATTCTGTGAGTTCTGTGCTGGATGCATTCTGAGCTTTCGAGCAGTCTGTACAGTGCATGACTGCGTCGGTGGAAGAGCAGGACCATCCTCTTAACCCTTTGAGTGCCAGAGTGGTACACAATACATATTTATAGCTTTTACACTAGTATGTTCATAATTACATAATTACATCCAAGGGCCATCTTATAATGTAATAGTTGAAGAGCCCATGTACACAGGCCACAGTGCCACCCAGCAATGGCCATGGTGCAGTCAGCACAGTAGAGACTGCCCATGCTGTGGGGCGTGGGGCGCTCCAAATTCAGACTAGGGTCTGAATTTGAAGCCCACTCCATTATCAGGCACAGCGCGGGCAGTCTGTAGTGCACATGACTGTAGCGCACGCAGCTGTCTCTACTGTGCATGACGGCTTCTGACAAACACACATTTAGCGAATTATTATATAGGATAATATTAAATGTACACCATTAAGAAAAAAACACCGTTGGTTATTTGTTTATTTTTTTAGGTAGATAAAGCTAATTAAGTCATGCTTTGCGGCCACGTCCCGTGTTAGCACTTCATTACATCTCCCATTCATTGTCAAAAACAAAGCCATATCTACAATCCACTGGCACCTGCTGCAAAATGTAAAGGCTGGACCTCTCTCCATGGCCTGTAGCAAGTCTGAATAATGTGCACTAACACAGACCTTATTAAAAGTTGCAAAGCAAGTTTGATTCCACATCGACATAGACCCAAGGTGCATTTTATCAGAAGGTATTTGCATGATGGGGAAAGACTGAAGCAAGCGGAATAAATTTGCATTACATTGCAGCACCAGGGACTCGCATGCTGACAGTAAACAGATGATCCTTTCTGGGTTTGAATGTATCTTTTGCAATTGTTTTCAATACACTGGACTGCTCTCTGGTATTCAAAGAGTTAAAGAACATTAAGTGGAGGGGTCAACAGCACTATTTTTATCTTACTGGCAGAAAAATAGAATCTGGAGACAAAAAGGGCCCATCTGTTTCATCCATGCTGCCCAATTCCCATCTAATTTAAGCACATTAGAGGAAAGGTGCTTTCGACTAAAACAATGTCAGGGATTTTTTACAGTAAGGGTGGTAAAGTTATGGAATTATTTGCTTCTAGATGTTGTACTTGTAGATAATGTAACTGCTTTCAAAAAAGCAATGGATTCCTATCTAGCACAGAACAATATTGAGAATTATGACCGTTGGCGTCAAAGCAGACAGGGTGTTGATCCAGGGAATTATCTGACTGCCATTTGGAAGGAATTTTTTTTACCCACTTGGGGTTTAATTGGAAATGGCTGCAGGGTTTGTTTGTTTGTTTTTTTTTGCCTTCCTCTCAATCAGCAGGGGTGTTTTGGGCAAATATTCCATGCAAATTTGACCCTTTTGGTTGTACTCGCCTCAATACTCATATTATTTTTCATGTATATGTAATTTTGCATACATGTGAGCATGTAATGTTAGCATGTCCACCTGGAACCAATAGATAGATTAATTTTATAGCTATGGAAATAAATTTTTTTATTTTCATTTTTTACTTGTTTATATCAGCCCTATGTATATTGAATATTAAACCACATCATTCTAATGAATAGATGTTTCAAACAAGAATTACAAGTATACCGTAGAGTTGAAGTAATTATATTACAATGATTGTATTGATGGATTTAATATATTATAGTTGAATTTAATTGGATTGTTGATCTTTAATTTAGTGGAGAGTATATAAGAGTTCTCCAATAGAGGGCCTCTGTAAACCCTTGAGAAAGTGGACAGTAAGACCCGCAATATGTGTGGGGTCATTCAACACGATAAGGTGCTTGTTGTTTAGTACTCCCTCCTTGTCATTCCCCCGTGAGGTCCTCTCACATTCTCTCAAAAACTAACTCCAGTGGACATAATTTCTCCGTTAGATGTGGACAGGCATCGCTGTAGACCCCGGCAAGTGCGATTTTATTTGCACAGAATGTTTTTTTGTAATAAACACTACTTTTAGATATTTTTTGTTTGCACTCCTTTTCTGCTTAGAGTTACAATATATGAGGATGAGGCCTTAATACAGAGCTGCGTCAAAAATAATCTATATGGAGAGAATATTGTCTTCATTTAATTACAATCTAATGGAGTACTGTTCCATCACTTCATCTCATTTCATCTTTGTTCTATCTCACTTCATTTCAGCATCACGTTCCATTTGGAACTAAGATAAGTGCATCTATGTATTTTGTCTAACACCACTAGCATCTGACTTGAAATTGAACTCTGTATATGAATAATCCTACAACAACTTAACTTGGCTATGCTTTATTAACACATGACTTACATTGAGATTACTTCAGCCTATAGTGACTGGTGGACAAAGAACAAAATCTAGGTGGGGCTTTTTTTTTTTTTTTTTTAATAGTTTTTATTGAAATCAAAGTCAAATACAATGTACAATAAAGTTACATATGAGAAGAAACACAAAGGAAAAAGGAGTAATAAGATATAAGGGTGAGTACAATGTGGCTAGAAGGCCTTGGTACAAGAAAAAACAATAAAAATAAGCAATCATCTTGCTGCGAGCAGATACATTTCAGAGAAAAGTAGCTGTGACCGCCTTGAGGTTCATTATAGCATGAGATCATGAAGCGTAACTATAGGCATGATCTGATGAGGGGCTAACAGAAACTCGCTGTGTGAAGAGTAGTAAAAGGGAAGTTCAATAATGGAGAGAGAAGATCCGTGAGCAAGGCCTAACGGGATAAAAGGAGGAAAAAGGGAGTAGCAAGAAAGAAGAGTAAATGGAGAAAGTGGGAGAGGGGAAGGAGAGGGGCTGAGAGGGAGGGCAAGGAGAGGGAATGGGGAAGGAAATCCGAGGGTCGTGTGGGACTGCCTAATAAGAGTCCAACAGAAGGCATTTTTGGACGCAAGGACGGCAGTAGTGCTAGGGTATGAGAATGTGAATGCCAAGGGGGTCGAGTTAGTACGTATAGTACGGAGACACTGCTTACAGTCACACCCATGCGAGGTATATGTCGAGGAGCAAAAATTAGGAGGGGTAGGTGGGACTTTTAAACATCAGCTGTTGGGATTTATGTAGTCAGGTGTTTTCTAACCTCAGACTTGACACTTGTTTCCTTACATACAATTCCAAAATATAAAGGGAAAAATGCACTAAGGTGATTAAGAAGATTACTCCAGTGATATCACTTCTCCAAGTCTTATGTTAGTCTATGGATCCAATGCACTAAGATCTCGTCAGCTTTGGAGATCTTAGTGAATAGGCTCTATAGAATAACATGGGAACCGGAGAAGTGATATCACTGGAGACGTCATCTCCACTTTATCACTGCTTTATCACTCCTTAGTACATAACCTCCTTGGTATTTTAGTATTCTTTTATAGTTCCTATACTTTCTGTTTTAGGCATATTTTTTCAC
The DNA here is from genome assembly GCA_037306005.1 of Rhinophrynus dorsalis. Taxonomy (NCBI): domain Eukaryota; kingdom Metazoa; phylum Chordata; class Amphibia; order Anura; family Rhinophrynidae; genus Rhinophrynus; species Rhinophrynus dorsalis. The sequence goes on from CM074719.1 coordinate 23,407,648, forward strand.
TGTATGCTTATATATCTTTCTAATACTCTGTACAGGGCTTATAATTTGAAGTCCTTTGCTACTAGCCAGACCTGAAAAGTTACTCGGCACTGCAAGACATAACATACCCACCAGGGCTAAATTTTCACTCGCCATTGGCTAGTGGCGAGTAGAAATTTTGAGCCCTGCTCTGTATATTCTTATTAGATAGTTGGTCTATTAGATATTTTAAGGTATTTTAGTATTCTATTACCACAACTCTATTGATGACTTATTAATATATCACATTTTAATTTTTTACTACGCCTTGTGTTCTGATGCCAGAATTATTTATTCATTTGTTTTTACTTGATATTTTATTTCAACTCTACACTGCAAATTATTGTATTATTACTGCATTCAATATTATTCATATTGCATTACTGCAGGAGGTTTGTGGACTGGGCTGTTAGGTCGACCTGTGTTTGTTTTTTGTAATTTAAATACCCATTCTTGCATAATGTACTTTTCAGCATAGACTCGTGTCTAGCCAAAGCATTTTTGAATTCCCTAATGGTATTCATCCCTACCACCTCTGCTGGGAGGCTGTTCCATTTGTTTATCAGGCTTTCCGTAAAGTATTACTTATGCACATTCCACCCTCTAACTTTAGATGATGATCTCTTATTCTAGCATTGGTCTTTTTTTTCTGAAAAATACATACCTCTGAACTACATGAAATTAATTAAAATATTAAAAGGTAAAAGTTTCTTCCAAGCAGTATGTATTAATTTCCTTTATTCTATCCAGGTAACTGGTGTCATGAAGACCCTGTTCCATTTTAATGGGTCTTCTTTGAACTGCCTCCAATTTATTAATGTCCTTTTTCAGATGTGGTCTCCAGAACTGTACACAGTTCTCCAGGTGAAGCCTTATCAGTGGTCTATCCTGCAGCCAATGCCTCTTCCCTTAAAATCAAGAACCTGTTTTACTTTTCCCACTGTTTTACTGCATTGCTTGTCTACCGTCAAGTCATTTGAAACAATAATTTCCAAGCACCTTTCCTCTGATGTATTTTTTCAGCACAGAACAATTAAACCTGAATTCCACCTCTGGGTTCCTGTGTCCTACTCCTAAATAAACTATCTTGCATTTGTTTAGCATTAAACGTTCTCCACTTTTCCTAAATTCCTCATGCATTTGTTCTATTACTACTAGAGAGTCAATCCTGTTGAAGATTTTTATCATCTACAGAGAGGCATACCTTTCCTTAAAGGGATAGTAATACTTCATTTTAACTTTATTTTATTTTGTAGGCATTAAAAAAACATGAAGAATGATATAAGTCTTATCTCTGAAACCATTATGGTTTAAGAGATATTCACAAACAAAGTATCCCCCCCTGTTCGACCAGACCAGAAGGGAGATGCCCAGGTAGACTGCAGAGAGGGACAATCTTCAATTAAGATAATGGAAAAAGCTGAAAAACTTGTCAAGGGGGGAAGGGCTTTCATTGTTTTCATACAAAGAAAATTGTCCCCTTCTGTTATCTGTACTGTCATACAACCAGACTCACATCTGAGAAGAGATGGCTTACACTAGGTAAAAGGGGCGGGGAGGGGAACTTTGCTTGTGAATATCTCATAAACCATAAAGGTTTGAGAGATAAGACTTATATCATTCTTCATGTTTTTTTAATGCCTACAAAATAAAATAAAGTTAAAACGAAGTATTACTATCCCTTTAAGAACAAGCCCTAGCATTGACCCCGTGGCACATTTCTAGTAACCCTCCTTGCTTTGAATAGTGCCATTGATCATTAGGGATGGGCAAACATTTTCGCCTCACTGAAATCAACGAATAATGGCACTTCCCCCTTGGAAAATAATTTCCAGCGAATAGTGTCCTTTTTCCACTTTTTTCGCCTAGCTCATTCCATTGAAATGGAAACATTTAAGTTACATACAACACATAGCAAATATTATTTTATTTCCCAAAGGCATAGTATAAAAGGAGCATGAGGGTGCCTGTGTTGGTGGGGTGTGGGGAATCAATCAGCTGTACAGGGAATTTTTTTTAGGGTTGTTTACTGGGATTGTGGGGGCAGTTAATAAAAAACGAAACCTAAATACAACAAAAAAAACCCCCCATAAGACATGTTATAAAAAGGGGTCTGAGGATGGTGCCTGTGTTGGTGGGTGGAGTCTGGGGAATAAACAGTTGAACAGGGAATTTGTGTTGGGGGAGTTTATTAACTGGCATTGGGGAGACAGTTAATAAGAAAATAAATAAATAAAATAAACTAAGAAATTTGTATGTAACGTGATAGAGACAGGGACTCCCTGACATAAGCTGCCACGGGGGTAAACTGATAGTTGACATGACAGAGTATTTTGTAGATGATGGTTTGTAAGATTTGTTGTTAGAGAGTATTTTTATTATTATTTTTTAAATTATTTTTATTTTTTTAAAGCACAAGCCCTGAGAAAAAATGCCCTATTGGTCTACTGCCAGCAGGTCATTTCATGTTGGACAGTTGTCCCTGGCCATTGTCAAATGCCTTTATGTAGATGCAGAATTTGTGATTGCTGTTCTTGCTGCTGCTGCTGAGTTGTTTAAGCAGCAGGATGGTTAGGCAGCTGAAAGAGAATGGGATCAACAACAGGTAACATGGATGATGGTTGATGAAGGTTCCACTTGCCATGACTAACTCCAGTGATGCACTTGAGGCAGTAGCAGTACAATAAATAGCCCCAGTATATGTGGCGAAAAAAGAAGAAGTTGGCCAATAATTCTTTCTTTTTCACCTACCCCTCCTATAAAATCATGGGTGTGTTGTTACTAGAATATAATGTTTTCCTTTGAGAGCAGGAACTGTGACTCTCATCAGCAACTGCAATGTGCATAGTTTGTTTTGTAAATAACACCTGGGGGCACAACTGTATCCAAACACCATGACACCAAAAACCAAGTACTGCTGCTGTCGCCATACCCCTTGTCCACACCCCGCTAAGGACACATGACAATTTGCTTACAGTCTAATAGTAATGATGAACCCTCCCTGCCAGCATCTTATCATATTCAGAGTGATGGGATCTCCTCAGATGCCTCTTGCTGCCCTGGTTGAGATTCTCCTCCACCACACTGGCATGTATGGTCAGTGCGCCACATAGTGCGCAATGGGTGGACACGAACTGCCACATTCTAACATGTACAGAGTGGTTATCATTTGGCGGGGGAGGTAATGATGAACGAAGTGGATTGGCAGAAGGTTTAGTTACCCTAGAGGAAGAAGGTGATGTCGAGCCAGTTGTTTTGCTCATCATCGAACTTCCAGCCTCTGCCTGGGTTTTACTATTCTTCCTCCTCTTTATCTCTGCCTTGCAGAAGCAGTGCTCGATTTCTGTGGTGGGTGTTTGGCTTTAGCACTTTTGACATTAATGTCATGGTGTCTGTGTTTCATGTGTGTTATCAGGGTGGTTGTGCCAAGGTGTGTTCTCTCCTTTCCTCTTCTCATTGACTTGTCACAAATTGTGTACAGTACCATTGGTGTTGAATGCACTGTGCCTGTCCCAAGGGAAAAATAGCCCCATACCCATGACTTCAGGGGATAGGGAACTTCTTCTCTGCCACATTCCCCTTCAGAGGATGATGTTGCTGCTACTGCCTCAGAATCAGTACTGCAGCTAGGACCAGGAGTATTCCTGCTGCTGGCAAGTAGATCCTGTCCTAGTCATGCATCACTTGTTGACCCCATTCCCACTGTGTCCACGGTGGTCTGTGGTACACTAGCCTGCACCTCAGCATCCTGCTGCCATTGCAACTCAGCAACAGAAGGAATTAGAGCAGTTGCAAACTCCACAAATTCCAAAAGCTGACTGCTGGTGGTGATGCCCATCCTCATTCCTGTCTCTCATTCCTTCTCAGTTTGGGCTAAAAAGGCCATCAATGTCTCACACAAACATCTCCACCATCATCATCATCATCACCACCAGTAGTCCCTACATGCTGTTGCTACTCTATTACAGACATCTCACTGCTGGTTGGAGGAGGTAATGAGAAATGTGACAGAGGGTCCCCTAATGTCACACTTACCATTTCTTGGTGACGTGAAGAAGGCAGACTGGCAGAACTAGCAGCAGGCACAGGCAGCTGATCTGTGCTCCTGGTGGTAGTGAAATTATTGCTGCGCCTGCTATCCACCACCAATTCTGGCTTCTTCACGATCATTCACTTCTGCAAACACGTCATGTTTTTCTAGCGAAAAACTGTGAAAACCATATAAATCAATGGGCAGAAACTTTCTAGCCATTGAAAAAATGGCGAAGGATTTTTGCCAATGGGTGAAAGATGTGAAGATTTTAAGTGCTGTTTTTACAGCGGATTTTCCTGTGAAAAAGTGGTCAACAATGTGTTTTTCTCAGATTTTTTTTCACCGGAACATGGCAGGACCTTCCGCCCACCCCTATTGATCATGACATGCTGTTTCCTCCCCTTCATCCAATCATTTATCCAGTGAAGTGCCTCTGACCTCAGTTCTATGTGTCATATGGATCAACTTCCTATGTGGTACACTGTCAAAAGTTTTACTAAAAACCAATTAAAATACATTTACCTCTCTACCCTTGTCAATCACTTGTCTGTCAGCTGTTGTCATGCTGTCATGGATCTTGCATATTATTAGACTTCAGATATGCAACGATTCATATTTTCAATAAAACCATTAATTTTCCATCTACTGATGTCAGACTCATGAGCCCTTAACTGCCAGAGACCTCACTTTTACCATTTTTGGCAATTTTCCAGTCATGCAGATCCACTTTTGGTTAAAATGTTCAGCTAGATGTGCTGCGAACATTGAGCTAAGCTCTTTTAATATTCTTGGATGAATCTTGTCAAGACCAACTGATTTATCCACTTTCAACATCAGTATCATCTCATTGTCCTTAAACAGATTAGAGTCCATTGATTTAAAATTAAAGATCTTGGGGGTTCCCTGCTTCATAGCCTTCTGTAAAGACTGAGCAGATATAGTTATTTAGACAAGTGGTTCTCATTTTTTTTTTGCTCAGTTCACCCCTAAAGCACATTCTGGAATTTTCAGGCCACCCCTTTCATTTTACATGTCATTTGTCAAGCAAAAAAAACAAAACAAAAAAAAATAAAATATATATATATATATATATATATATATATATATATATATATATATATATATATATATAAAACTAATCTCAGGTATCACAAACAGCATGACAAAAACTAGCATAATATACAGTTTCCATAAATATAAACTTTATACTCAATATTCACATTTCTTTCAAAACCTTCAAAGAAGAAGATGGTACCCAAAGCTGGAGCCCAGGGCACACCAAAGTGGCATGGTGCCATTGTTGAGAACCACTGATTTAGACAGTGAGCTATTTACATGTATCCCTCCACATTTCTGCCATTTTCTGCCATTATTCATATTAAGCCTCCTTTAATTTTCTCTTTTCACTCACATACCAGTTTTGTCACCTTTTTTAAAGGGATAGTAATACTTCGTTTTATATTTATTTTATTTTGTAGGCATTAAAAAAACATGAAGAACGATATAAGTCTTATCTCTCAAACCTTTATGGTTTGAGAGATATTCACAAGCAAAGTTCCCCTCCCGCCCCTTTTACCTAGTGTAAGCCATCTCTTCTCAGATGTGGAATGCAGTCCATAGACCAGACAGATAACAGAAGGGGACAATCTTCTTCCTATGAGAACAATGAAAGCCCTGCTCCCCTCCCTTATCTTAATTGAAGATTGTCCCTCTCTGCAGTCTACCTGGGCACCTCCCTTCTGATCTGGCTGAGCAGTGTTACATCAGTAAAAGGGGGGGAGGGGGACACTTTGTCATTGAATTACTCTTGAACTACAACTCTGACAGAATTGAAATAACGCTCTCCAAAGTCCAAATACTATGATGATTAATTAGAGCTGTTTTTATTATGAAACATTACTATCCCTTTAAAGACTTTGCTATTTTCTCTTCTGCTTTGGATTTAGCAGATCTCATAATGTACTTAGCTTCTCTGTTTAACCTTGTAAACTTTTTTTTTATCTTGCCCAGGGAAAGTCTGCCTGTGTTTCCTGTATGAACATTTTGTATCATTTACAATACTTACCACCTCTATAATGAGACAGATTTCCTTTTACTTTTACCTTGGTTTACATGCCTGATGCAGAATTCAGTTGCAGATAAAAGATAAAATGATAAAATTTCATATTTTAGTTGTTCCCATTGTTCCTGTACTCCTTGAAGCAATCTTCTCTGTGCAAAGGAATTACTTATGTATGCATGCATACAAGAAAAATGTGTTCTAATCTAAGACCTTTGTTTTAGAATGGTTACTAAATCACACTGACTGGTGTTCACTGGTCCCCGGGCTCCAACTCACATATACATCTATAACAATATCAGTGAGTATCAAATCTAATATTGCTTCCTTGTACGTTTGCTCCTTTACCAACTGTATAAGGATTCCCTATCAAGGAGTCAAGGATGCACCTACTCTTTGCCACTATAGAAAAGTTTACTGCCAGTCCACACCTAACATATTAAAATATTAAATAAAAATTAACATGAACTCTCATTGATATATTTGTTATTTCTTCCACCATTACTTTATCTATTGCTTCATCTTGTAGTGGAAGAATCTGAAAAACCTTATCTGCAGTTTCAACTGTCTCCCAAACATTTTATAATTTATTTCTCAGTACCCTATATTAATGTAGACTTAAAGGGATAGTAATACTTCATTTTATCTTTATTTTATTTTGTAGGCATTAAAAAAACATGAAGAATGATATAAGTCTTATCTCTCAAACCTTTATGGTTTAAGAGATATTCACAAGCAAAGTATCCCCCCCTGTACAGCCAGATCAGAAGGAAGGTGCCCAGGTAGACTGCAGAGAGGGACAATCTTCAATTAAGATAAGGGAAAAAGCTGAAAAACTTGTCAAGGGGGGCAGGGATTTCATTGTTCTCATAGGAAGAAGATTGTCCCCTTCTGTTATCTGTCTGGTCTATGGACTGGATTCCACATCTGAGAAGAGATGGCTTACACTAGGAAAAAGGGGCGGGAGGGGAAACTTTGCTTGTGAATATCTCTTAAACCATAAAGGTTTGAGACATAAGACTTATATCGTTCTTCATGTTTTTTTTAATGCCTACAAAATAAAATAAAGTTAAAATGAAGTATTACTATCCCTTTAATGATATCCTTTACATAAAGAACAACTCATCCTCCTTTATTCAGTTGACTCATTTTTCTGTAAAGATTGCTCTCAGGTACAGCTATGTCCCAGTCATGAAGTTTATTGTACCAAGACTCAGTAATAGCAACCAAATACAAATTGTCCCTAATCATTTTTAATGTGAACTGTGATATCGCTGTCTATATCACCAGAGAGGAACTCTGAATAATCTTTGTCCCCATATGTGTGTGTGGGGAGGGGAGGCATCTGGCTCTATCAGAAATTTGGCTACCATCTTACCTTAATGAAATGATTGCTAATGTTGTTTCTAAATTATTTATTTAATGCCTCTGCTCCCCTACTGAGGAGATGCAAATGGTCTATCTTAAGGGGATAGTAATGTTTCACAATAAAAGTAGCTCTGATTAATCTTCATAGTATTTGAGCGATAGAGAGTGTTATTTCAATACTGTCAGAGCTGTAGTTCAAGAGTAATTGAATGATAAAGTATCCCCCTCCCGCCTCGGATGGATCACAGAGAGGGACAATCTTAAGTGAGCATAAGGAAAAAACCTGAAAAACTGTCAAGGGGACAGGGTTTTCTTATGCAGTAAGGAGATTGTCCCTTTCTGTGACCTGTCCGGTCAAGAGACCAGATTCCACATCTGAGGGGAGGAGGCTTACACTAGTTAAAAGGAGCGTGTGGGTGATACTTTATCATTCAATTACTCTTGAAATACAGCTCTGACAGTATTGAAATAACACTCTCCATGACCCAAATAAGATTAATTGGTGCTGTTTTTGTGAAACATTACTCTCCATTTAATAAGTCCTTTATCACACCAGACTAGGAACATATCCTAGATGACGAAACTCTTTTTGCATTGCCTGACTCATTTGTGGCTAAATCGTTAGTCCAGGGATCAACAACGTCTACCTATCTTTTATGTCCTACTTCTTCAAGAAAATTTACAATGTACCTTCTATCCATCTGAGCAGTAGCTCCATGAAGGCACCTAACCACAACATTTCTATTATCCACTTTCAGATCAACACCTCTTGCAACAGAGTCTCCAAAGGGAAGCATCTTCCTCTATGCTTTACCCATTTCTTTAGGATCAGCAACAACCTGCTCTCCTGTATCAAATGTCTCACCAACAGCAGACACAAAAAGGTTTACACCAGTACAATTGAAACACAGAAGATAACAACTAGAACAAATTATATATCACAAAGAAATAGATATGTCCGGGAACCTCCAATGCATAGAATCTTTCAATAATTTAATAAATAATGTCCAAATGAAAACACAAATCCAAAGTGAAGTAACAGTCACTGATAGAAATTCTTTGGAGTCTCAGGTGATGAGTATAGCAAATAGTCAGTGGACTGTCAATAGATTCGATGGAAATGAAAACATGTATTCAGATGGACAAATGATGCAGAGAGAGAGATGATGAAAGAGATAATGCACAATGGAAGATGCAGACAATGATAGGATGGATGAACATGAATCTGTCAGATGCAGCTACTGACATAAAGGTGGCCTTGTCCACCGTGTAGCTAGAGAATGGTCAATGTGAAAAACTACAACAGAGACATAAAGAAGATACAGAACTATCTGAGTGTAGTAAGTTTAGTAAAACACCAATAAAGTATAAAAGCAACAATTATTGCACTCACATGTTGCTCATCTTGGGCTTTATGCACATAAGAGGTCCCTTCCTCTTGTAGCCATCGAACTGTGTCTGTCTTAGCCTTCCACTGCCATGTTGTGATGTAGATGATTCATAATAGTTCACACTTTGGGCTCTGATGAAAATTGGATCAATGTGGATGAGTTCCTTTTGGATTTCAATGCAGAACTCTTCCTACAGAGCAAGGTCTTTCAGAGCGTCTGAGATGCTTTTTATAGATGAAACAAAATGGAGGGAGGACAAGATACACAAAACAGAAGGAGAGAAAGTTACAAAAAAATGTAGGGAGGGGAATCAAGAATGCAAGTGCACAAAAGGGAAAATGTGGCTGGGAACTGACTACAAGTCCAAACAATATGGGGATGGATACAAATGGCAAACTCAGCACTTGTAATCACAGCACTTGATACCGTTATACGCTGTTGTCCACTTCCTATTACCCATTTAATCTGTAAGCTTCTTGGGGCAGGGACCTCTCTCCTATTGTTTCTATGAATTTGACACTTATTTTATCCCCTTTTATTTATTGTAACATATGTCTGTTGTAAGGCTCTATATACAGTGTGGTGCCATAAAAATAAAGCTATACATATATTCATATATACATACATACAGGCTCGTATGTTAAACAGTAAGTTGTAAGAAAATAAATAAATAATAGCAAACAAAGCTACAATAACGAGCAAAACATACTTTAACAGCTCACTCTGAAGCAAAAGATATAATTTCACAAAACTGGCGTTTTTACAACTGCAGGTTTCAGACCTCCCTTGGCTGTCAAATCACAGCTCCTTCTACAGAGCAAGCTCTTCAAGAGTTGCTGAGACACCTTTATAAGTAAAACAAACAGTGTATGGGAGCAGCAAACTGCAAAAAATATCAAAAAAAGGACATCTGCACTCGCTAGTATTTATGAAGCACGATAATCCCCTTACGCGTTTCGGACCCCAAAGGTCCTTACTCAATAAAGCTCTTGTATTTTTATACTTCATATATACTAGCGAGTGCGGACGTCCTTTTCTTGATAGTTCTAATTGGAGGAGTGGAGTTCTGGCACCGCCATTGAAGATGGTGATTAACGTCAGCTTGGAGATCAAGTGTAGAGGTGAGTGTCCGCACGACGGAGTGAGTGAAGTATCCAGTTAACTGTACTATGTTTGCAGTTTTCGCTACATTTATTGGCCATGAATTATATTGTTGCCTACTGGAGCGATCTAGTTTGCTTGTATTTAGGAGCAATCTGTAGACTTAAAAAAAAATGGACCAGAGGAGAAATCTACAAGAAGGTATCCATTACAAGAAAATGGAGGGAGAGCAGGATACACAAAATGTGGAGAGGGGATCCTTAAAGGGATAATAATGGATGACAATAAATGCAACTTCGATTAATGCTTTGCTCATATGTTATGTTACACGTAGCTCTGTATTTTAATATTTTTCAACTTGTATTTCAAATGTAATTGAATTATAAAGTATGCCCCTACCATCCATTATACTTCTTGTTTGTGCCTCCCAGAAGATGTGGAATCCGGTCACTTGACCAGACAACTCAAAGTGAGGGACAATCTTTTTGCTGTGAGCATAAGGAAAACCCTGCCCCCCAGATGCTCACTGAAGATTGTCCCTCATTGCTCTCCATCCAGACCGGCATGGGGAGAGCATTTCATAGGTAAAAGGGGCAGGAGGGGGATACTTTATAATTAATTTACAAGTCAGACAATATTGAACTTGTACACACTAGAGAAACGGCGTCTTAGAGGGGATATGATAACACTATATAAATATGTTCAGGGCCCATACAAAGGGCTCTCTAAAGACCTGTTCATTAACAGAACAGTACACAGGACAAGAGGCCACCCGCTTAGACTTGAGGAAAGGACATTTAATCTACAACAGCGGAAGGGTTTCTTTACAGTAAGGACAAAAAAGGTATGGAATTCACTGCCTGAGGAGGTGGTGCTATCGAAAACATTAGATGCCTTTAAAAGGGGCCTGGATACTTATTTAAAAGAGCATAACATAGAGGGCTATGCACGTTAGTATTGGGATGAATATTTAGTTAGGGCATGTTGATCCAGGGAGAAATCTGATTGCCATTTGGAATCAAGAAGGAATTTCCCCCCCCCCCCCCCCATTCAAGGCAGAATTTTAAATTGCTAATTGAGGGGGGGGGTTGCCTTCTTTTGGATCAACGATGGTAAACAGGAATAGGAAAAGGTTGAACTAGATGGACGCAAGTCTTTTTTCAACCCAAATTACTATGTTACTATGTTACAAAATACAGCACTACATGAACCATAACATATGAGCATTAACCCCTTCCCGACAATGGACGTACATGTACATCTCGCAGAAACTGTCACTTAGTGACAGAGGACGTACATGTACGTCCCAGAAGTCTGGGTCTCCGCGCGCCTGCACTCCGTTCGGGGACAACAGATTACTTTGGCGAATAGTAAAAACATTTCGTACCCAGGTGTTAAGTGACAGCCGCGTGTGCGCGTGGCCAGTCAGTAAGGGGTTAATCAGAACTATATAGAGGAAAAGAAGACAAAGGGGAGCGTAATAGTGTTGTATTTTTGATAGAAGTATCCAATAAAAGATAAAGTTGGTGAGAATTATACTCACATATTATAATGGCTACCAAGATCTCTCTATAGTAGCATAATGAGCCGAAGGGGGATACTAAGACTGCCTTCACGCAGGCGTTCCAAATTGCAGCTCATTCCATGCTATTGGGATCCTCACAGCAAAGGTACACTCAATATAAAACACAGGAGTTTGCAGGGCAATTTTGGGCACTGGTTCTGAAAAAGGATGTACTAGAACTAGAGCGGGTACATCGAAGAGCAACAAAATTAATTAAGGGAATGGAGGACTTGACATATGAGAAACGACTAGACAAACTTGGTTTATTTACTCTAGAGAAAAGATGACTAATAGGAGACCTTATCACATTGTACAAGTAAATGAGAAGTCAATACAAGGATCTCTGCAGTGAGCTATTTATTCCATGGCCTGATCAGGTGACCAGGGGACACCCCTTGAGATTAGAGGAAAGGAGGTTTAGACTTCAGCAGAGGAAGGGTTTTTTTACAGTAAGGTCTGTTAAGTTGTGGCATTCTTTGCCCAAGGAGGTGGTTATGGCAGATACAATGGATATATTAAAGAGAAGATTAGATACATTTCTTTCCAAAGGGAACATACAGAGATATACTGTTTATCAGTAGGCTGATCAGGAAGGTCTGATAAAGACTAACTTAATTGGTAACAGGAAAGCTATAAAATTCACAGTTACTGGGATATGAGGAGAAGGTTGAACTTGATGGACTTGTGTCTTTATTCAACCTAATTTACTATGTTACTATGTTACTATCTGATGTATGATGCAAATTATGATAAAATATGAATACATATAAAAGATAGATAAGTGTACTTACTTCAAAAGTTGGAGACCGGTGTTATCAATTCACAACTGGTCTAAAAGCATGTGAGGACAGGTAATGCTGGTCCTCCCCGCACAGACCTTTCCACTGGTTTAGAATAGGTCATCAGTGAATGAACTAATGAACAAATAAGCTACATAAAAAAAATTAATTTATTGTGTAAAAATAACATAATACATGGGTGTACACCTAAAAAATTAAAACACAAATCTCTCCACGCGTTTCGTGATTCTAGCTGGCCATTTCATTAGGTGGCTATCAAATGGTCTGTTCTCCAGCTGTTACTTTTATACATAAAACCAAAAAAGGAAACAGTGTAATTGACAAGTTAATTAACCAATCATCAATTAAGATCTTTATTTGAAAACACCAGTCATGTGGGTAAGAATTATTTAACCCTAAAAGTTGGAAACTAAAATAAATGATGAAGAGAGAAAATTAAATAAAATAGAATATCTTATCATAAAGACAATACTCCTTTAATCTCTAAAAAAGTATTTTTTGTATATAAAGGTACCAAACAATATATGCTTGATGATATGAATCTATTCATAATCGAATCTAAATTCCCTATATGCTTGTGATGTTAAATATAAAATCTGTATATATAAAAGAAGACTTTGTGCCTGGCAAAACACACTCAGGGGTGGAAGTAAAGAGGATTGCTGCTCCCATTGGGTGATTCAATAAGGGTGTGATTTTTGGCCCTCCCCCGCTATACAGTCCGCCCGCCACTATCTAAGGCTGAAAAAAAATGGCTGCCACTCACTCCTACACCACAGACACACACATGTCCCCCACACGATGGCAGACACATACACACATATACACACACAAGCACGCTGAGCAGCTGAGGATGATGGGAACTATGTTCAAGCTACAGCTGGAAGGCCATGGTCCAATCTATATTATGCAGCTACTTCATTCCCTGCCTGTGAGCCTGCACAGCCCTGCCAATTACTACAAGTGAGCTGATTTCTAAACAATCAGCAGGCAGGATGCTGGGGAGCTGGGGAACCAAGGCAGAGGCATGATCAGGCAGTGCAGAGCAGGGCTTCAGCTGAGCTGGTAAGTGGCAGAGACATGGTTGGGATTGTATTTATATATTGCACAAAGATAGAGAATGAGAGCAGATTATTTGTCAGTCTGTCTGTAAGTAGAGGTGCCAGTTCCTGCAATCATCTCCATGCTGTACATAGCTCACTGTATAGTATGTATGACAAACTATTTATATATGGTCTGGCATTGTATAGTATACAGTCTGTGTATAAGGACTGGCACTATACAGTGTAGGAGGGACAGTCCCTGTTTGACACCCAAAACCCTGTGCTCCTCTATTTAGGAGATCACACTGTGTGGTATATATACAAGTGTATCAGATTGCTCCACATCAATAAAACCCACAGTAATGTGGGTATAAACTTCTGTATATATCTGTTAAATTAGTCTGTGTAAAAAAATACTTTCATCTTCTTCTAAATCATTCACTTACAGAAAGAGTAGCTTAACCATTTCAATGCCAACGGGGATGCAATGCATTGCTTACCCCCTGGCACTCAAAGGGTTAAAAATTCTCTACAATGGTCTGGCACTGTATAGCAGTGGTTCTCAACCTGTGCTCTTAGTGGCTATTAACAGGCCAGGATTTTAGAATTTCCTTTTAAGAGCACAGGTGAGTTAATCAATACGACTGAGCCTCTGATCAGCACACTTGTGTTCTAGCAGCGAAATTCCTAAGTCCTGGCCTGTTAGTGGCCACCGAGCGCATGGGTTGAGAACCGCTGCTGTATAGTACACAGTCTGCTTGTGTCTGTGTATAAGGACTATCACTATACAGTATAGGAGGGATAGTCCTTGTTTGACACCCAAATCCCTCTGTTCCTCTATTTAGGAGATCACACTGTGTGGTGTATATACCAGTGTATCAGATCGCTCCACATCAGTAAAACCCACAGTAATGTGGGTATAAACTTCTGTATATATCTGTTAAATTAGTCTGTGTAAAAAATACTTTCATCTTCTTCTAAATCATTCACTTACAGAAAGAGTAACTTAACCATTTCAATGACAGAGGGGTATGCAATGCATTGCTTACCCCCCGGCACTCAAAGGGTTAAAAATTCTCTAAAATACACCACCAGCCACGTCCCCAGTAACACCACCTAAAACACAAGTGTCCCTCTTTGGCCATTTGAAATGTTGGGAGGTATGTTACTTACACTGCTCACACTGTATGTATGTATGTTCTGATTTGCATCTGTGTGTCACTGTGTATGTCAGTGCATGTGTGTGTGTGTGTATGTGTGTTGCATGCTTCTCTATCACTGTGTGTCCCCCTGTATATGTGTGTGTTTGCACATGTGTCTGTGTATCACTGTGTGTACCTTTCTGACACGTACACCCTACGCCATATTTCACTATCATAACATTTATTAAAAAAAACAAAACAAAAAAAAAATTCCCTGCATAACATGACGGGCAACGCCGTCCCAAACTGCTAGTATAAAATAATCGCACAGGGAAAGGGAAAGTAGAGGGAATAATTTCCATTCATCCAAACTTAATTTTATCATTAATCATTTAGTAAATGGAATAAATAGATCTAAAAAAGACCTCACACTTCAATAGATGTAAATAAAATCAAATGTGAATATGATGTTCATATTAATTATGATACAATGTTGTTTTGAAATTTTATAAAAAAGAAGTTATGTCCCTGGATTGTAAGACAGTAACTGTGTGCATGTCATACCTTAATTAACATTATCTATAAATCTAAAGAACTCAACAGATAACTTTCTAAACAAAACAATGACAACCACAAAGTATAGGTGATTTTGAATGCTCATTCAAAACTACAAACCAATGTAGTGATAGTCACTTGAAGATGGGGTGCAGTGGAATCTTAAATGTACCCTATCACCTGAAAGTAACTTTGATAATTTGAAAGAACTTTCAAAATCACCTATATGTTATTTGTTTAGAAAACTAGTTTTTGGGGTATTTAGAGTTTTGTTAACTAGGGCATGCCATGCAGGTCCTTAATGTTTAAAAGTTTCCCGGTCACTGACACTTCTCAGCGATGCATTGCGCACTTCCCCTAGCACTGGAAGAGTTAAGTGTCAGGGAGTGAGTGAAGTAATGTTGAGCTAAAACAGGAAGTGCCTACACTGCATGCCTTAAAATAATATTTAATTCAGAAACTAGTTTTCCTAAATAAGTAAGTAATGGCTAAGTAAATGGACAAGTTGTTTTTGCGCGATAAGTACCTGTAAACTGGATTCACAGAATTGCTTAAACTATATAAAAGCCCCAGTTCTTATCAAAGTTAATTTACTGACATTTGGACAAGATCCATGGTATTTGGCATGGGGAGATATTACAGCATTAAAAAAACATGAAGAACGATATAAGTCTTATCTCTCAAACCTTTATGGTTTAAGAGATATTCACAAGCAAAGTTTCCCCTCCCGCCCCTTTTACCTAGTGTAAGCCATCTCTTCTCAGATGTGGAATGCAGTCCATAGACCAGACAGATAACAGAAGGGGACAATCTTCTTCCTATGGGAACAATGAAAGCCCTGTCCCCCCTGGTTTTCCCTTATCTTAATTGAAGATTGTCCCTCTCTGCAGTCTACCTGGACACCTCCCTTCTGCTCTGGCTGAGCAGTGTTACATCAGTAAAAGGGGCAAGAGGGGGATACTTTGTCATCGAATTACTCTTGAACTATAACTCTGACAGAATTGAAGTAACACTCTCCAAAGTCCAAATATTATGATGATTAATTAGAGCTGCTTTTATTATGAAACATTACTATCCCTTTAATGCTAATTCTCTACAAAGTCTGCTAGGTTCTCTTTGGGGTCAAACTTTTCATTCCCGGCGCTTAAACACGTCTCCAATGCATGGGATCTGCCTCGATTCATTCCTAACAGTGTGTATTAATATCGGAGCAGAACAGAAAATAACTCGTATACAATGCTACACTGTATCACCGATGAAAAATGGCTAATTTTGCAAAAACAGTTTGTATTACAAACAAATAACTAACACCGCAGGTCAGCAGATTTTAATTATCTTTAAAATTAACTATACTTATCTTAAGGTGACAAGTGCACATTTAAAGCTTTTGTTATTTCAGTAGCTGTTTTTTCTGACGAATAGGGTTTACTTCCCAAATAAATGCTCTGTGCACCCTTTTGTTTCTCTAGGGGGTTAATGTCCAAGTTTGACTGTTCCCCAAGAAACACTCTATAACTCAATTAGGTTTGCTGAGTACCTTCTAAAAAGAAGAGAATGCAGCTGCAACCAACTTCCAATTCTACTGCTCAATTGGCCTCCCGCTGCAGAGCATGAAGTCTGAATAATGATGTGTCTGTGTACATCCTCTGGGTACTACAGCCTGGAGCTCCACAAACACACATGCTGGTTCCTTTTATCTTTATCCTGCCTGATATGGCTCAACACTCACTTCATTTGCAGGGGCTTGTCGCCCACAGCCTCCTCTTTCTCTCTGTGCCGTGGGCTCTGTTATTGCAGAGGATAATACATTTGTACATGTATGTGTTAAATGTGGTTATGACAGCATCTCTCAGAGGTACAGATCTTTGTACTGTTAAATATAGACCACCTGATTTTGAGCAAATCTGATGAAAGATAAAATTATCAGAGAGTCCAGCGTGGCTTTATTACATGAAACACGTTCGATGTTTTGGAATGACACAGGAGGCGGATGTACTAATACGACTCAGTGCTAAACTAGGCATTGTAACTGATTGTTTAGTGCTGCTCCTGCCTAACACCACTTTACTAAGACTGAAAATGGTGTGTCACTTGCACCGAGGGGGCAGCAATGGGAGAGCTGATGGGAATTTTGTGGTGTTCCTTTAATTTGCTAACAAGCATCAAAGAGTCATAATTTTACTCCATTTTTACTCCATTTTTCTGTGTAAGGTATGGGGAGGAATTAGAGGCTTGCTGGCATTAACCCCTTAATTATGTGTCCGACAGCTAAAGACCATCGGCCATTTTTTTTTTTTTACAATAGTTTCTGGGGTCCCCAGGTGGCGTGCAGCCCTGCGTGGACCCCAGAATTCCATCATGCTCCAGGACTGTCACCAGTCGTTAAGTGCCAAATCAACATGACGGTCATGGCATGTCAAGGGCGCTAAGGAGTTAAAGGACAAATAAGGCTTCCTAATAATAACTCCCCATTTATCTTATCCTGTATAATAATTCGCTAAAACGATGCAGTCATGCACAGTAGAGACTGTCTGCGCCACGGTTGATACAGAGCTGAACGGTGCGTCCAGCTCTGTATCAGCCACGCCGCGCGCAGTGTCTACTGAACATGACTGCCCCGCAACCGGCTGGCAGTGTATCAGCCGCAGCACGGGCAGTCTCTACTGAGCATGACTGCACCGTGACCAGCTGGCAGTATATCAGATGCGGCATGGGCAGTCTCTACTGAGCATGACTGCACCGTGACCAGCTGACAGTGTACCAGCCACAGCGCGGGCAGTCTCTACTGAGCATGACTGCACCACAACCAACTGGCAGTATATCAGTCGCAGCGTGGGCAGTCTCTACTGAGCATGACTGCCCTGCAACCGGCTGGCAGTGTATCAGTCACAGCACGAGCAGTCTCTACTGAGCATGACTGCCCCGCAACTGGCCGGCAGTGTATCACGGGCAGTCTCTACTGAGTATAACTACACCGTGACCAGCTGGCAGTGTACCAGCCGCAGCACGGGTAGTCTCTACTGAGCATGACTGCACCACAACTGGCTGCACTGTATCAGCCGCGGCATGGACAGTCTCTTCTGTGCATGACTGCCCTGCGATCGGCTGGCAGTGGCACTGTGACCCGTGTAACAGGCTCTTAAACTAGTTATAGATAAAAAAATCCCAATGGCCCCTATTAATTTTGTCCTGGTGTCATTGTTCAAAAGATAAAAGTCACTCCTGTGTGTCATATCCAAGCAGGCAGACATGACTGTGGCTTGCTGGACCACAAAGCAAAACTCTGTCCACTATACATGGTATGTTTAACCCATTATCCCCTTGGTGATGAGGGATGTTTTACAGTAGAGGATAAGATCAATTTTGGCCTTTTTAGGATGCTTTTGTTCAACCATATTTTCACTCAAATTCATTTAGTACACCCACACAAATGATTTACCTTTTAAAGGATAAGTAGGGCTTCCTTTTCATGCCATATTTATATGTATAACCCACCATTTAAATTGATAATTATATAAAAAAATGAAAACAATTACAAAAAATAACAAAAAGGTATGACTTTTCTTTCATACATTCCAATTGTCCCTCTTTACGGGGGTACTAGCCCTCTGAGCAAAAATCCCTATGTCCCACCCTGGTGTCCCTCTTTTTAGGAGAGCAATAAACCTCACATTGTTCGTGTAAACGTCACTTTATGCATTTATACATTAATCTATGTAAATAAAATACTTTGGTCTTTCACTTAATCATTTATTCCGATAAAAAAGAGGTGTCAATGATCATGATGCTAAAAATTAGGATTAATTGCTTTCTCCGTCAGTCCTGCCCCCAGCACCACCAACTAAAACAAAAGTGCCCCCTCTTTGGCCATTTGAGGAGTAGGGATGTGTGTTCTGTCCCTCTCTGTGCCTCATGATCCTAGTGAGGAAGAGAGAGGCAGAGAACAGTGACAAAGGCAATGTTTATCGTAACATCTCAGGTATAACACGCACCTGTATATAATATGTAGGTATACATTATACCGAAGATTTGAGGGGAAAACAAAAGTGCCTATATATAATACGCACCAATGTTTTCCCTCCTACTACCCACCAAAAAAAATTATTTCTTGTCAGCTTCCCTCCCTCCTCCAACCTCAATATGCTCCCACCTTCCCCTTACTCTACTCACCCCGTCCTGGGGCACCTGGGATATCTGTGCTTCCTGCAGCCCCCTGTGAGGATCTGTATTAATTCAAGATAATTGTAGTGCCCTTTGGGGACCTGTAGGTCCTTGCTTGGCACTACTGTAGATGCAATGCATGGATCTATGCACAATGAAACTATACTATTGCCCTGCAAAGACCTTCAGGTCCTCAAAGAGCACTACCATTTTCATGAATTAAAGTGTTAGTAATGTCTAAAAAAAGTTTTTTTTGCATTTAGAAGAGCTTAAAAAGCTGAGCTAAATGCAAAAAAACATATCTCTCAAACCGCTATGGTTTAAGAGATACAGGCGTTTAAAGTTTGCTGTAAAGCTGTCAGCAGGAGATTCGTGTCGGCCGACACAGAGGCGCTTGAGAAGTGCCGAGTTCTAGTTACTTACAAGGAATCCCTTCATTGCTGTTCAGGCACACATTTTAGACCATTCCAATGAAGGGATTCGTGGTAAATAACGAGATCGCGGCACTTCTCAAGCGCCTCCGTGTCGGCCTAAATGAATCTCCTGCTGACAGCTTTATAGCTGTCAGTAGGAGACATCAAACTTTAAACACCTGTATGTCTTAAATCATAGCGGTTTGAGAGATACGTTTTTTTGCATTTAGCTCAGCTTTTTAAGCTCTTCTAAATGAAAAAAAAACTTTTTTTTAGACATTACTAACACTTTAACATGTCCTCAAAGAATGATGTGGGAAGTGAGAGGCAAGTGCAAGCATACGTTCCACTGTGCAGATGTCCCAGATGCCTCTGGAGGAAGTGAGTAGAGAGAGAGGAAGGTGGAGGCAGAGGGATGGGAGCAGACTTGAAAATATATATTTTTTTTTCTGCCATGTATAATAAGCACCCCCCCACTCCACATAAGGTGAAAAGGGGCAAAATTGTGAGTATTATACATGAGATTTTACAGTAATTACATTGCCTTAGTCATGTGGCTTAATTTGTACATGTGATTGCAGTAGGAGGGATCAGATGTGTGGAGCCACTGGAGAATGGCTGAAGAAGTCAGAAGCAGCTTCCCTGCTATGATCACCTTGAGGCGTGCTGTGATCATTAACGCATGAAGGTTCAGTACTGTTCACCTCCCTTAAAGGGATAGTAATACTTTATTATTACTATCCCCCATATTGTACTTATTTGCAAAATAATTCAATAGCCCCCAGGTTCATCTCTCAAACCTTTATGGTGTTAGAGATAACCAAAGGCAAAGTTCCCCCCCTCCCCCTTCCCTGAAGTCAGCGTTGTGCTGACTGCAGGGATATTCGGTCTGACTTTCATCAGGCGGCTCTGCAGCAGAGCTGCGATCGCGTTAGTGAAAAATAATTATTTCACTTAAACGGTCTTCTACATGTGCTTGCAAACCAAGCACACTGCAAACCAAGCACATGTAGAAGACCGTTTCAGTGAAATAATCCTTTTTCACTAACGGGATCTCGGCTCAACTGCAGAGCCGCAAGCCTGTCGTACAACAGACTTCCCCTGCAGTCAGTACAACTCTGACTTCAGGGAAGGGGGAGGGAGGGGGGAACTTTGCCTTCGGTTATCTCTCAAACCGTAAAGGTTTGAGAGATGAACCTGGGGGCTATTAAATAATTTTACAAATATCTACAATATGGGGGAAAGTAATAATAAAGACCCCTGAGGAGTCTTTAGTTTTCTGTGCTAAACTGGGGATATCCCTGCCTCCATCAGCACAAAACTCAACATCAATACTCCCACAAAAGTCTCAGCGCAGAATACAGTGGTCGCTGGGATTGCCTACTAACAAGAAAAAGCTGAAAAGACTGGATAATGGATCTCAGCCTACCCCATCTACATTGCAAATGTGGACCTGAATTACAACATATACTGACTGCTGGACATTGACTCTTTCTCTATCAATTACATATGGTAGAGCTATACTCTGAATTCACTCAGCGTCCATATGGATCAACTAAAGTGAGACTTGGAATTCAGAATTCTTTCTATTTCTGAATTGTACTGTCTTGTTAACATTGAAGTAATAAACAGAGAAATGATAGATATGGGAAAGCTGATAATGCTCTTTCCTTTTGGCTCTGTGGGTGTGGGGGAGAAATTTGGACATTGCACTGCAATATGCTGGACCTCTCTCGGGCATCCGGAGGGTTGAGAGAGAGCGTGTCAAATATAGATAATACAAGTTCTTTGTTCGTAATCCCCAGTTCTTTTAATGCCTTCTTTGGACATTGTAAGTGCGCTTACCTTGCTGACCGCCAGACCTGGTACACGCTGGGTTCCCTCCAGGTGACTGGTCTCCTTGTTGCTCCCTCTAGAGGCCTCCAGCCACATCTGAACTCGGTTCTTAGAGACAGTGTAGTTTTTGCTCCATATCTTAGGGTGGAGCAATTTCTTCTTAAACTGCCTGGACACCACTTCAGTTGCCCTTTCGTGGTGTTCCAGTGCAGTTGTGTTTGGGCTCTGTGCATGAACTGGTTTGGCTGACTATCCGTTCTGGTGTTGACCTTTGACCCTGTCTGACTACCCTCTCCGTGTATGACCCTTGGCATGTCGGACATCCATCCTGGTGCAACCCTGCGGCTCTGGCTGACTACCCTATCCATGTATGACCCCTGGTGTGTCTGACATCCAATCTGGTGCAAACCTGCGGGTCTAGTTTAATTTTCACTCCATCCCATTCCGACTTGTCTGACTAACCACCTTGGTGTTGCCCGGGGTTGTCCACTGCGCACCCAGCATACCAATGCTCCAGTGGATAACTTGTGGGTGCCCTTGGTGGCTCTGGTGGACTTCCTCTCGTCCTTATACCACTGTGGCATTCAGGTGTGGACCTGTAGCGCATTGGGTTTCTCTGGGAGTGTTGTCTATTCAGGTGCGGACATGTAGCGTAGTTGCCTTCCTTGGTACGTTGACCTTCAGGTGTGGACCTGGAGTTATCCTCTGGTGCAGACCTAAGACTGTTTCCCTTATCTGCCTTCTGGAACTAGTCCATACCAATACAGCAGCGGGATCTTTCCTGACGTCCTCTACTTTGCCTGCATTATTGCTGTGTTACATTGTCCTGTACGTTGTGCTCCTTAATAAAGATTTGTTACCTTAGTACTGGTCCAAGTCCTCTTTATTGAGTCCGTGACATACATAGATCCATCTATAACATTATATTTTTGTCACGGATTTATTCTGTCATGGATTAGAGGAACACTTTTATATTATTATTATATTTTAACAATGGGAGATATAGAAGATCTCATAAGGACAAGCAAACTTGTCAGAGTTCATAATTCCAATTATAGGCTCATAGCTTCTGATTGCCAGTAATAGAGTGCATTATGCACAGTTACAATCTTAACAGGCACAGCGTTTCTGATGGAACTTAGAGGCTCTCATGCTACTACCTAATGCATATAGTAACATGAAGAGACCTGATGTATAATTTAATATGTTTATTAGACCGAAATGGCTTGAAAGTATTCTGTTAAAATCATTTTGTCATGTCAGTTCACATTTAGTTACTGATGAGTCATTTACATCGATAGTGAATAGATTCACAAAGAACAGCTCATTGTCCTGTTTTAATTCTGTTGGATTATCAATAAGGAAAGATAGTTTTCTTTTAAAATGGCGCAGAGACGTATTATACATTAATCTACAGCCCAATCAAATCTTTGCATCGCTTGTTATAATATAATGTCAGTGAAGGTTTATTCACCATGAGAGCTAATCTGCTGAGTTATCTATTGAAAGATTTACATAGTTCCATTACAATTAAGTGATAAGTTAAATGCTTTAACTGTTTGAAGAACTTTATTTTCCGATAGCTATGAATTGTGAATATACTCGTACAGTGACAACCTTATAAATATGGGACATATTGGAGAAATTACTAGAATATACTAGTTCTGGAAGTTGAACCAATATTTTGATGTTTCCAATCGCTATGACAGCTTATTGTTTTTTAGTAGATGAGACAATGGTTAAACAACCAATTGCTTCCTTATATAGAACCACATTAAACTGATTCAGTGTTTTCAGTGCAATAATTCGCTGGCGGGAAATGATTGCGTATGATTAAAATAGAGAAGATAGATAATATAATTTACATCGAAAACCAATTCAGTTTTAGACGTATGAAATGTTTTGAGTCCTATTGGTTTTATTGATTCCATGCAGCTTATACTATTGTTTTCTTTGTAATATAAAGTTTTAATAGATATGAGTTCCCTTATGACACATATGTCTTATCTAAAGAAATGGGAATCTATGCTTTCCTATTGTTAGGTCTATAGCCTTACACTATATTTAAAGGGATAGTAATACTTCATTTTATCTTTATTTTATTTTGTAGGCATTAAAAAAACATGAAGAACGATATACGTCTTATCTCTCAAACCTTTATGGTTTGAGAGATATTCACAAGCAAAGTTTCCCCTCCTGCCCCTTTTACCTAGTATAAGACATCTCTTCTCAGATGTGGAATCCAGTCCATAGACCAGACAGATAACAGAAGGGGACAATCTTCTTCCTATGAGAACAATGAAAGCCCTGCCCCCCCTTGACAAGTTTTTCAGGTTTTTCCCTTATCTTAATTGAAGATTGTCCCTCTCTGTAGTCTGCCTGAGCACCTCCCTTCTGCTCTGGCTGAACAGTGTTACATCAGTAAAAGGGGCGGGAGGGGGATACTTTGTCGTTCATTTACTCTTGAACTACAAGTCTGACAGAATTGAAATAACACTCTCCAAAGTCCAAATACTATGATGATTAATTAGAGCTGTTTTTATTATGAAACATGACTATCCCTTTAATGATATAGGTTTTGCTAAGACATCAGGTTTGAATGATATAGTCTATATATGTTTTCTTAGGGAAATAAATTCTGATACATTTAAAGTTACAAATGTAGCTCTCATTTAATATACTAGAATGCAAATTGGCTGATATTAGAGTTATTATACACTAATAAGTTTTCAGTCAGAGTTACTAGGAGAGCTTTTCTATCAACCCTTTCCTACCTTATACAATATATGGTTAATTTAAAATAATATGTGTATGTCTTGTGAACCTAAATGTAAGGTAACACATAAACATATAACCACAATACAGATGGACTTCTTGTGTATTTTAAAATGGCTATATAAGCTAAGATTCATTTCTACACAAATTCTATATTAACTATAGCAGGAGTTGTATATATTGAAAATTAAAAACATTTGATACAAGGAAATCAGTTTATACCGACTGGTATATCTCTCCCTTAGAAAAGGAAAACAATCCTTGTCTTTATACTATCTATAAGACAGAAATGGTCATAGTCTCTTGAAGATATAGATTCAGACACAAAAGATTTATTTTAATATATTCCACACTTTATAGTGGATGATCTCCACTACCTTTAAATAGATCTTTTATAAGAAATTCCTCCTTAAACAATTGGTAGTTAATAAGATTGTAATTATATAATTATATTTTATTCCTTAAAGTGTTAGTAATGTCCACAAAAAAGCTTTTTGCATTTGGAAGAGCTTAAAAAGCAGCTCTAAATGCAAAAAAACGTATCTCTCAAACCGCTACGGTTTAAGAGATACAGGAGTTTAAAGTTTGATCTCTCTCTCTCATGGAGATCTCATCTCATGGTTAAAAACGAGACTACGGCACTTCTCAAGCGCCTCCGTGTCGACCGACACGGATCTCCTGCTGACAGCTTTACAGCTGACAGTAGGAGAGATCAAACTTTAAACACCTGTATCTCTTAAACCATAGCGGTTTGAGAGATACCTTTTTTGCATTTAGCTCAGCTTTTTAAGCTCTTCTAAATGCAAAAAACTTTTTATGGACATTACTAACACTAAGTATTTCTTCCTTTCTCATTTAAATTACTGTGACCACTTGAGATACTTATAAAATAAATCTGGATGACATTATACTTCCCTACTAGAAATGCCAGACATACTCAGACTCGAGAACACTCGAGCTTAATTGCTCACCCCATTTTCCACCTAATACCCCCAATAGCCATAATGGCACTTGCCGAACCACTAATACTAAATAAACTAAAGATATATACTTCAATGATACAAGGTCGGCCTTTGACACAACATTGGACTACTGAGGTCATATATACTGATATTGCTTTATATAAATGTCTTTTGCTCAGGATATCTGTGATGGTTTACCCATTTTATTATTTTTCCCCTTTCTCTCCCTTGGCAAGCATCTGGTCCAATAGCTCCAATGATACTATACAAACTCTTTGATATCTAAGACCAAGGTAGCTTCTCTAAATGTGAAAGACCTTAACTCACCTCAAAAAAGATCCATGGCGTTAGTTCCTTTAAAGGGATAGTAATACCCTATATTCCAAAAATTCAAGCAAGTCTCTCTCATGATAAGATAGGATCATTGATCTTGGATAACAAATTTATCACACTGAATCAGCTACAACAGACATCCAGAATTAGTAGAATACCCAGGTGGATATACTTACAAATGAAACATTGGTTTGATAACATTGAACGGACTTCTCTTTCACCTAGATCTTTAACGATATTTGAAAAAGCTATAATTTCTAGACCACTTGGTTTGAAACCCCTGAAATTCTGTTATAATCTTATATTCAAAAACATTCCAGTTAAGACATTTTATTTCTTGAGGTTATGGGACAAAGAATTAGGGGTACTATTGGAAACCTCACATTGGTTTCACGTATTTTCTATACTCAAAAGATCCATCAGAAATGCAAAAACTCAAGAAATGAATTATAAATTGATTACCAGATGGTACATGACACCTCAACATTTAGCTAACTTTACTAATTCCTCCTCGGCACTTTGCTGGAGATGTACCTCTGAAATAGGTTCTGTGACACATATTTGATGGAAATGCCCTCAGATCTCATCATATTGGAAAAATATAGTCGACGATAAACACTATCTATAGAATTTCTCTTCCACTAGACCCTCTGATATGCCTTTTCATAATACGAATCATATTCCTAGACTCTCTGTGCCCACAAAATGGAAATGTATACAACTATTTTTAAATTCAGGGAAAGCGCTGATCCCGTTTTATTGGAAACGTCCGAATGTTCCGTCTCTGCAGGACTGGATCTCCAGAGTCAATGAGTATGTATCTATGGAATATTATCATGCGATAGCAAATCATATAGAATATTGGTCCGAATGGATCACAGTTTTCCCTTTACAGAAGTCTCCCACTTTCTGATCTCTTAATAACATCTGAATCACATAGAGGGCTATGTACGTTAGTACTGGGATGAATATTTAGTTAGGGCTTGTTGATCCAGGGAGAAATCTGATTGCCATTTGGAATCAAGAAGGAATTTTTTTCCCCCCATTCAAGGCAGAATTTTAAATTGCTAATTGAGGGTTTTTTTCGCCTTCTTTTGGATAAACGATGATAAACAGGAATAGGAAAAGGTTGAACTAGATGGACGCAAGTCTTTTTTCAACCTAAATTACTATGCTACTATGTTACTTGTCAGTCAAAATTGAGACCCTCCATATTGGAGAAGAGGAATGCTTTGTGGAACAGAGATGCTGTGGATCAGAAGCATGCTCACTAGTGATGAGCGAGCATGCTCGGCCGAAGCTCGGTTCGGCTCGAGCATCGCTCTGCTCGGCACATGGCGGTACTCGTATGAGTACCGCATGTGCTCGCCCGCCATGTTTGGGTCTCCTCCCCGCACGTTTCGCGGCTGCTGCGCAGCCAATAAATGTGCAGGGAGGCTCTGACATCAGTGTAATGCCAGCAGCAATGTTGGCTGCTGGCATTACACTGATTGGCTGGCCAGAACCCGTGATCGGGTGCTGTATAGCACCTGACCAGCGAGTTCGGCTCAGTCTTAGCCAGGGAGAGATGAGGATAGGAAGGGAAAGTCAGTGTAGGGAGAAGAAAAGTGTTGTTGAACAAAAAAAAGACCCAAAAGTCCTTTTTAGGACTACTGTGTGTGGGGGCAGCAGTTTATTTTGTTTGGGGGGGCAGAGATTTAAAAAAAAAAACGTCACATATTCCGTTCACTGTGCCTAGCCGCAGATTAGCAGCACATTCTGTTTAGTGTGCAAAGTTGCAGATTAGCAGCACATTCTGTTTAGTGTGCAAAGTTGCAGATTAGCAGCACATTCTTTTTAGTGTGCAAAGTTGCAGATTAGCAGCACATTCTGTTTAGTGTGCAAAGTTGCAGATTAGCAGCACATTCTGTTCAGTGTGCAAAGTTGCAGATTAGCAGCACATTCTTTTTAGTGTGCAAAGTTTCAGATTAGCAGCACATTCTGTTTAGTGTGCAAATTTTCAGATTAGCAGAACATTCTGTTTAGTGTGCAAAGTGTAAAATATCAAAGTCACATATTCCATTCACTGTGCCGAGCCGCAGATAAGCAGCACATTCTGTTTAGTGTGCAAAGTTGCAGATTAGCAGCACATTCTTTTTAGTGTGCAAAGTTGCAGATTAGCAGCACATTCTGTTTAGTGTGCAAAGTTGCAGATTAGCAGCACATTCTGTTCAGTGTGCAAAGTTGCAGATTAGCAGCACATTCTTTTTAGTGTGCAAAGTTTCAGATTAGCAGCACATTCTGTTTAGTGTGCAAATTTTCAGATTAGCAGAACATTCTGTTTAGTGTGCAAAGTGTAAAATATCAAAGTCACATATTCCATTCACTGTGCCGAGCCGCAGATAAGCAGCACATTCTGTTTAGTGTGCAAAGTTTCAGATTAGCAGAACATTCTGTTTAGTGTGCAAAGTGTAAAATATAAAAGTCACATATTCCATTCACTGTGCCGAGCCGCAGATAAGCAGCACATTCTGTTTAGTGTGCAAAGTTGCAGATTAGGAGAACATTCTGTTTACTGTGCAAAGTGTAAAATATCAAAGTCACATATTCCATTCACTGTGCCGAGCCGCAGATAAGCAGCACATTCTGTTTAGTGTGCAAAGTTGCAGATTAGGAGAACATTCTGTTTAGTGTGCAAAGTGTAAAATATCAAAGTCACATATTCCATTCACTGTGCCTAGCCGCAGATAAGCAGCACATTCTGTTTAGTGTGCAAAGTGTAAAATATCAAACTCACATATTCCATTCACTGTGCCGAGCCGCAGATAAGCAGCACATTCTGTTTAGTGTGCAAAGTTTCAGATTAGCAGAACATTCTGTTTAGTGTGCAAAGTGTAAAATATAAAAGTCACATATTCCATTCACTGTGCCGAGCCGCAGATAAGCAGCACATTCTGTTTAGTGTGCAAAGTTTCAGATTAGCAGAACATTCTGTTTAGTGTGCAAAGTGTAAAATATAAAAGTCACATATTCCATATGCTGTATAGCACCTGACCAGCGAGTTCGGCTCAGTCTTAGCCAGGGAGAGATGAGTAGTGTTGAGCGAGCATGCTCGGCCGATGCTCGGATCGGCTCGAGCATCGCTGTGCTCGGCACATGGCGGTACTCGTACGAGTACCGCATGTGCTCGCCCGCCATGTTCGGGTCTCCTCCCCGCACGTTTTGCGGCTGCTGCGCAGCCAATAAACGTGCAGGGAGGCTCTGACATCGGTGTAATGCCAGCAGCCATGTTGGCTGCTGGCATTACACTGATTGGCTGGCCAGAACCCGTGGTCAGGTGCTGTATAGCACCTGACCATCGAGTTCGGCTCAGTCTGAGCCAGGGAGAGCTGAGGATAGGAAGGGAAAGGCAGTGTAGGGAGGAAAAAAACAAAAATTGTGAAAAAAAAAGAACCAAAAGTCCTTTTTAGGACTACTGTGTGTGGGGGCAGCAGGTTATTTGGTGTGGGGGGAAAAAAACAAAAAAAAAAAAAAAAAAATATATATATTCTGTTTAGTGTGCAAAGTTGCAGATTAGAGCACATTCTGTTTAGTGTGCACAGTTGCAGATTAGAGCACATTCTGTTTAGTGTGCAAAGTTGCAGATTAGAGCACATTCTGTTTAGTGTGCAAAGTTGCAGATTATCGCACATTCTGTTTAGTGTGCAAAGTTGCAGATTAGAGCACATTCTGTTAAGTCTTCAAACTAAAATATCAAAGTCACGTATTCCATTCAGTGTGCGTCGCCGCAGTTTAGCAGCACATTCTGAGTACTGTGCAGAGTTGCAGAATAGGAAGAAATACTGTTAAGTCTTCAAACTAAAATATCAAAGTCACATATTCCATTCAGTGTGCTTCGCCGCAGTTTAGCAGCACATTCTGTGTACTGTGCAGAGTTGCAGAATAGGAAGAAATACTGTTAAGTCTTCAAACTCAAATATCAAAGTCACATATTCCATTCAGTGTGCTTCGCCGCAGTTTAGCAGCACATTCTGTGTACTGTGCAGAGTTGCAGAATAGGAAGAAATACTGTTAAGTCTTCAAACTAAAATATCAAAGTCACATATTCCATTCAGTGTGCTTCGCCGCAGTGTAGCAGCACATTCTGTGTACTGTGCAGAGTTGCAGAATAGGAAGAAATACTGTTAAGTCTTCAAACTAAAATATCAAAGTCACATATTCCATTCAGTGTGCTTCGCCGCAGTGTAGCAGCACATTCTGTGTACTGTGCAGAGTTGCAGAATAGGAAGAAATACTGTTAAGTCTTCAAACTAAAATATCAAAGTCACATATTCCATTCAGTGTGCTTCGCCGCAGTTTAGCAGCACATTCTGTGTACTGTGCAGAGTTGCAGAATAGGAAGAAATACTGTTAAGTCTTCAAACTAAAATATCAAAGTCACATATTCCATTCAGTGTGCTTCGCCGCAGTGTAGCAGCACATTCTGTGTACTGTGCAGAGTTGCAGAATAGGAAGAAATACTGTTAAGTCTTCAAACTAAAATATCAAAGTCACATATTCCATTCAGTGTCTTTCACCGCCGTTTAACAGCCTATTCTGTGTACTCTGCAGAGTTGCAGAATTATAAGAAATACTGTTAAGTTTTCAAACTCAAATATTAAAGTCACATATTCCATTCAGTGTCTTTCACCGCCGTTTAACAGCCTATTCTGTGTACTCTGTACAGTTGCAGAATTATAAGAAATACTGTTAAGTTTTCAAACTCAAATATTAAAGTCACATATTCCATTCAGTGTGTTTCAACGCGCCGTTTAACAGCCTATTCTGTGTACTCTGCAGAGTTGCAGAATAGTAAGAAATACTGTTAAGTTTTCAAACTCAAATATTAAAGTCACATATTCCATTCAGTGTCTTTCACCGCCGTTTAACAGCCTATTCTGTGTACTCTGTACAGTTCCAGAATTATAAGAAATACTGTTAAGTTTTCAAACTCAAATATTAAAGTCACATATTCCATTCAGTGTGTTTCAACGCCGTTTAACAGCCTATTCTGTGTACTCTGCAGAGTTGCAGAATAGTAAGAAATACTGTTAAGTTTTCAAACTCAAATATTAAAGTCACATATTCCATTCAGTGTGTGTCACCGCAGTTTAGCAGCCTATTCTGTGTACTCTGCAGAGTTGCAGAATAGTAAGAAATACTGTTAATTTTTCAAACTCAAATATTAAAGTCACTTATTCCATTCAGTGTGTGTCACCGCAGTTTAGCAGCCTATTCTGTGTACTCTGCAGAGTTGCAGAATAGTAAGAAATACTGTTAAGTTTTCAAACTCATATATATTAAAGTCATATATATCGTGTAAGATGAAGAAGGCGGGTAAAAAGGGACGGGGAAGTGGACGTGATCCTGAAAGTTCAGGGCGCGGGTCAGGACGCGGAGAAACTGTGCCTGGTGCCAGAGCACAAGAAAGAAAGACATCCACCATACCTAGCTTCATGTCTGATTTCACAGGGCGTCGCAGGACATCACTCTCGAGGTCCGACCAGTGCGAACAGGTGGTCGGTTGGATGACAGCTGATACTGCTTCCAGTCGGTTAAGCACCACCCTGTCTTCCACCAAGTCCACTCTCAGTAGCCAAGAGTCTGGTCAACATAATCCTCACTCTGATCATCCTTCCTCCCACCATACACGGTCTGGTCAAAGAAGTGAAGTGTGCCCTGATTCACAACCTCTAGAGGCTACCCAATCACAAGAAGATGACAGATGTGAACGGCATTTAAGGTCAAAGGAAGTAGTGGATGATGATGATGATGATGATGAGACACAGTTGCCATTAAATCAACCACTATTTCCGTCTCAAGACCTTGTTGAGGAGAATGTTATACAGTTGTCAATGACTGAGTATGTGGTGGGATCAAGACTTGAGGAGGATGATCAGAGTGAGGAAGTGGAGGAAGGACTTGGTGGACGATGAGGTGACTGACCCCACCTGGGAAGGTGTAGAGCCGAGCGATGACAGCAGTCCTGAGGGTGAGCCATCTGCAGCACCGCAACAGGCTGGAAGAGGCAGTGGTGTGGCTACAGAAAGAAGGCGGACCGCACCAAACCGGCCCGCAAATGTTCCACGGAGCACCCCCTTGCGTAAATCTACCTTGCCAAGGGGTAGGTGTTCCGCGGTATGGCGTTTTTTTAAGGAAAGTGCGGACGACAAAAGAATTGTAGTTTGCAACCTGTGCCACACCAGAATGAGCCGAGGCATGAACACTAGAAACCTCACCACCACCAGCATGATCCGACACATGGCATCCAAGCACCGTAGTAAGTGGGAGGAACGCCTGGATCGCCCATCTGTGTCTGCAGGCCACACCACTGCCTCCTCTTCCCCTGTTTTCGGTGCCAGCCAATCGCCTGTCGAAGGCGCAGGCCCGCATACCTCCCGCCCTGCACCTGTACCATCTGAAGCACCATCAGCGACCACATCCACTTCCCTGTCCCAGCACAGCGTCCAAATGTCGTTACCCCAGGCATTTGAGCGCAAGAGAAAGTACCCAGCCACCCACCCACAGGCCATAGCACTAACCTCACACCTTTCAAAATTACTGGCCATCGAAATGCTGCCATTTAGGCTTGTGGACACTGAGTCCTTCCGCAGCCTGATGGCAGCAGCTGTCCCTCGGTACGCGGTCCCCAGCCGCCACTACTTTTCCCGGTGTGCCATCCCCGCATTACACCACCATGTGTCCCGTAACATCACCCGTGCCCTGACCAACGCAGTTACTGGGAAGGTCCACTTAACGACTGACACATGGACAAGTGCTTGTGGCCAGGGACGCTACATTTCCCTGACGGCACACTGGGTGAATGTCGTGGAGGCTGGGAGCGACTCGGACCCTGGGATGGCACGGGTGCTACCCACGCCGAGGATTGCGGGCCCTACCTCCATCAGGGTTTCCACCAGCACCTACGTTATTGGCTCCTCCTCCTCCGTTTCCACCTCCGAATTCTCTACACACACCGCCACTCCCCCATCAGCCAGTAGCTGGAAGCAGTGTAGCACTGCAGTGGGGAAGCGTCAACAGGCCGTGCTGAAGCTGATCTGCCTTGGGGACAAACAGCACACGGCCTCAGAGCTGTTGCAGGGGATTAGTCACCAGACCGAGCAGTGGCTCTCGCCACTCAACCTGCAACCAGGCATGGTTGTGTGTGATAATGGGCGTAACTTGGTGGCGGCTTTGGAGCTCGGCAAGCTCACACACGTACCATGCCTAGCGCATGTATTTAATTTAGTGGTGCAGCGATTTCTAAAAACCTACCCCAATGTGCATGATCTCTTGACCAAGGTACGCCGCGTGTGTGCACATTTCCGTAAGTCATCTACAGCTTCGGCCGGCCTGTTGAAGCTGCAGCAGCGCTTACAATTGCCAGCTCACCGGCTGCTGTGTGACGTGAGCACGCGCTGGAACTCCACCTTCCACATGTTGGCCCGGCTTTGTGAGCAGCAGAGGGCAGTAGTGGAGTACCAGCTGTTACACGGTCGTCGCCTCTCCGTTCAACTTCCTGTAATCAGAAGTGAGGAGTGGGAATGGATGTCAGACCTCTGCGAGGTTTTACGCAATTTTGAGGAATCGACACAGATGGTGAGCGGCGATAACGCTATTATCAGTGTAACCATCCCACTTCTGTGTCTACTGAAACGCTCGCTGCTCACAATTAAAACCGACGCTTTGCATGTGGAAGAGGTGGAAATGGGGGAGGAAGAGCTTACACAAGGTGATAGCCAGAGCACCCTCACTTCGTCTTCTCAGCGACAATTGGAGGAGGCGGAGGAGGAGGAGGAGGAGGAGGAGGAGGAGGAAGACACGGTTGCCTCCGCTACAGAGGGTAGCCATGGAACTTTAGTTCCATCTCTTCAGCGTGGGTGGGCAGAAGAGGAGGAAGAGGATGAGGATATTGAGAGTCAGCCTCCTGGTGAGGACAGCGAAATCTTGACTGTTGGTACTCTGGCACACATGGCTGACTTTATGTTAGGCTGCCTTTCCCGTGACCCACGCGTTGTACGCATTTTAGACAACACGGATTACTGGGTGTTCACCCTTCTGGACCCCCGCTACAAAGAGAATTTCTCATCTCTCATTCCTCCGGTGGAGAGGACAAGCAAAATGGTGCAATACCAGAAGGTTCTTGTTGAAAAATTGCTCCAAAATTTTCCATCTGACAACGCTGGCGGCAGAGTACGTGCTACCTTGGCCAACCAAGAAGGGGAGAAAAGGGGAGCACACAGCAGTTCCGACAAAGGCAGGGCAACACTCTCCAAGGCGTGGGACACCTTCATGACACCCCGCCAGCACCCTCACCCTGATGCGCAGCCTAGTGTCACAAGGAGGGAAAAGTTTTGGAAGATGGTGAAGGAGTACGTAGCAGACCGTGTCAGCGTCCTCAATGATCCCTCTGTGCCTTACAACTACTGGGTGTCCAAGCTGGACACGTGGTATGAACTGGCACTCTACGCCTTGGAGGTGCTGGCCTGCCCTGCCGCCAGCGTTCTGTCTGAGCGGGTATTTAGTGCTGCTGGTGGCATCATAACAGATAAGCGTATCCGCCTTTCCACCGACAATGCTGATAGGTTGACACTTATAAAAATGAACAAGGCCTGGATTTCCCCTGACTTCTCCACTCCACTGGAGGAAAGCCCTGGGGGAACATAAACTCACTTTATATATGTTATTTACAATGATGGGAATACTCTGTATTCCCATTCACCCCTTCCACCCCAAAAACGGGTATATGGTTGACTCTTAATCTTCTCATCCTCCTCCTCCTCTTCCATATGCCCTGTGCTATAATTTTTATATAGGGCCAGCTCACCAGCGGGCCCTGTGATATAATTTTTATATAGGGCCAGCTCACCAGCGGGCCCTGTTTGACAATTTTTATATAGGTCAGCTCACCAGCGGGCCTTCTCATATAATGTTTTATTGGGTCAGCTCTCTAGCGGGCCCTCTCATATAATGTTTTATAGCGTCAGCTCACTAGCGGGCCTTCGCATATAATGTTTAGGATGGTCAGCTCTGCAGCAGACCCTCACCCATAATGTTTTAGATGGTCAGCTCAGCGCACGTTTCCCTCTTAATCATGGCCTCAGTTCTGAAAATCAAGGAAATTTTTGGGAGAATTTGCCTCTGCGCACGTTTCCCTCTTAATCATGGCCTCAGTTCTGAAAATCAAGGAAATTTTTGGGAGAATTTGCCTCTGCGCACGTTTCCCTCTTAATCATGGCCTCAGTTCTGAAAATCAAGGAAATTTTTGGGAGAATTTGCCTCTGCGCACGTTTCCCTCTTAATCATGGCCTCAGTTCTGAAAATCAAGGAAATTTTTGGGAGAATTTGCCTCTGCGCACGTTTCCCTCTTAATCATGGCCTCAGTTCTGAAAATCAAGGAAATTTTTGGGAGAATTTGCCTCTGCGCACGTTTCCCTCTTAATCATGGCCTCAGTTCTGAAAATCAAGGAAATTTTTGGGATAATTTGCCTCTGCGCACGTTTCCCTCTTAATCATGGCCTCACTTCAGAAAATCGATGAAATTTTTGGGAGAATTTGCAGATGATATACAAGTAAATATACAGCAAATACTGTTTGGTAACAATTTTTCGCCTAAAGTCGTTTTTATTTTCCTTTTTGTGTGTTTTACGGTCAGTCTGTAAAAATGGCGTACTACGGGCGAAAGATCGTTCCCAGCAGCGATGTTGGAGTCCAAGGTGCATCCAGACATCCTCCCTATGCTGTCCCTGAACCATTTCTGTAGTGTTTCCATCTTTTTCTGCCCTTTTCCTATGGACCAGGCACCCTCCCCTCATCAGAGCAGGGGGTGCCTGGTGTAATGCTCGAGTCCTCCCATTGACTTCAATGGGGCTCGGGTGCTCGGCCGAGCACTCGAGCCTCAGGGGGTGCTCGGTCAGAGCACCCGAACATCCGAGCATTGGGGTGCTCGCTCATCACTAGAGATGAGGATAGGAAGGGAAAGTCAGTGTAGGGAGAAGAAAAGTGTTGTTGAACAAAAAAAAGACCCAAAAGTCCTTTTTAGGACTACTGTGTGTGGGGGCAGCAGTTTATTTTGTTTGGGGGGGCAGAGATTTAAAAAAAAAAACGTCACATATTCCGTTCACTGTGCCTAGCCGCAGATTAGCAGCACATTCTGTTTAGTGTGCAAAGTTGCAGATTAGCAGCACATTCTGTTTAGTGTGCAAAGATGCAGATTAGCAGCACATTCTTTTTAGTGTGCAAAGTTGCAGATTAGCAGCTCATTCTGTTTAGTGTGCAAAGTTGCAGATTAGCAGCACATTCTGTTCAGTGTGCAAAGTTGCAGATTAGCAGCACATTCTTTTTAGTGTGCAAAGTTTCAGATTAGCAGCACATTCTGTTTAGTGTGCAAATTTTCAGATTAGCAGAACATTCTGTTTAGTGTGCAAAGTGTAAAATATCAAAGTCACATATTCCATTCACTGTGCCGAGCCGCAGATAAGCAGCACATTCTGTTTAGTGTGCAAAGTTGCAGATTAGCAGCACATTCTTTTTAGTGTGCAAAGTTGCAGATTAGCAGCACATTCTGTTCAGTGTGCAAAGTTGCAGATTAGCAGCACATTCTTTTTAGTGTGCAAAGTTTCAGATTAGCAGCACATTCTGTTTAGTGTGCAAATTTTCAGATTAGCAGAACATTCTGTTTAGTGTGCAAAGTGTAAAATATCAAAGTCACATATTCCATTCACTGTGCCGAGCCGCAGATAAGCAGCACATTCTGTTTAGTGTGCAAAGTTTCAGATTAGCAGAACATTCTGTTTAGTGTGCAAAGTGTAAAATATAAAAGTCACATATTCCATTCACTGTGCCGAGCCGCAGATAAGCAGCACATTCTGTTTAGTGTGCAAAGTTTCAGATTAGCAGAACATTCTGTTTAGTGTGCAAAGTGTAAAATATAAAAGTCACATATTCCATTCACTGTGCCGAGCCGCAGATAAGCAGCACATTCTGTTTAGTGTGCAAAGTTGCAGATTAGGAGAACATTCTGTTTACTGTGCAAAGTGTAAAATATCAAAGTCACATATTCCATTCACTGTGCCGAGCCGCAGATAAGCAGCACATTCTGTTTAGTGTGCAAAGTTGCAGATTTGCAGCACATATTCCGTGTAATATGAAGAAGGCGGGTAAAAAGGGACGGGGAAGTGGACGTGATCCTGATAGTTCAGGGCGCGGGTTAGGACGCGTAGAAACTGTGCCTGGTGCCAGAGCACAAGAAAGAAAGACATCCACCATACCTAGCTTCATGTCTCAGTTTACAGGGCGTCGCAGGATATCACTCTCGAGGTCAGACCACTGCGAACAGGTGGTCGGTTGGATTTCAGCTGATACTGCTTCCAGTCGGTTAAGCACCACCCTGTCTTCCACCAAGTCCACTCTCAGTAGCCAAGAGTCTGGTCAACACAATCCTCACCCTGATCATCCTTCCTCCCACCATAGAGGGTCTGGCCAAAGAAGTGATCCCACACTGGGATATAGTGAGGAGCTCGTGTCATCACCAATCCTTCATTTGAACCTCTCTCCAAGCACGCTTGCAGAGGAACATGAGATCTTGTGCCCTGATTCACAACCTCTAGAGGGTACCCAATCACAAGAAGATGACAGAGGGGAACGGCATTTAAGGTCAAAGGAAGTGGATGATGATGATGATGAGACACAGTTGCCATCAAATCAACCACTTTTACTGTCTCAAGACCTTGATAAGGAGGATGATATACAGTTGTCAATGACTGAGTATGTGGTGGGATCAAGACATGAGGAGGATGATCAGAGTGAGGAAGTGGAGGAGGACTTGGTGGACGATGAGGTGACTCACCCCACCTGGGAAGGTGGAGAGCCGAGCGATGACAGCAGTCCTGAGGGTGAGCCATCTGCAGCACCGCAACAGGCTGGAAGAGGCAGTGGTGTGGCTACAGAAAGAAGGCGGACCGCACCAAACCGGCCCGCAAATGTTCCACGGAGCACCTCCTTGCGTAAATCTCCCTTGCCAAGGGGTAGGTGTTCCGCGGTATGGCGTTTTTTTAAGGAAAGTGCGGACGACAAAAGAATTGTAGTTTGCAACCTGTGCCACACCAGAATGAGCCGAGGCATGAACACTAGAAACCTCACCACCACCAGCATGATCCGACACATGGCATCCAAGCACCGTAATAAGTGGGAGGAACGCCCGGATCGCCAATTTGTGTCTGCAGGCCACACCACTGCCTCCTCTTCCCCTGTTTTCGGTGCCGGCCAATCGCCTGTCGAAGGCGCAGGCCCGCATACCTCCCGCCCTGCACCTGTACCATCTGAAGCACCATCAGCGACCACATCCACTTCCCTGTCCCAGCGCAGCGTCCAAATGTCGTTACCCCAGGCATTTGAGTGCAAGAGAAAATACCCAGCCACCCACCCACAGGCCATAGCACTAACCTCACACCTTTCCAAATTACTGGCCATCGAAATGCTGCCATTTAGGCTTGTGGAGACTGAGTCCTTCCGCAGCCTGATGGCAGCAGCTGTCCCTCGGTACGCAGTCCCCAGCCGCCACTACTTTTCCCGGTGTGCCGTCCCCGCCTTACACCACCATGTGTCCCGTAACATCACCCGTGCCCTGACCAACGCAGTTACTGGGAAGGTCCACTTAACGACTGACACATGGACAAGTGCTTGTGGCCAGGGACGCTACATTTCACTGACGGCACACTGGGTGAATGTCGTGGAGGCTGGGAGCGACTCGGACCCTGGGATGGCACAGGTGCTACCCACGCCGAGGATTGCGGGCCCTACCTCCATCAGGGTTTCCACCAGCACCTACGTTATTGGCTCCTCCTCCTCCGTTTCCACCTCCGAATTCTCTGCGCGCAGCGCCACTCACCCATCAGCCGGTAGCTGGAAGCAGTGTAGCACTGCAGTGGGGAAGCGTCAACAGGCCGTGCTGAAGCTGATCTGCCTTGGGGACAAACAGCACACGGCCTCAGAGCTGTTGCAGTGGATTAGTCACCAGACCGAGCAGTGGCTCTCGCCACTCAACCTGCAACCAGGCATGGTTGTGTGTGATAATGGGCGTAACTTGGTGGCGGCTTTGGAGCTCAGCAAGCTCACACACGTACCATGCCTAGCGCATGTATTTAATTTAGTGGTTCAGCGATTTCTAAAAACCTACCCCAATTTGCATGATCTCTTGACCAAGGTGCGCCGCGTGTGTGCACATTTCCGTAAGTCATCTACAGCTTCAGCCGGCCTGTTGAAGCTTCAGCAGCGGTTACAATTGCCAGCTCACCGGCTGCTGTGTGACGTCAGCACGCGCTGGAACTCCACCTTCCACATGTTGGCCCGGCTTTGTGAGCAGCAGAGGGCAGTAGTGGAGTACCAGCTGTTACACGGTCGTCGCCTCTCCGTTCAACTTCCTCTAATCAGAAGTGAGGTGTGGGAATGGATGTCAGACCTCTGTGAGGTTTTACGCAATTTTGAGGAATCGACACAGATGGTGAGCGGCGATAACGCTATTATCAGTGTAACCATCCCACTTCTGTGTCTACTGAAACGCTCGCTGCTCACAATTAAAACCGACGCTTTGCATGTGGAAGAGGTGGAAATGCGGGAGGAAGAGCTTACACAAGGTGATAGCCAGAGCACCCTCACTTCGTCTTCTCAGCGACAATTGGAGGAGGCGGAGGAGGAGGAGGATGAGGAGGAAGACACGGTTGCCTCCGCTACAGAGGGTAGCCATGGAACTTTATTTCCATCTCTTCAGCGTGGGTGGGCAGAAGAGGAGGAAGAGGATGAGGAGATTGAGAGTCATCCTCCTGGTGAGGACAGCGAAATCTTGCCTGTTGGTACTCTGGCACACATGGCTGACTTTATGTTAGGCTGCCTTTCCCGTGACCCACGCGTTACACGCATTTTAGACAACACGGATTACTGGGTGTTCACCCTTCTGGACCCCCGCTACAAAGAGAATTTCTCATCTCTCATTCCTCCGGTGGAGAGGACAAGCAAAATGGTGCAATACCAGAAGGTTCTTGTTGAAAAATTGCTCCAAAATTTTCCATCTGACAACGCTGGCGGCAGAGTACGTGCTACCTTGGCCAACCGAGAAGGGGAGAAAAGGGGAGCACACAGCAGTTCCGACAAAGGCAGGGCAACACTCTCCAAGGCGTGGGACACCTTCATGACACCCCGCCAGCACCCTCACCCTGATGCGCAGCCTAGTGTCACAAGGAGGGAAAAGTTTTGGAAGATGGTGAAGGAGTACGTAGCAGACCATGTCAGCGTCCTCAATGATCCCTCTGTGCCTTACAACTACTGGGTGTCCAAGCTGGACACGTGGTATGAACTGGCACTCTACGCCTTGGAGGTGCTGGCCTGCCCTGCCGCCAGCGTTCTGTCTGAGTGGGTATTTAGTGCTGCTGGTGGCATCATAACAGATAAGCGTATCCGCCTTTCCACCGAAAATGCTGATAGGTTGACACTTATAAAAATGAACAAGGCCTGGATTTCCCCTGACTTCTCCACTCCACTGGAGGAAAGCCCCGGGGGAACATAAAGTCACTTTAGATATGTTATTTACAATGATGGGAATACTCTGTATTCCCATTCACCCCTTCCACCCAAAAAATGGGTATATGGTTGACTCTCTTCCATATACCCTGGGATATAATTTTTATATAGGGCCAGCTCACCAGCGGGCCCTGTGATATAATTTTTATATAGGGCCAGCTCACCAGCGGGCGCTGTTTGACAATTTTTGTATAGGTCAGCTCACCAGCGGGCCTTCTCATATAATGTTTTATTGGGTCAGCTCTCTAGCGGGCCCTCTCATATAATGTTTTATAGCGTCAGCTCACTAGCGGGCCTTCGCATATAATGTTTAGGATGGTCAGCTCCGCAGCAGACCCTCACCCATAATGTTTTAGATGGTCGGCTCAGCGCACGTTTCCCTCTTAATCATGGCCCCAGTTCAGAAAAATCGAGAAAATTTTTGGGAGAATTTGCCTCTGCGCACGTTTCCCTCTTAATCATTGCCCCAGTTCAGAAAAATCGAGGAAATTTTTGGGAGAATTTGCTTCTGCGCACGTTTCCCTCTTAATCATGGCCCCAGTTCAGAAAAATCGAGGAAATTTTTGGGAGAATTTGCCTCTGCGCACGTTTCCCTCTTAATCATGGCCCCAGTTCCGAAAAATCGATGAAATTTTTTGCAGAATTTGCTTCTGCGCACGTTTCCCTCTTAATCATGGCCCCAGTTCCGAAAAATCGATGAAATTTTTTGCAGAATTTGCCTCTGCGCACGTTTCCCTCTTAATCATGGCCCCAGTTCCGAAAAATCGATGAAATTTTTTGCAGAATTTGCCTCTGAGCACGTTTCCCTCTTAATTATGGCCCCAGTTCCGAAAAATCAATGAAATTTTTTGCAGAATTTGCAGATGATATACAAGTAAATATACAGCAAATACTGTTTGGTAACAATTTTTCGCCTAAAGTCGTTTTTATCTTCCTTTTTGTGTGTTTTACGGTCAGTCTGTATAAATGGCGTACTACGGGCGAAAGATCGTTCCCAGCAGCGATGTTGGAGTCCAAGATGCATCCAGACATCCTCCCTATGCTGTCCCTGAACCATTTCTGTGGTGTTTCCATCATTTTCTGCCCTTTTCCTATGGACCAGGCACCCTCCCCTCATCAGAGCAGGGGGTGCCTGGTGTAATGCTCGAGTCCTCCCATTGACTTCAATGGGGCTCGGGTGCTCGGCCGAGCACTCGAGCCTCCGGGGGCGCTCGGTCAGAGCACCCGAACACCCGAGCATTGGGGTGCTCGATCATCACTAATGCTCACCCCCCCCTTCCTTACCCTCAACATAGATGTTATTCATTTGTATTGCTTAAATCTGATAACTTATTACAAATGTACTTAAGTAGATTAGAACATCTTCATTACTGATACACTTCAATAGATCCTACCATGATTTATTGTATTCATAATTTTATTGATTTATATGTAATTCTCTATATCTTTAAATTGTTTGTTCTTTATTACATTGTAACTTTGACTTTAAACTTAATAAAGAAATTTAATTAAAAAAAAAAAAGGTGGTGTTATGCAAAACTCCCCTTTGGTGATTGGCTGAGGAAGTAATATGTATGTGGAAATTTCTTCTCTGTAATGGCACTAGAGAGCTAAAATGTGATTCTCTTGAGCGGTGACTAGCCGAAGAACAGGCCGTTGTGCTTTTGTTCGTGCTCAGAGCCTCTCACATATTTTGGCTTGTTTCTGCAAAACACTTAGGGTCTCTCCCTAAGTGTAAAAGGTAATCCAGACGTGGACCCCTTGCTCTCAGTGCCTAGGGAAGCCAGCTACACCTCACTGATGAGGCCCAAATAAGGATGAAACGTACGTCTGGGGTTAGCTGGTTTTTCCGTGCAGAGGAGACTTGCCCATCATTTTGGTACTGCACTGCCCTTATGGGTGGGATTAGTCTAATATGTATGTGGAAATTTCTCCTCTGTAATGGCACTAAAGAGCTAAAATGTGATGCTCTTGAGCGGTGGCTAGCCGGAGAACAGGCCATTGTGCTTTTGTTTGTGCTCAGAGCCTCTCACATCTTTTGGCTTGTGGCTGAGGAAGTAACTAGGGATACTGCAAGTCGACCCCTGTCTCCTCAGCCAAACGGACACTGCTAGTTGCTTTTCTAAAAAGTACTCTCCTTGACACTATACTCTTCTCTCTTCACTCTACACTCTTCAATCTCCTGGCACCCTCCCCTTTGACTTATTGTTATCTCTTCCTACCCTTCACCTCATCCCCTGCTTCATCCCTGCCTCCTGTTCTCCTGTGATGCCCCCCGGCCACTCTTGTTAAAATCACAGTAAGGATGTGCCACTGGCAGGTTATTCCTTCACCACTTTGCCGTTCTGCCACTCTCCCCTTCAACACTTCACCCTTCTCACAAACTTAGCTTTGGCACTTCAACATCCTTCCAACATTCACTTCCCGACTTTGCCCCCCTCCCTCCCTACCCTTTGCCTTATCACCTTTATCTTCCCCTTCATCTCCTCCACCTTGTCAACACCCCTCCCCTCATCCTCTCCTCTTGCCTCATCCCCTCACCCATGTTTCTTTACCTTCCCTTCTCTATCCTCCTCGATCATTTCGTCCCCATCGTGCCCATTCCCCATACCCAGAGAACAAGTTAACACTTTGAGTGACATAGTATAGCCCAATACATTTCTAAGAAATGAGCTGGACACCAAAGGGTTAAACAATGCGACAGTGTGTAGTTTCCAGTGCAGGTAAGGTGAAAGAAGTGATGTGGTGAAGGGGAGGGGGCATCCTCTCCCCTTTGCTGCATCACCTCCCCCTTTCCTCAGGTGCCCTATCACAGCCGACTTCCACTTACAGCTGGGAGAAGTAAGTGAACAGCCATGTACTGCACAGAAAACATACAGCTCAATTAATGTAAGTTTGATGGACTTTCCTCAGAATTGTCCCCTTCCAATCTCTGAACCACTTCTATTTGCCTTTCTTGCTCCCTTTAAAGGGATAGTAATACTTTGTTTTATCTTTATTTTATTTTGTAGGCATTAACAAAACATGAAGAATGATATAAGTCTTATCTCTCAGACCTGTATGGTTTGAGAGATATTCACAAGCAAAGTTTCCCCCTCCCGCCCCTTTTACCTAGTGTAAGCCATCTCTTCTCAGATGTGGAATGCAGTCCATAGACCAGACAGATAACAGAAGGGGACAATCTTCTTCCTATGAGAACAATGAAAGCCTTCGCCCCTTGACAAGTTTTTCAGGTTTTTCCCTTATCTTAATTGAAGATTGTCCCTCTCTGCAATCTACCTGGGCACATCCCTTCTGCTCTGGCTGAACAGTGTTACATCAGTAAAAGGGGCGGGAGGGGGATACTTTGTCATTCAATTACTCCTGAACTTCAAGTCTGACAGAATTTAAATAAAACTCTCCAAAGTCCAAATACTATGATGATTAATTAGAGCTGCTTTTATTATGAAACATTACTATCCCTTTAACCTTTTTCTCCCTATGTCTCTCTTCCCAATGGTCATCTCTCTTCCCCATTCATCTCCTACTCCTTACATCTTTCTCCCTCTTTTCTTCCCTCCCTCTATGTCTCTTACCCCTCTGTTTTTCCCACCCTCTCTCTGCCCCTTTAACTCTCCCTACTCCCATCTCAACCCACTGCTTTACAATGGCAGTGTGGGGATGCTCCTCTTAAACCCTTCAGGACCACAGGGCTCTGTGTTGTGTACACCCCTGGTCCTCAAGGCAATAGTGACAAAAAAAACACAGCCCACAGTATGAGTTTTGTGTGTGTGTTTGTGTGTGTGTCAGTATAGGGTGTGTGTGTGTTACAATCTACATAAACAAATATAACAAATTTTTCCTCCATGGGAGCAGCTGTACTTCCTTCTCTCTTTTTCTCTCTGTATAAATATATCATACATCAGAGCTGTCCGAGTTCAGTCTCAAGGGCCACCAACAGGCCAGGATGTAAGGATTTCCCTGATTAAGCACAGGTGAGTCAGTCAAAATGAATAAGCCACTGATAAACTCACCTGTGCTTAATCAGGCAAATCCTTAAATTCTGGCTGGCTGTTGGCCCTTGAAGGCTGAACTTGGACAGCCCTGTCATAATTCATAAACAGCAGAGTTTTTGTGAAATGTTTGCCAAGGCAAAATGCAGTTCTTTCTTATTCTTTTAACACTGGATGTGTGTCCCCATCACAGACTTCTTGCAACAATATTACCAACAGATCTCCCTCTCTCTCAAATAGAAGAAGTGATGTCAATTTCCTCATTCATGTCCATGCATGTCATTGTCCATGGGTTATATATCAAATACAACTCTCTGTGACATAATTTATTACATCTACCTGATATAGCCTGGGAGAAATGTTCTATATCCATGGCCCTGAATGTTTTCAAGCAATCCTTAGGACAACTAAGGTCTTTGGATGTCATAATCATTTTCTTTGTGAAAGCAGTGTGACAGAGTCATCAGGCTTCAGAAGACTCTTGTTTGTTGCCTCTATAGAGTGGACTTACTTACCTGCATATGGTTTGAGACAGGTAAT
Organism: Rhinophrynus dorsalis; assembly: GCA_037306005.1. Lineage (NCBI taxonomy): Eukaryota > Metazoa > Chordata > Amphibia > Anura > Rhinophrynidae > Rhinophrynus > Rhinophrynus dorsalis. Next base: position 23,452,326 of record CM074719.1, read on the forward strand.
ATAGGTGGTTATGCACTAAGGTGTGATAAAGAGGAGATAAAGTGGAGATAATGTCTCCAGTGATATCACTTCTACAGTTTCTTTGTTATTGTATGGAGTCTATACACTAACATCTCCATAGAGAAGTCATCTACTCTTTATCACATCTTTATTTTGCCTTAGTAGATCGTTAGGTGTTTCTAAGGGAGAATCAGAGTTCTTTAGTTTGTTTACAAGTTTTTGTGTATTTTATAAATTTGCAAATTTAGTTTCAATATTTTCATATAAGTTTATTATTTATATCATACTCTGCATCACATCAGGCTTAGTAAAAAGTCCAGGTTTGCACTAGACAGCCTCAAGATAGCGCCTATTCAAGGTTAAGTTTAATTAACCTGGAAGGTCTAGTGGAATTGTGAAGACATTATTGTAAACATTTAGGATATGCTTAAGCTGACTTGGAATTCCCTATACATGGGATAAATAGAATATTGATGAGTTGTGCTCTATTTCATCCCTTGCCATCTGACCACAGCATTAAATAGGTTATTTTCTGTAGAATTCTGATTATTGGGAACCCAAGGAGGACCCCAGTGAATAACTTGTATGCATGTGTTTTAAAACACCCCTGAAAACCCCTCTACTACTGTTTAAGACAGAGAATAGTCTTAAAGTTTAGGGTAATGTATCAGGCTTCCCACATATAATACTGTTAATATTTATGTTAAAGGGATAATAATGTTTCACTAAAACAGAAGCTCCAATTAATCTTCATAGTATTTTGCCCATGGAGAGTGTTATTTCAATACTGTCAGAGTTGTAGTTCAAGAGTATCTGAATGATAAAGTATCCCCCCTCTTGCTCCTTTTACCTAGTGTAAGCCACCTCCCTTCAGATGTGGAATCTGGTCCTGTGACCGGACAGATCACAGCAAGGGACAATCTTCTTACTATGATCAAAAGGAACCACCCCTCCAACAGGTTTTTCAGGGTTCCTTATGCTCTCTTAGGATTGTCCCTCTCTGCGATCCATCTGGACAGTCTTCCTGCTCTGAGGTGAGCAGTGTTACATCAGTAAAAGGGGTGGGAGGGGGATACTTTAGCATTCAATTACTCTTGAACTACAACTCTGTCAGTATTGAAATAACACTCTCCAGGGCCCGAATACTATGAAGATTAATCTGAGCTGCTTTTATTGTGAAACATTACTATATCTTTAACTTCTATGCACCTCTTCTGTTCTGCTATGCTATGATGAACATTATTGTACAACCCTGGAGAACTACTGTTGGAATTTTGAACTGCATTTGTTTTGAAAATAAAGTTATAAAAAAAGTATACCCTCTCTCATTGGTGCAGTTCCAGAAGGGAGATGCAATAAGATGTTATAAAGAGATGATCAATTCCCAATTGATATCCCTTCTCCAGTTCTTATGTTATTCAATGGAGTCTATGCATAAAGATCTCTCCCAGTTGAGTACTCTTAAAGCATACAATCCATAAAACACAGGGATGGGAGAAGTGACGTTATATCCTCTTTATCACAACTTAGTTCATAACTCCCAGGGGGTAGATGCACAAAGGTGTGATAAAGAGGTCATAAAGTGGAGATACCTTCTAAAGTGTGATAAACTCTGAAGTCCTATGTTATTCTGGGGAGTCAATGCACTTATCAACTTGAGAGATATTTGTGCATAGGCTCCATAGAATAACAAAAGAGTTGGAGAGTTTGTCAAACTGGAAATGCCATCTCCATTGTATCACTTCTTTATCACACCTTAGTGCATCTCCCCCTTCTTAGTATAACATGATCACTGAATCTCTTTATTGGTTTTTATTTGTATTAATTACTATTTCACTTCTTCATCTAGAAAAACAGTGTGGGCAGGTGTGAGAAGACATATGCTAGCTCTAGAACCATTAAATACTAAAATAGCCTACACTAAATTGACATTTCACTATGCTGTTATTGAGTTATGGGAAAATCAATATCTTGGAAAAACTGTAGGCATGTCAGACTTTTTGATGATTTTGAAAGCATGGTCAATTTATTTGACTTGATAATATGATTTGGAAATCCCTGCAACAAATATTGATGTACTGGATTAATAAAAATCTTTATCCAGGAATGTAAGCTTTATTGTATGTCACTTAGCTTCCTTTATCCAGGAATGTGAGCTTTATTGTATGTCACTTAGCTTCCTTTATCCAGGAATGTAAGCTTTATTGTATGTCACTTAGCTTCCTTTATCCAGGAATGTAAGCTTTATTGTAAGTCACTTAGCTTCCTTTATCCAGGAATGTGAGCTTTATTGTAAGTCACTTAGCTTCCTTTATCCAGGAATGTGAGCTTTATTGTATGTCACTTAGCTTCCTTTATCCAGGAATGTGAGCTTTATTGTAAGTCACTTAGCTTCCTTTATCCAGGAATGCAAGCTTTATTGTATGTCACTTAGCTTCCTTTATCCAGGAATGTGAGCTTTATTGTATGTCACTTAGCTTCCTTTATCCAGGAACATAAGCTTTATTGTAAGTCACTTAGCTTCCTTTATCCAGGAATGTGAGCTTTATTGTAAGTCACTTAGCTTCCTTTATCCAGGAATGTGAGCTTTATTGTAAGTCACTTAGCTTCCTCTCCAGTATTTTTCTGCAGGCAAAGATTTAAGTAATGCAGATTCAATTATGAAAAATGCACTTTAGATTTCTAAACAAATAGTGATGTAAATGAAACTTAAATACTATCTGATTCAGGGTGTTCTAAGAGAATCAAAGCAACCACTGCTGAAGGAATAGTACATCTGGAAAGGTATGAAACATATATTTATAGACACAAATACCTGCTGACACACAAGCACATACACACACACACATAAATTCTTTCACTGACACACACAAATACACACTTTTGCTGACTCACACAGACACACGCAAACACATACACACACACATAAACTCTTTCACTGACACACACACATACACACTTTCACTGACTCACACATAGACACACAAGCACATCCACACACACACATAAATTCTTTCACTGACACACATACACACTTTCACTGACTCTCTCACACACACACACACACACACACACAAACACTTTATACCTGGCTTTAAAGGGATAGTAATACTTCGTTTTAACTTTATTTTATTTTGTAGGCATTAAAAAAAACGTGAAGAACGATATAAGTCTTATCTCTCAAACCTTTATGGTTTGAGAGATATTCACAAGCAAAGTTTCCCCTCCTGCCCCTTTTACCTAGTGTAAGCCATCTCTTCTCAGATGTGGAATCCAGTCCATAGACCAGACACATAACAGCAGGGGACAATCTTCTTCCTGTGAGAACAATGAAAGCCCTGCCCCCCTTGACAAGCTTTTCAGGTTTTTCCCTTATCTTAATTGAAGATTGTCCCTCTCTGCAGTCTACCTGGGCACCTCCCTTCTGATCTGGCTGAGCAGTGTTACATCAGTAAAAGGGACGGGAGGGAGAACACTTTCTCATTGAATTTCTCTTGTACTACAACTCTGACAGAATTGAAATAACACTCTCCAAAGTCCAAATACTATGATGATTAATTAGAGCTGTTTTTATTATGAAACATTACTATCACTTTAAGACTCTGGCAAAAATTCTGTCGCAGTTAGTGACATCTATATCTATAATTTGCTAGGATGCGTCGCACCCTGTGTGCACAACAATCAAGGATACAGAGAGCTACGCCTCCTAGCAAATTGTGCGTGTGCGGCGGTTGAGGGGAAAGCAGTGGCAGTGGAGGGGAAAAGTGGTAGAACGGCATGCTCCTGGGATCACCAAAATACTGCCGCTGTCCCCCTCCCTCACCAATGCAGGGGAAATGCAAATTCCTGTTAAATTAAATTGGGCTTTTAAACCCTTGAATGCCTCTCTGGAATTCAAGGAGTTAAAAAGCTCTATTCAGATTAATGGAAATTTAGGATTTTTAATTTGTCCCCTATGGTGCAGTTGGTTTACTCCACAATAACTCCAGTTTGCTTCTATAAATATGTGTCAAAACACCTGCCAGACAGGCAGATCTAACTGAACACCAGAAACACCGGCCTTTTTCTGTTTCATCATGGTTTTCCTCCAGTTGAGGTTTGTTCCTCCTTTATCTTCTGTAAAGCTGTCCTTCTCAGACACAGATGATAACTCAGCATTGTCTTCCTTCTCTCCAAATACATTAGCATACACACTATTTTACCCCTTCAGTACTAGAATCATCTCTAGTGTATTGCTTCATAATGTTTTGGGAGCATGATGTCTTCCAGTAGCATGAAAGTGGCATCTGAACCTCCAGAGAACTACAGAAGCATGGCATGTGACACAAGAAAATGTAGTATGTGGTGGGAGGGGGAAAACAATTGCAAAGAACTAGTCAGAGATGCTCAACTAGGAACGAGCCTGCCCTCAAATTATTGAGGGTCTATAGGATGAGTATCCTACCCAGGGTGCAGTCTCTTTTAGCCCACTAGTGCCTTTTACAGAGAGGAAATATCCTAAAGCATGTCATACTGATCCTACCAAAAGGCAGTCCAGCCATGAAGTGCCAGGCAATTCCTCTCTGAAGAAGAGAAGCAGCCAGTCCCAGACGTTTCAGATTTGTTGGGCCTCGTCAGTGAGGTGCAGCTGATCTCTCTAGGGGAGGAAACAATTATTGCAAATATATATATATATATATATATATATATATATATATATATATATATATAAAAATTAATAATAAATAAATAAATAAATAAATAAATAATGTAATTGATAGCTAAATTATAATGCTAATTCATATAAAGCTAAGTTGTGATTGGCAGTCTCTATTTAAGCATAAGACTGTCACTACGCCGGGTGGTAGGAACTTGCGTAGGTTCTGGTTCAGTAGCTCGAGTGCATAGATAGGGATCAAAATTTCGGTACGGTGATGGCATGCCAGGTACTCCCTTGCTGCAGCTGAATTTGGGTAGAGGTGCTGGTCACAAAACCAGATTGTTCCACCCCAGTGGAGCTGGAGTGCAGCCAGGATAGAAGTAACTGGTATCCGTAAAGAACCAGGACAAGGAAGAAATTGAGGAAACAAGGAAGGACTGGATCCCCACTGAAAGAGAATGGTCAGGAGTAGCAAGGTCAACACCAACAATCAGAGTATTAAATAGAATGACAGAGCAGTGGTTGGGGAAATAGCTGAGGTCAGAAGCATGGGAGTAGAGATCAAGCCATAGTCAAAGGTGAAGGTCAAGCAGTGGTCAAGGGTATAGCCTATGTCTGGAGCCAGGTAATGAAGATTCTGGCAGTGGTCAAAAGTATATCTGAGGCCTAAAGCCAGGGAATGGAGATCAAACAGTAGGCAAGGGTATATCCAAGGTCTGAAGTCAATAACTAAGAGCACAAGAATTTAATTGGCTTGTTTGACCATCCATTCTGGTGCTGACCTGTGGCTCTGTTTGACTACTCTCTCGCATTACCCCCTTGTAGTGGACAACCAATCTGGTGCAGACCTGTGACTCTGGCTGACTACCCGCTCTGTGTATGACCTAGGCTTGTCTGACCATCCATCCTGGTGCCGACCTATGACTCTGTCTGACTACTCTCTTGCATTACCCCTTTGTAGTAGACACCCAATCTGGTGCAGACCTGTGGCTCTGGCTGACTACCCGCTCCGTGTATGACCTAAGCTTGTCTGACCATCCATCCTGGTGCTGACCTGTGGCTCTGTCTGACTACTCTCTCGCATTTCCCTTTGTAGCGGACACCCAATCTGGTGCAGACCTGTGGCTCTGGCTGACTACCCGCTCCATGTATGACCTAGGCTTGTCTGACCATCCATCCTGGTGATGACCTGTGGCTCTGTCAATCGGTAATGTTGCATCGGTAATGTCGCATTACCACTTTGTAGTGGACACCCAATCTGGTGCAGACCTGTGGCTCTGGCTGACTACCCGCTCTGTGTATGACCTAGGCTTGTCTGACCATCCATCCTAGTGCTGACCTGTGGCTCTGTCTGACTACTCTCTCGCATTACACCCTTGTAGTGGACAACCAATCTGGTGCAGTCCTGTGACTCTGGCTGACTACCCGCTCTGTGTATGACCTAGGCTTGTCTGACCATCCATCCTGGTCCTGACCTGAGGCTCTGTCCAGCTAACTTCTCGCTTCCTCCTATTGAGCGGATATCCTATCTGGTGCAGACTCTGGCAGACTCTGACAATACTGACTGCAGGCATGAGTCGGTAGGTTTGTTGGTTGTCTCAACCTCAGGCGACAGTCGTCTCCAGGCTGGCTGCAGGCGTAAGTCAGTCATCTTCTGATTCCCTACCCTGAGGAACCATCTGGCCCAGCTTCTTCTCTGACTTAGAGACTACCATTGGCTTCAGCTTAGTCTCTGAAGTTCTGGGATCTGGAGACATACTACTATTTCTGATAGATTCCCTGTCTCTTGGTTACCCTCTGCTCTTTCCTGATTATTGGCATTATTACGCTTACTTTAATAAAGGTGAATTTTACTTTACTGTCTGACTCTTGTCTTTGCTTGAAAACTGTGACATCCGCAAACTGTAACTGAAGAAAAAAAAGATAGAGAGATTTGTGAACTATTGCTAACAGAGGTTCTGCACCTTGAAGATAGACATCTGCATTGGGGTTACCTACCAATTATGTTATGATAGGCACTAGATAATGAACTGAGGTTGCGCATATAATTTGTTATTAAAGCACAAATACATCCCTCACCAAAGCGTTATTGAACATTGGCTCAAATGCAGGAGAGTACTGAAGCCATAATGCTCATAGTCAGAGAAAATATGGAAAAAGCACAGGAAGCCCAGAGCGCCAGTTTGAATAGTAAAGTGAAATTCAGGGTCTGCCAATCAGGAGACAGGGTTCTGGTTCCAAGTTCTACCATTGAAAGCAAATTCCTTGCAAACTGGCAATAGCCATATGAAATCACTGAGTGGGTCAATGAGGTAAGTTATAATGAGAGACAACCAGGTAGGAGGAAGCCAGAGCAAATATATATCACATTCATTTACTAAATCTGTAGACAGATAAAGAAAGTTTAGTAATGGTAAAAGACAAAGTTCCCTGCACTAATCTAAAAAGAAGGACCCTGAGATAAACATAGCTGAAACACTAGCACACCATCAGATGCAGGAAGTCAGGAAATGTGTTTCCAGAAATAAAGATGTCTTCACCTCAGTATCAGAAATAATGCATGTAATTAAACATGATATGTTTACAGGGCCTGGGGAAAAAGTTTAACTTAAAGCCCTACAGGAAACAGAAATCACAGAGTTAAAAACAATGCTTGACCTGGGGGTAATTGAAGTACACCAGAGTGAATATAGAAACATAGAACTGGACAGAAGATAGAACTGGACAGTCTGACCATTTTCCTACTGTAAAAACATCAAACCTTCATTAATGCTTGGTCCTGTCTTATGTTCAGGACAGTCTTATGCCTGTCACGTGCATGCTTGCATTCCATCACTATATAAATCTCAACCAATTGTGCTGGTAGACTATTCCACTTATCTACCACTCTCTTGATGAAGTAAAACTTTCTTACATTACATCTGAACCTCTGTCCCTCTAGATTTAGACTATGGCCTCTTGTCCTAACAACTAGAGTTAATGAGCCGGTAGAGAGAGATTAAAGGGATAGTAATACTTCGCTCTATCTCTACTTTTTTTTGTAGGCAATAAAAAACATGAAGAAAGATATGTCTTATCTCTCAAACCTTTATGGTTTGAGAGATATTCACAAGCAAAGTCTCCCCTCCCGCCCCTTTTACCTAGTGTAAGTCATCTCTTCTCAGATGTGGAATGCAGTACATAGACCAGACAGATAGCAGAAGGGGACAATCTTCTTCCTATGAGAACAATGAAGGCCCTGCCCCCCTTGACAAGTTTTTCAGGTTTTTCCCTTATCTTAATTGAAGATTGTCCCTCTCTGCAGTCTACCTGGGCACCTCCATTCTGATCTGGCTGAACAGTGTTACATCAGTAAAAGGGGCGGGAGGGGGATACTTTGTCATTGAATTACTCTTGAACTACAACTCTGACAGAATTGATATAACACTCTCCAAAGTCCAAATACTATGATGATTAATTAGAGCTGCTTTTGTTATGAAACATTACTATCCCTTTAAGTAGAGCCAGATAATGAACTATATTACATTTAACCAAAGGTTGCTGGCAAGTTCGACTAACAGAGACGACAAAGGAAAAGACATCTTTTTCCACACCAGAGGGTTTATTTCATTACAAGGAGTATGGAACCTCGTAGTAAATATGTAGCTGCCTACCTTGGCAATGTGGTGGCCCACAGTGCATTTTGGGAAGCACACCCGTCCAGAGTTCAGACAGTAGCCCTGCTAAATATTCTATAGGGTTATAAGAAGCTAAATATTTCGGTTACATAATTCAGAAGGGGCTCATTTAACCACAAAAAAGCAAGGCTGCAACAAAAAAAAAGCAGTGTGAGCATTCTTAGGTCCAGCAGGATGTTATCAGAGGTTCCATTCCTAATTTTGCTACCATTGCTAACCCTCCAACAAAGCTAACAAAGGCTAAAAGTCCAGTAATGATAAAGTGGAACCATGAGACGGTGCATGCATTCAAAATCCTAAAAGAGGCATTAAGCATCTACCCTGATTTTGTCTCCCCAGATTTTTTCCAGGGAATTCTTGGTACAGACCAATGTGAGTGGTGTGGGCCTGGGAGCAGTAGTTTGTCACGTGCATAAGGAAAGAGGACATGCAGTTAGGTTCCTTCTCTCTTATCCTCTCCTGCCTGGATTACTGCAATTCTCTACTTATTGGTCTGCCTGCTAGTCTTATTGTTCCTCTCCAATCAGGGGAGGGCTGGCAACTTGTGGCCTGGGGGGCAAATACAATTAAGTGGTCCATTTCAACTACCGTTCCAGCCCACTGTCCCAGCCCATCCCCTTTTGCTCATTTTAAACTTGTTATTAATGCTGTGAAGTAAGACAAATGATACCACAGAGCTTACAACTGCAATGGGGCTACACTAGTGATAATACAGAGCGTACAGTTCAAATGGAGTTACACTAGAGATAACATAGAGCTTACAATTGAATGGAAGCTAAACTAGTGATACCACGGAGCTTTAAAATTTAAAGCTACACTAGTGATACCATAGAGTTTACAATGGCAATGGGTTATGCTACTAGAGGTACCACTAGTTCTGTGGTATCACTAGTTGTAAGCTTTGTGATATCACTAGTGCAGCTCCATTTCAGTTGTAAGCTCTGTGGTATCACTAATGTAGTTCCATTTACAGCAGCAAGAAGGATATTGAGTGAGGCAGTGGCCCACCAGCCCAGACCTATGACCAGCCCAGGGGGCAATTGCCCCTCTGCCCCCCAGGCCAGCCCTCCCCGGTCTCCAATCAATTCCTAATTTGGCCTTCAGAACAATAGTCACCCCTTCACTTCTAAAATCATTGTCATGGCTTCCCATACAGCACTGCATTACATTCAAAATCCTCCTCATTGCTTACCCCTCTGGCACTGAAAGATATATATATATATATATATATATATATATATATATATATAAAAGAAGACTTTGTGCCTGGCAAAACACACCCAGGGGCGGCAGTAAAAAGGATTACTGCTGCCATTGGGTGATTCTGTGGGAGTGTGATTTTGGCCTGCCCCCACTATCCAGCCCGCCCACCACTATCTAAGGCTGAAAAAAAAAATGGCTGCCACACACTCCTACACCACAGACACATGCACATGCCCTCCCACACACACACTAGCAGACACATACACACATATAGACACACGCACGCTGAGGATGATGGGAACAATGTTCAAGCTACAGCTGGAAGGCCATGGTCCAATCTGTATTATGCAGCTTCTTCATTCCCTGTCTTTGAGCCTACACAGCTCTGCTAATTACTACAAGTGAGCTGATTTCTAAACAATCAGCAGGAGGATACTGGCTTGCTGAGAAAGTGGAAACAACGGCAGAGAGGTGATCAGGCAGTGCAGAGCAAGGCTTCAGCTGAGCTGGTAAATGGCAGAGACATGGATGTGACTGTATTTATATATTGCACAAAGAGAGAGAAAGAGAGCAGGTTGTTTGTCAGTCTGTCTGTAAGTAGAGGTGCCAGTTCCTGCAATCATCTCCATGCTGTACATAGCTCACTGTATAGCATGTATGACAAACTATTTATATATGGTCTGGCATTGTATAGTATACAGTCTGTGTATAAGGACTGGCACTATACAGTATAGGAGGGACAGTCCCTGTTTGACACCCAAATCCCTCTGCTCCTCTATTTAGGAGATCACACGGTGTGGTGTATATACAGTAGGCTGACCAGACCTCACCTTTAACCGGGGACACATAGGAAATAAGCATATTTCAGGAGTGCACCAAAATCAAAGCAGCCCTGCAGTATGCATTTTTCATATGTGTCACTGGTTAAAGGTGAGGTCTGGTCAGCCTAATGTACAAGTGTATCAGATTGCTCCACATCAGTAAAACCCACGGTAATGTGGGTATAAACTTCTGTATATATCTGTTAAATTAGCCTGTGTAAAAAAATACTTTCATCTTCTTCTAAATCATTCACTTACAGAAAGAGTAACTTAACCATTTCAGTGCCAGAGGAGATGCAATGCATTGCTTACCCCCTGGCACTCAAAGGGTTAAAAATTCTCTACAATGGTCTGGCACTGTATAGCAGTGGTTCTCAATCTGTGCCCTCAGTGGCTATTAACAGGCCAGGATTTTAGAATTTCCTTTTAAGAGCACAGGTGAGTTAATCAATATGACTGAGCCTCTGATCAACACACTTGTGTTCTAGCAGTGAAATTCCTAAGTCCTGGCCTGTTAGTGGCCACTGAGGGCATGGGCTGAGAACCTCTGCTGTATAGTATACAGTCTGCATGTGTCTGTGTATAAGGACTGGCACTATACAGTATAGGAGGGACAGTCCCTGTTTGACACCCAAATCCCTCTGCTCCTCTATTTAGGAGATCACATTGTGTGGTGTATATACCAGTGTATCAGATTGCTCCACATCAGTAAAACCCACAGTAATGTGGGAATAAACTTCTGTATATATCTGTTAAATTAGTCTGTGTAAAAAAAATACTTTCATCTTCTTCTAAATCATTCACTTACAGAAAGAGTAACTTAACCATTTCAATGCCAGAGGGGATGCAATGCATTGCTTACCCCCTGGCACTCAAAGGGTTAAAAATTCTCTAAAATACACCACCAGCCACGCCCCCAGTAACACCACCGAAAACACAAGTGTCCCTCTTTGGCCATATGAAATGTTGGGAGGTATGTTACTTACACTGCTCACACTGTATGTATTTATGTTCTGATTTGCAGCTGTGTGTCACTGTTTGTGTTGTCAGTGCATGTGTGTGTATATGTGTGTGTTGCATGTGTCTCTGTCTATCACTGTGTGTCCCTTTCTGACACGTACACCCTACGCTATAATTCACTATCATAACATTTATTTAAAAAAAAAGAAACATTTCCTGCATAACATGACGGGCAACGCCGTCCCAAACTGCTAGTATATATATATAGGAAGATATATGAAAATATGGAGACTATGGAGTTGAGACGCTATACCTCCTGTCTCTGTATTGTATAATGCGGACAGGTGAAGATATATTATCCTCATGAGTACAGTCCCAAATATGATGGAATATACGGGCAGAGGTGAATAAGAGATTTAACCTCTAGAGTGGCAGCTACTTACAATATACAAGATTGGACAGCTGTACCTGTTGTGCCAAGCTTGTATGCTGTACATCTAATATGCGGTCACTGCATACGCCAGTATAACCGGCTTGCAGTGGCCGCATTTTGGATGAAATTGTGCCTGGCACTCTTGGGGGGGCATGAGGATCACTCCTCATGCCACCCCAGTTATTGATCTCCCAGCTAATCGAGCTGGGAGATCAATATCCCCTCTTTCCTACCCGAACTTCCGGGTAGGAGTGGGCGGGACCGGGGGAAGCCTCCTAACGTCATTGGTGACATGTTCATTGGTGACCTTAATAAACTTTCTCTGACCCGATTCACTCCTACCGGAGGTAGAGAGAAGGGCAGGAGAGTCTCTGCTATCCTGCGGTCACCATATTGATCTCCCAGCACAATCAGCAGTGAGATCAATAACTGGGGGGGGCATCAGAAGGGGATCTGATGTCCCCCTAAAAGCTCTGAATATATAAATAAATTAAAAAATCTTCAAAATTAACTCTATGAGTGCCGTGTGTTACTAATGTTGTTTTTCTTTGGCTAAGACCTCATAGTTTTGCACTTCTAGCACCCCCTACGGTAGGTCAACTCATACCAATGGGTGTCATTTTTCTCCTAAGAGCAGCAGCTAACAAATACAGTTGGAAATCCCATAGTTTTCACAGATTTCACTACAGAAATGTAAAAAATGCAATTTTTTTCCTATGTCGCATCCTTCTGGAAACATTTATGCACACCAGGATAGGGGTAAGAAAGGAAGTTACCACTCACTAGATGTGGCAGGTTATCTTCTTTTCAAAATGGTATGGTTTATCTACCTTTTCTTCACTTCTGAAGGTGTTATAGCCACTTTTCTACAGGGAAGTCAGGTTTGAGAAAATGTTAGAAAAATCAGAGGTTGTAGTAGGTGTAGTTTTGTACTTCTAGCACCCCCTAAGGTAGGTCATTTCATACCAATGGGGTTTCATTTTTCTTCTAAGAGCACTAGATAATGAATACAGTTGGAAGTTCCATGGTTTTCACAGATTTCAATATATTTGAAGGGGCAGAAATGTAAGAAAATGCTTTTTTTTCATTAGCGCCACCTTCTGGAGGCATTTGTGCACACCAGGCTTGGAGTAAGAAGGCAAATCACCCCTCATTAGATGCGGCAGGTTGTCTTCTTTCCAAAATGGTATGGTTTGTGTACCCTTTCTTCACTTCTGTAGTTGTTATAACCATTTGTGTACAGACAGGTAATGTTTGAGAAAATGTTAGAAAAATTAGAGGTTGTAGTAGGTGTAGTTTTGTACTTCTGGCACCCCCTAAAGTAGGTCAGCTCATACCAGTGGGGTGTCATTTTTCTTCTAAGAGCACTAGATAATGAATACAGTTGGAATTTCCATGGTTTTCACAGATTTCAGTATATTTGAAGGTGCAGAAATGTAAGAAAATTCCTTTTTTTCATTAGCACCACCTTCTGGAGGCATTTGTGCACACCAGGCTTGGAGTAAGAAGGCAAATCACCCCTCATTAGATGCGGCAGGTTGTCTTCTTTCCAAAATGGTATGGTTTGTGTACCCTTTCTTCACTTCTATAGCTGTTATAACCATTTGTGTACAGACAGGTAATGTTTGAGAAAATGTTGGAAAAATTAGAGGTTGAAGTAAGTGTCGTTTTGCACTGTTAACACCCCCTGAGGTAGGTAAACTCATACCAATGGGATGTCATTTTTCTCCTAAGAGCACTAGCTAATGAATACAGTTGGAAATGCCATGGTTTTCACAGATTTCAGTACATTTGAAGGGGCAGATATGTAAGAAAATGCATTTTTTTCCTATAGTGCCACTTTCTGGAAACACTTGTGCGCTTCTTGGGGTAAGAAGGCAAGTCACCCCTCATTAGATGCAGCAGGTTGTCTACTTTCCAGAAATATACAGTTTTATATAGTTATTCCACTGTTTTAGGGTAGCTTTACCACAAAAACACTAGAACGCACATATTAGTTCATAAAGTTGAAAATCTCATTTTGCGCTGCTGGTGATTAGGTCTCTACGCTAGCTATGGACGTAGGTAAAACTATACGAATGTGGTACTTTTTTACACGGATGGCTCAGGGCTTATTCAAATAATTGAAATTTTCGCAATCAATTTAAATGTTTTTAATACATAGTAAGTGATTTTAGCAAAATAAGTACATTTTCACTTTTTTCTCATTATGACATCATAACTTTTTGGACGATGCAAAATTTCTCTTCATTTAAGGTACCATGAAAAAGCTCAATTCGTTCTGAAAAAAAACAATATATAGTTTTCCATATGTAACTAGAAAGTCACAGAGGAAATTAAGCTTAAACAGGATAGCAAAAATGCTGAAAATATGTCTGGCCTACAGGGTAGATGAAATGGCCCAAGCCTCTGGCACTGAAGGGGTTAAACACAATATCTCCCATCTATTAGTATATTGCTATTTGTGTTTCTGTATATTTTATATGCTTTTATTATAAATGTATACATTATTTGGAACATCTAGCTCTCTCATTGTGGTCTTTTTTCTTCTCTTTTGTTTTATTAACCTGTTCACTACCAGGTTAGAGGATAGAAGCGACAGATATTGAGATAATAGTTGTTGGTTTTATTGTAAAGATCTAGGCGGACTGTAGTGCCATTTCTTTCTTTTCTTCTTTTTCTTGAGGTATATATATATATTTCAACTTTTTGGTCCAAGTCTGTATATATATTGTGTCTCTATCAATATTGTATGTTCTATATGTGTGTGTGTGCATGTGTATTGTGACAAAGTGTATGGGAGGATTGTAGAGGGAAGGTATTTAGGACCCAGAATCCTACATAGTCTCTATCCCTCCACCCGTCCCAATTAGCAGGTTTAGCAGTCCCAGGCTGCATAGTTTGTAAAAAGAAAATGGAGTTTGACTTGCTGTGAGCAAGAAGTGCAGAGCAGAGCAACAAAGCAGGACTTGAAAAGGTTGGTTAGACCTGTGCTTTTTTTTGTAGTTCTCAGATTGAGATAGGTTTTTATTTGTAGTGTGTTTTAATTTTGTTTTGTAAAACACTGCCCGTTGATTGTGTTTGATAAAATGTCAAAATAAACCTGCAAATCTTTTTTTAAGAACTGTGGACTGTGTGTAATACCCTAGAAGACTGTATTTGCTGCCCACTGACATATGATTTATCATAGTGTGTTTTGTGCATGTGTGTTGTGGTATATTGTGTGTATTACGTGTGTGTGTGTGGTTCGTGTGTTTGTGTATTGCTTGTGTTTTTTGTGTGAGTGTGTGTTGGGTATGTGTGTGTGAATTGCATGTGTTGTGCGTCTTACGTAGTAACATAGTAACATAGTTGATGAGGCTGAAAAAAGACATGTGTCTTGTGTATATATCTGTATATATATATATATATATATATATATATATATATATACACCAGGGCTTAAAATATGAAGTCCTTTGCTACTAGCCAGACCTAAAAAGTTACTCGCCTCTGCAAGCCATAACATACCCACCAGGGCTGAATTTCTACTCGCCAGGGATAAATTTTCACTCGCCATTGGCTAGTGGCGAGTGGAAATTTTGAGTCCTGTATATACTATAATATAATTTGCTCGGATGCACCTCTCCCTGTGTGTATAATGTGCACATGTGTAGTAGAGCCTGCCGGAAAGATGCAGTCATGGACTGTAGAGACTGGCTAAACGCGCCGGCCTCCAGTCCGAGTATGAGACAAGAAACAAGGTGGCGGCTTGGCCGATCCGGAGCGGGGCACTCTCAATGGCCCACCGCCTGTCTCTGCTCCCGGTTCCGGGTAGCAGCCGAGGCCACTGAGTGGCTTTTACTAGTATATATATATATATATATATATATATATATATATATATATATATACAGGTGGAGATTAGGTAGCACTCTCGCTTAATGTTCGCAAACTGCCTGGGTGCCGATGAAGGTTTGGGATGATATTCACTGTCAATACATGTAATTTCATAACGTCACTAATTAATGGATACTAATTTTGAGGCCCACACCAGGCTGAAGTGTTTAAAAGGCTGTGTATTTTGTTTTACTGTATCCTGTGGAAAGCTGATTGTATACAGCCAAAACGCTGATCAAAAACACCTTGTGAAGTCCTGGAATCTGAGGCAAAAAGGGGATTCCTTGTTAAACTTAGTTGCACATGCCTACCCAGAATCCCTTGCAGTAGTAACAACACTGCAAATGTAAGATTTCTGTGGGAAAAGCAAGTCTTATGGCTTGATTGGTGTGTTTTGTTTATCATTCTATTTACCACCCACCAAATTCACTTGGAAGGGGTTTTCATTCACTTTTTTCCCCACCATAACACTTTCTCTCTCTCTATCTCTCTCCCTCTCTCCCTCGTGTCCCTCTTTAGGAGATATTAGGGGTTCGTACCTCCCAATTGTCCCTGTTTAGGAGATATTAGGGGTCCATTCCTCCCAAGTGTTCTTCTTTAGGAGATATTAGGGGTCTGTACCTCCCAAGCGTCCATCTTTAAGAGATATTAGGGGTCTGTACCTCCCAAGCGTCTTTCTTTAGGAGATATTAGGGGTCTGTACCTCCCAAGCATCCTTCTTTAGGAGGTATTAGGGGTCTGTACCTCCCAAGTGTTCCTCTTTAGGAGGTATTATGGCTCTGTACCTCCCAAGTGTCCCTATTTAGGAGATACTAGCAGTGTGGGATGCATTAGCCATCTATTTGTTTATTTTTTAACCAATGCTTAAGCCTTTGAGTGGCAGAAGGGTACGCAAGGTATTGTGTACCATGCTGCCACTCAAAGGGTTAATGTGAGGCTGAGTACATGACGGGCAATGCCGTTCCAAATTTCTAATATGTATTATTTATATTTAGAGAGAGAAAGAGAGACGGAGAGAGAGAGAGAGGGAGAGATGTGTATATATCCAATAATATAAAAGGTCAGATGTATGTTTGTCGGATGTTAGCCTAAGATTAAGTGATATATTCACAAAACGCGTTAGGCGTTTCGTTATCTTGCACATCTACATTTTGTAGTCCATCAACAACCTGTTAACTTTTGGAATGATGTTTTTAACGTAGATGAATAAAATTGTTTTGTTTTTTATTGAATACGGGCTGGATTTTTGTGGCTGGTGAGGTACGGTGGATCCGTTGTAGCACCTCCTCCGGTGTCTTCTCGTTTGCTGAAATCCGTGAACAGGACTGTAGGGGTATATCTGGATCTGCAGCATCTATTGCCGTGGTGAGTAGTTTCATATTGAGAAATGAGTTCTCTTCTGATGCATTTAAGCACTTAGTAGCGATCTCTGTTTTCTATTGTGTATTTTTGTTTGTCCGATGCAGTCATGTGCAGTAGACACTTTCTTTATGCACTTTGTCCCGTGTACATGGGCTTTTACACTAGTATATATATAGGAGAGAAGATCAAAGCTACCCATTGTATCTTAGTAGTACTGAAAAATAATGGTCAGTACCACTTTCAGTGAGAGAGGGCTACCATGTCTGAGTTAGATTTCATTGTTGCATAGTCTGCTGAGAAACGTGATGCATACTGAATCCTAAAAATAAATAATTTCATTCTGATTAACTCTTGCTATTACATATCATGTGGGATACCATCAACAGTGAAAGAGCATTGCACATAAAGTACAGAACATAATGTACTCTAAGCATTGTGCCTTTCAATGAGCTTTACAAAACAGAAGATACAATCATTTAATTGGCTCTGCATTGTTCATTGTGCAGCAATACTGTTGACTTGAGAAATCTCTGTTTCTCATGACAGAGAGCTCAATAACTGCCTGTGAAATATGGGAGATTTCATTACATTTATCAAGATTAGTCTTTTTCTAAGTCATTTTTCAATACCAAACGACAACAGTCACCACTCTCATAAATGTCTTGTTCACATTTCCCAAAGGAGAGATAAAGATAGATACCTACTATAGTCTTGTCGATGCAAAACCGGGGTAAACACAGAAGAATGTGATTTACACACAAAAGATTAGGGACCCCATTCAATAAAAATCAGTTAAAAAAACTGCCGTTTTTGTTTTTTAAGTCAGATATCATTATTCAAATCCCCACATTGCTAAAACAAAACTTGCGGTATTTCTACACACCGCCAGTCAAAAAAAAAAACAACGCACAAGTAGTATTCAGTTACATGCGGTCTGTTCTACAGCCAGGGCTGGATTTTCCGTAAGGCAGAGTAGACATCTGCCTACAGGCGCACCCTACAGAGGGGCGCCTGCCAATTAAATTTTTTTTTTTTTTTTGACGTGGAGTGGCTTGCCATGCTGCGCCGAGCAGCCGCGTTGTAAGCTGTGAGCTCTTCCGGCTCTTTAGTAATGCAGAGCGCTGGGATCTCCCAGAGCTCTGCATTACTAAAGGGGAGGCCGCACGGGAGCTCTAGCTGCGGGGCCACCAGGGAGGTAGGAAACGGATGTGGGGGAGAGAATGACGCTTAACCATTTGAGTGCCAGAGTGGTACACAACGCATTGCAAAGCAATGCGTTGTGTACCACTCTGACACTCAAAGAGTTAATTTGGAGATAATGGGGGCAATGTGAGGTCAATATGGGGATGATGGGGGGCAAGCGATGTGGAGCTGATGTGGGGCAATGTGAGGGCAATGTGGCGCTAATGGGGTCAATGTGGAGCTGATGGTGGTCGATGTGAGGGCAATGTTGAGATGATGGGGTAATATGAGGGCAATGTGGAGCTGATGGGGGGCAATGTGAAGGTGATGGGGGCAATGTGAGGGCAATATGGAGATTTGGAGCATTGTGGAGATGGCGGGGATTGGGGGGAGCGCTTCAGATATCTTTGCCTACAGGCTCCTGAGATGTAAATCCAGCCCTGTCTACAGAGTGTTTTATGGTTACATTTTCTGCTGGCAATCCTGCACCTCAAAGTTGAGGCATAGAAGCAACACAACAATTTCAAAACCATTGTTGTTTTAATGAAAGCTGCTCAGAATACATTAACGCATGCTCTCTAAGGACAAGACAAATGAAGAAGTGTCAAGTTAACCCCCGAAAGCACCCAAACAAATGGAGAAGTGTCACATTTACCCCTGAAAGCACGAATATAGAACCTGAAAAATAAATTGTGTCCTTAAATCTGCTCAGCTACCAGTAACACAGGACCTCCTTCAATACCAAAGGGGTATGCAAAACAGCACCTCCAGAGCAACAAGGGTTAAAGGGATAGTAATACTTAAAATGTAAAAAAAAAATGTTGTAGGGTTTATCCCCCTGAGAAAAAAACAAGGACACTCCCACTGCTGAAAGGTGTTTTATTCAAACGTTATTACAGCTCAAAGTTGAACTTTTTAGGTGCAATATCACAGTGGCCTGAAATTGTATAGTTGCACTGTTACTACACCATCCTATGGACAGCTCTGGTCCCGGGACCATAAATCTCCATAGGATGGTGTAACAGCGCCGCTATACAATTTCAGGCCACTGTGATATTGCGCCTAAAAAATGAAACTTTGAGCTGTAATAACTTTTGAATAAAACACCTTTCAGCAGTGGGAGCACCCTTGTTTTACTCAGGGGGATAAACCCTACAACATATTTTTTTTTTTTACATTTTAAGTATTACTACCCCTTTAAAGCACAGGCACAAAAGCACATATGGGAGGCACTGTTTGGATTTTTTTGGGGGCTACTAATATTGATACTTTTCTGGTTTGGGATTGACTGGGGCTTAGATTTGCCCTTGATAAAGCTTAATTTGATCTTACTGTCATCAATTGCATGCCACTTTCATTTGACGTTAACGTTTTGTGCGTTTTTTGATGCAGAAGTTTAACACGTAGTTGAATAAAAGCAGACAGCGCCATTTTTGTGAGTACGGTGACCTGTGTGGTCTACGCCAGTTTTGTTTTTTCGTGGTTCTACATTTGAATAGCTGTAAAACCCGTTTGCAATTTACACGGTACCTGTTTTTACTGTTATGCCTGTTTAACGTGAAACTATTGAAACAATCCAAGGACAGACAGCAAACCTGCTCAGTCTAAATGTGAATAATGTGCCCTGTATTAGGAATATGTTATAATACTGTGAATGAATTTGAGGCAATAGTGCCTACATTTTTGGCCCAAAAACGAGGTTTAATCTTACCAACCATGCCAAGGTTCCTCAAGTATGGCAAATCCTACTCTAAACACTTGTCCATATCTAAAAATTAAAATTAAAAAATAAACCCCTGAGGTAATGTGGTAGTAACGCATAGAGCAGGGGGATCCTTTTTACTTTCTTTTTGTATGCATGAAGGTCCCCATGTATGCAATTAAAAACAAGTGACAGACAATATTTAAAAAAGTGTAAGAGAAGACTTGCCCTGTATAGAGTGGAAACCCAAAAGGAACTGAAGCTCAATCAGCCCTTATATACAGCTTGTGACCACTCCCACAGGCCACTCCCACAGGCCACATGAGGAAAAATCAGTTGTAAACAAACCTAGAATGTAAAAGCCATAGTTACCTCTTCAAGGCCTAGAATGTAAAGAAAAGAATTGGTGCAATGGAACAGTCATGTGTGATAATAATGACAGTAATTCATATTATTATCACACATGACTGTTCCATTGCACCAATTCTTTTCCTTACATTCTAGGCCTTTAAGAGGTTAACTATGGCCTTTGCATTCTAGGTTTGTTTCCAACTGATTTTTCCTCATGTGGCCTGTGGGAGTGGCCTGTGGGAGTGGTCACAAGCTGTGGGAGTGGTCACAAGCTGTATATAAGGGCAGATAGAGCTTCAGTTCCTTTTGGGTGTCCACTCTATGCAGGCATACAGGGCAAATCTTCTCTTACACTTTTTTAAATATTGTCTGTCACTTGTTTTTAATTGCATACATGGGGACCTTCATGCATACAAAAAGAAAGTAAAAAGGGTCCGTCCCCCTGCTCTACGTGTTACAACCACATTACCTCAGGGGTTATTTTTTATTTTTCATTTTTAGATAGGGACTTCAAGTGTTTAGACTAGGACTTGCCACACGTGAGGAACCTTGGCGCAGCTGGTAAGCTTAAACCTCGTTTTTGGGCCAAAAATGTAGACACTAATGCCTCAAACTTATTCACAGTATTATAAGATATGCCTAACACAGGGCACACTATTCACAATTAGATTGGAAGAGCACAGGTTTGCTGTCTGTTCTTTGCATTTTGGGCTTCGGCCTAATGTATGGGGGACTGGAGAACCCTCTCATTCCTTGCTGCACACTTCAGTAACCCCAATTTTATCAATGGACATTTCATGTAAAATAAATAATTAAAAAGTATTACACAGATATACACATATATAGTTATGCACTAAGGTGAGTTAGCGCTGTAAGCTGTTGTCTTTTCTATTGAAACAATCCCTACTTCAATAAGTCAAACACAAATTCCATTTGATTTAAAGAAAGGCATTGGAGACCCTTTTATCATTCAATTTTTTTTTTTTTTTTTTTTTTTTTTAAGCTTTATTGAAATCCAGTATGAAATACACATCTATATCGCATAGTATAGTACAGATTACAATCGGATCAGAGATCACAATTACATATGTAAACATATAATAACATATAAACAAGAAAATTGGTCTCCACAATGTAGTCTCCTTCCCCTCTTGTGTGCATGCGAATTCCTATAATGATTATAAAGGAACATTAGCATTTAATCGTCTGCATATCCAATCCCTATCAAGAAAATATTAGAAATAGAAAATAAGAAAAGGAACGAAAGATGAATATAGTGAGAATGATATAAGAAGTGTCAGAAGGCGGGTACTAGACCCAAGAAATAGGTAAGTGGCAGAGAGGTCCAGGGGTGACCCAAGCGTGCCCGCCCGTACGTACTTAAAGGAACTCCAACTGCTTCATCTCAGAACGCCCAGCTGTCACCAAGCAGCAGGAGTATGCTGAGTCAGTTTTCATATGATTCTCCCAGAGACCACCAGGGGGACCTCCTGACCCGGCTCCTCTCCCCCCTGCGTCAAGCGGTGTTTCACCCCACTAAGGTCGAACCATAATAAAGTTGCAGTCAAGGAGGAGAGGGTGGGGCACCCATCTTGTTTTTTTTTTAAAGGAGAATTTTTAGTTGTCCCGTATGAAGCAATTTATTTATTCAAATTTCAGATCTTTATTATATCTGACTCACTGTGAGGTTGATTTTGTTCCTGATTTACTTCTTGACTACAGTCCTACAACAGAGATGTAGACATTTAAGTCTTAATCAATGCAAAGTTAACTCTAATCATCCAATATCTCTCTATCCTTAGGCAATTTTTAACAATACAAAGAACCTGTACAGGCAATTTGTTCCTCAATAACATAGCATCCTGTTATTTTTCAGCTTTAAGAAGTTAGAGTTCACGTCAAACCATATGAGTAAAAAATGTATTGATCCGTAAACCACCAATTTTTGCAAAACGCTGATGAAAATCATATCTTTGGAGCTCAACAGTAATCTTAATCAAAGAAAAGTTCCCTAAAGCATCAATTACTGTTTTATACTTTCAGTCATTTAGAGGCATAGTGTAATATAATTTGTAACTGCAGGCTTTTGAAAGAAAATGCACTGTACGTCTGAGAAGCAGAGCAATGGTGAGCAAAGAGAATACTAAGTGGTATAAAGTCTGTTTATTTTGTCTTCAGTTAAGGGGACAGACTGTGACTTGGACTTTTTTTAAAGGGATAGTAATACTTCGTTTTAACTTTATTTTACTTTGTAGGCATTAAAAAAACATGAAGAATGAAAAAAGTCTTATCTCTCAAACCTTTATGGTCTGAGAGATATTCACAAGCAAAGTTTCCCCTCCCTCCCCTTTTACCTAGTGTAAGCCATCTCTTCTCAGATGTGGAATGCAGTCCATAGACCAGACAGATAACAGCAGGGGACAATCTTCTTCCTATGAGAACAATGAAAGCCCTGCCCCCCCTTGACAAGTTTTTCAGGTTTTTCCCTAATCTTAATTGAAGATTGTCCCTCTCTGCAGTCTACCTGGGCACCTCCCTTCTGATCTGGCTGAGCAGTGTTACATCAGTAAAAGGGGCGGGAGGGGGATACTTTGTCATTGAATTACTCTTGAACTACAACTCTGACAGAATTGAAATAACACTCTCCAAAGTCCAAATACTATGATGATTAATTAGAGCTGCTTTTATTATGAAACATTACTATCCCTTTAAGTAAAGAAAATCAACAATATTTGAAAAAGGCATCATCATTTAGAAATCTGAGCATGTAACACACACAAAAAGTCTTTGTTACATTTTATGGACTTCATCCACTTACGGCCATATGTTCAAAGAGGTAGTGAGAAAACTTTTGTCGTTTGTAACAACTTTTCAAAGTACAGAGTCGTTGGGCTCATTAATATTTTCAAAGAATATCGGTTGTGATTGGAAATATGTCGTTTGCCCTGACTGAAATTGTTGTATGTAAAGACAAAAAATGTCTTAAAGGGATAGTAATGTTTCATAATAAAAACAGCTCTAATTAATCATCATAGTATTTGGACTTTGGAGAGTGTTATATCAATACTGTCAGACTTGTAGTTCAATAGTAATTGAATGACAAAGTATCCCCCTCCTGCCCCTTTTACTGATGTAGCACTGCTCAGCCAGATCAGAAGGGAGGTGCCCAGGTAGACTGCAGAGAGGGACAATCTTCAATTAAGATTAGGGAAAAACCTGAAAAACTTGTCAAGGGGGGGCAGGGCTTTCATTGTTCTCATAGGAAGAAGATTGTCCCCTTCTGTTATCTGTCTGGTCTATGGACTGCATTCCACATCTGAGAAGAGATGGCTTACACTAGGTAAAAGGGGTGGGAGGGGAAACTTTGCTTGTGAATATCTCTCAAACCATAAAGGTTTGAGAGATAAGACTTATATCGTTCTTCATGTTTTTTTAATGCCTACAAAATAAAATAAAGATAAAACGAAGTATTACTATCCCTTTAACTAACGACAAAAATGTCTTAGCTAAAGCCAAAAATTCTCATATTCAGAACTACACATCCCCTCCGCTATTTCTTAAAGTACAAATTGTGTCTTTTTCAAGACATTTTTTTGTCGTTAGTTACGACAAATTTTCTTTTCCTCTATACAACACTGGAGAATAGTTTATCCACGCCCTTGCCCCGCCTCTCTGACCGGCAGTTCTGGAGTTTTGTGTTACATAATGGACATTACTAATTTTGTTGTATACTGTATAGAAAATATGTCGTTCATGCATACCATTACTTATTTTTGGCATTGTTACAACATTTTTTTGTCGTTATCCCTTTGAACATATGTTCCTTAGTTGTAGACTTTACTTTATGGACTTTCTTGGTACAGCTGGCTTTTCAAGGCCCCAGGTTACAACAAGGAAAGGTATGATACAATTTCCTTTGTACAATACCAAATGAACATCTTCTTAGAATGACACTAGAATGTCTACTTCCTGCTTCCTACTTACATTAGATGTTACATTGTATGTCTCTGTGACCTTTAAAACCTCGGGGCTCAACCACTGTGACTGATCAGGTGAGATGGGATGAACAACATTTTTTGCTTCAAAAGTGTAATCGATGAAAAATAGCACTTCCTGTTGTGCATGAAATTTTTTACAAAAAAGTGTTGATTTTCTGCTTTTTTCCACCTTGCTTATTGCATTGAAATCAATGGTAAGAGTGAATTTTGCCCCTGCAAGGATAACATAAAAGGGACGTCAGGTTCCCGCAGCTTGTCACTTCTGCTTTTGAAATGGAGAAAGTAGCACAATTTTGGAGGCAGTTAGGACAGGCAGATAAAGTGAAGATGGAGTGTAGTTTAGGGAGTCTTGTAGACTGGAAATATGTTCTGTTTTAGAAGGTCTGGGGAACTCTGGGGGGAGTGTGGTGGGAGAAAGGTGATTTGATTTCCCCAAAGTACCTCAAAATCTTGTGTGACTGAGAAGACACAGGAGCACTGTGATCCATGTTCCTTTCTGCTGACTGTTCTCTATGTTCATACCTTCCAACATTTCAAATTGCCAAAGAGGGACACTTGTGTTTTAGGGTGTGTTGCTGGGGGCGTGTCTGGTGGGTGTGGCATTACCAAGAATTTGTAGGCTATTTCATGACCGATTGACACCTACTTGTGAAACCTAATAATGATTTAGAACAAGACCAAATTATTTTATTTACACAGACTAATTTATACACACATATACTGACATTTATACAAACAGTAATGTGAATTTTATTGCTGTAGAGCAATGTGATACACTTATACACACACCACACAGTCTGATCTCCTAAAAAGAGGGACATCAGGGTGGGAAAGAGGGACAGAGGGATTTGGGTCTAAAAGAGGGACTGTCCCTCCTAAAGAGGGACACTTGGGAGGCATGCTATGTTAGGGGAGTCAGGGGGTATGTGAAGGGAAAAAGGGAGATTTGCACCCAACACATCACAATTTTGTGTGACTGAGAAGGCACAATCAGTTGTGATCCGAGTTCCTTTCGGTGCTGTTCTCTGTGTTGGGGGGGGGGTCTGTGTCTTTTGTATAGTGGGCTAAGGAGGTTTCTCAAAATGCCCCCCAAATCTTGTGTGACTGAGAAGACACAGACAGCTGTGATACAAGTTCCATCCTGAACTGAGTAAACTGCTGTCACTGACTGACTGACACTCAATAGACAGACAAGTTCAACTGACACTGATTCCTTCAACAGCCATCAGAAATTTAGTAAAGTCAATTGTCATCTGTAGTGGAAAACAAAAATAATGACTGCAGTGACATTAGGAGAGAGAGAAAGCAGCTGCTGAAATCCTTTTTACACTAGCTAAAGACAAAGAGGGGAAGAAGCAATTGCACTGGGGTTTTTTTTGTCATCAGTGATAGGGACAGTTAATAATAAAAACTTAAAATATATTAAAAATAAGTGAAAAAAAAGTAAAAAATTATTTGACTGATACGTGACAGAGAGGGACCCTGAAGTGAGCTGCGAATGAGGCAGACATATAAGTGTTGTTGTGTACGTCACTGTTAAAGGGATAGTATTACTTAAAAAATACTATCCTGCATCTTGTAGCCCTTAAAAAACTGAGTAAAATGACACCAGCGGCATCTCTCAAACCTTTATGGTCTGAGAGATATCCGCTTTCAAAGTTCCCTCTTTTTGGCTTTCCCCTGACGTCAGCGTTCTAGCTGAGAGCAGGAGAGTCCTCTCCTGGGATCAGCCAGCGGCTCTGCAGCAGTGCAGACATTGCGTTAATAAAAAAGAAATCCTTTACTAAAATGGTCTTCTACGTGTGCTTGGTTTGCAAGCACATGTAGAAGACCTTTTAAGTTAATGATTTCTTTTTTTATTAACGTGATCTCTGCACTGCTGCAGAGCCGCCGCTGGTCCCGGGACCAGATTCCCTTGCTGTCAGCTAGAATGCTGACGTCAAAGGAGAGGGGACTTTGAAAGCGGATATCTCTCAAACCATAAAGATTTGAGAGATGCCGCTGGTGTCATTTTACTCAGTTTTTTAAGGGCTACAATATGCAGGATAGTATTTTTTAAGTATTACTATCCCTTTAAAATACACACACACAGATGAAGGAGGGCAGGATTTCCATTAGTCTCACAGAAGATTGTCCCTTGCTGCTCTCTGTTCAGACCGGTTTGGGGAGAGCATTAGGTTAAAGAGGCGGGAGGGGGGTACTTTAAAACTGAATTACTTTGGAACTACATGTGAGAGACATAAGAGCGTTAAACAGAGATAAATGTATTGGCATCCATTACTATCCCTTTAAAACCGATATATAAAGAAAGTTTGTGTAAAATTATTACAAAACAACATAAGGATATATATAAAACTGTTTAGCGACATTTTCACTAAGTACTAACAACAATCAGTTTTTTGAAAAGTAGAAATGGATGTTGTCCAAATTTATAAGGAAACTCAATAATTGTGCCAAAAATTTAGACTTAGTGGTTAAATCTAAAAGAGACAGTGATACTTAAAATGTAAAAAAAAAGTGTTTTAGGGTTTATCCCCCTGAGTAAAACAAGGATACTCCCATTGTTGAAAGGCCTTTTATTCAATAGTTATTACAGCTCAAACCTGAATTTTTTCAGGTGCAGTGTCATAGTGGTCTGAAATTGTACAGTGGAGCTGTTGCTAAACCATCCTATGGACAGATCATTGGTCGACTAAACAAAGTTTTCCATAGGATGGTGTAGCAAGAGTGCCATTACACAATTTCAGGCCACTGTGATACTGCACCTAAAAAAATCAACTTTTAAATGTAATAACTATTGAATACAACACCTTTCAGCAGTGGGAGTTCCCTTGATTTACTTAGGGGGATAAACCCTATAACATATATTTTTTTTCATTTTAAGAATTACAATCCCTTTTAATGTAAGGTATAAACTATTCATAATGGAAGTATATAGGACATCAAAGGGATAGTAATGTTTCAAAATAAAAGCAGCTCCAATTAATCTTCATAGTATTTGGGCCTTGGAGAGTGTTATTTCAATACTGACAGAGTTGTACTACAAGAGTAATTGAATGATAAAGTATCCCCTCCCGCTCCCTTTACTGATGTAACACTGCTCACCTCAGAGCAGCAAGACTGTCCGGATGGATCACAGAGAGGGACAATCTTCAGTGAGAATAAGGAAAAACATAAAAAAACTATCAAGGGGGGCAGGGTTTTCCTTATGATCACAGTAAGAAGATTGTCCTTTGCTGTGAGCTGTCTGGTCTGTGGACCAGATTCCACATCTGAGGGGAGGCGTCTTACACTAGATAAAAGGGGAGGGAGGAGGATACTTTATCATTCAATTACTCTTTAACTACAACTCTGACAGAATTGAAATTACACTCTCCATGGCCCAAATACTATGAAGATTAACTGGAGCTGCTTTTATTTGGAAACATTACTATCCCTTTAAGTGAATATAATATAAGCTATGTATTCACAAAAAATCTTATTAGTACATTTTCTCAGATAAAATGTTTATAAGCTCCACTTTAGGTCTGTATAAACATGATCCATCTTAAAAGACAGTTCTTAATCATCTTCCTCTGGGGCAAGATGTTCAAAAAAGTCGTCATAATGAAAAAATTGTCAAATAATGAGTTAGTGGTAAAAGAAGGACAGTATTTTCACAAATAAATCTGTCATGTATGAAAATGTGTCTAAAGAATTAAAAGTGCCCCTTTGAAGAGGACATTCTTATTTACTTTGTTACTGCTGCGAAAGCCATCATCCCTATCCTCTGGAAATCTTCATCCATTCCTGCTATGGACACGTGGTATAACAAATTCAAAGACCAGATACTTCATATTCGGATGACTTGGATTAAATGGTATTCTTTGTGGGACTCTGTGCCTTAATTTTTCCTTAAAGGGATAGTAATACTTAAGTATTACTAATCCCTATATTAAAGTCCTATTAAAAATAAATGTATTGCCCCCAGTGTCATCTCTCAAACCTTTATGGTTTGAGAGATAATCGCTCCTAAAGTTGCCCTCTCCCTCCCCCTTCCCTGTAGTCAGCGTTCTAGCTGACTGCAGGGAAGCCAGTCATACGACTTTCAGGTGGCTCTCCAGCACAGCCGCGATCGCATTAATAAAAAAGAAAACTTTCACTGAAATGGTCTTCTACATGTGCTTGGTTTGCAAGCACACATAGAAGACCGTTTTACTGAAAGATTTTTTTTTTTATTAACGAGATCGTGGCTCTGCTGCAGAGCCGCCTGATGATCTATGACCGGATTTCCCTTCAGTCAGCTACAACGCTGACTTTGGGGAAGGGGGAGGGAGAAGGCAACTTTAGAAGTAATTATCTCTCAAACCATAAAGGTTTATTTTTAATAGGACTTTACTATAGGGATTAGTAATACTTAAGTATTACTATCCCTTTAATTGATCCAATCCTAATATGTGGGTAAGGAGGAATTCGGAGCTAGACCACCTAGCTCTGGGCTGTCCCCCCCCCCTCATTCCTCCCTATCTGTCTCCACTCTCCATCATTTTCTTAAAGGGATAGTAAACTCCAAAAAAAAACTGTTCACAAATTGATAGGAATAATAAAAAAAAAAAATGGTTTGAGAGATATAAGAAAATAAAGTCCTCCGTTCCCTCCCCTTTCTGCCTGAAAAGCTGTAAAGCTGTCAGAGGCAGAATCCGGTCGCCCGACTGTAGGCGGCTCTTCAGGAGCGCTGACATCGGGATATCTAACTATAATTACTTCATCTGTATGGTCTACAACATGTGCATGGCTTGCAAGCACACTTTGTAGACCATTCCAATGAAGTAATTATAGTTAGATATCTAGATGACAGCTCTCCTGAAGAGCCGCCGTCTGGTCCCGGAAGCAGGATCTCATGACGTCCGCTATACAGAGGACGCATGAGAAGGGGGAGGAGCAGAGGTCTTTATTTTATCTCTCAAACCATAACGGCTTGAGAGATGGGAATAAGGGCATTACATGTTTTTTTTTATTATTCCTACCAATTCGCAAAGTTTTTTTTTTGGAGTTTACTATCCCTTTAAGTTTTCTATTATTTCTTTCTTTCCTTTGTCCTCTCTCTTTTTCTTTCCTTATCTACATCTTGACAGACTGATTGGAGAGTTTCATCCTTAAATATCCAAACCATTAAAGTCTTTGGTCACTACATCAATGCTAGAGATGTTGTATTTCTCCAATGTCTCCTATATTAATGCATTATAAATGTAATGTCTTGTGACTGTTAAATATGTACTTGCTTATTGTAATTTCACTCACTCGATTATGTGTATTTTTGTATTTCTTCAATCACCTGTCTCATTTTTCCTCTTCATATAAAATTCATTATGAGCTATTTTATATTAAAAATGACGGTAAGAAGACTTCAATGCTGCCTTTAAATATTCTTGGCCTAGATGCACTAAAGGTCGAAGAGGGCTACGAATGTCGATGTTCTGTCGGAGCAGTGTGGTAGGCAAATCCTCAGTATTCACAAAGTGTCTACCACATCACTTCACCAGAACTCCGACAAAAAGATACCCACATCGACATCAATCTGACATGCCTTTACCATGTCTACGAATTCATATTCTTATAATCGACAATTGCATGAAATGAAGCATAATCAGGTACATTCGTATGCAAGGGAGTTTGTTGATATATACTCTGATGTGTTGATTCCGGTACACAGGTTACCTTTGTCACTCCACGTATAAATACTGTGCTTATTGACTTCTGTATATAACTGAATTATAATTGTCTCTGTCTTTATGACTATGTCTGCTATTCATTTCGATGCATACAGACACATCAGCTATCTAGAATGCTGACCAAATTCACACTACTCCAGTTAGAATGCACCGGTAACTGTGGTATGTAAACCGGAATGTTGCCGCTGGTACGGGTGATAGTAGAAGCAGAGGGATCAGCTGGGAGATGGGGCGCATATGTGATTAAAATGGAGACATTAACATGTCTCCATTTTAAGAATGTGGTTCTGCATGGTTATGAACAGTGTGAGTATTGTTTATTAAAAATTGCAGACAAAGTCAGGTTGGAGGAGTCAGTTGTGCAGCATACTCAAACTGGACGACAGTACCCATAATGCTCAGTTTGTGTCACGTTTCAGTGACAGAGTCATATCTGACATATATGAGATATATATAGTGCTCCCATTCCACATCCTAACTTTCTCCAACTTTACACTTGACTTTATTTGACATACACTTCCTTTTATTCAACACTTAACCCTTTGAGTACCAGTAAGGTAGCAAGGCATTGCTTAGCAATGTGTGTGCTACCCATCATAATCAGCCAGCCATTGGCCTGGGCAAGATAACAAGTTATAGTCCATCAACAGCTAGAGAATGACAGGTTACTTTGCCATAGAATAAACTTTTATTTTTTAGGAAACTATTAAAAACAAACAAATGTGAACACTTTGAGCTCCAATGCCTTGCACTCCCATCTGGCAGTGAAAGGGTTATTGCAATGTAGCTGTAAATAAAACAAATAAAAAAAACAAAACACATGTTAAAGTGATAGTAATGTTTCACAAAAAAGGCAGCTCCGATTAATCTCCATAGTATTTGTGCCATGGAGAGCGTTATTTCATTACTGTCAGAGTTGTAGTTCAAGAGTAATTGAATGATAAAGTATCCCCCTCCCACCCCTTTTACCAAGTGTAAACCACCTCCCCTCAGATGTGGAATCTGGTCTCTTGACCGGACAACTCACAGCAAGGGACAATCTTCTTACTGTGATCATAAGGAAAAACCTGCACCCTTGACATGTTTTTCAGGTTTTTCCTTACGATCATTGAAGATTGTCTCTGAAGTACCATTTAAATCCATGAGGTTCTTTTTTTATTGATATTTGCCCTTTACAGTGCTGTTGGTATGCTTCAGAATTTCTACAATAGTCACCAACCTTTTTGGATTTTAGAAATATCTCCAAACTATTAGGAAGCAATATATTGGCGACAGCTTTAGCACCTGGAGGGTTAAAGGGGAACATTCACATACAGAAAACTTTTGAGCATTTGTTTAATTACTTAAGAAACATTAGGAAAGGTGCCCTTTTTTTTTTTTACTAAATTATTAAGATATTACACTTCAAAGTTCTCAACTATTGCATACTGCTGCACGCTGTAGCTGCGGCACGGCTCTCAGGACTTCCCAGCAGCCTGTCATTCCCCTCCCACCTCCCTCCCAGCTGCCCCCGGGAGCGCGTCCACACTTCACTTCGGTGCAGTGTGAATGGCTCCTAGCATTACAGGAAGAGACGATTAGCATTATACTGAGGTTGCAGTAGTAGTACTATTGAGGTTGCAACCTCAGTATAATGCTAATCGCCACTTCCTGTAACAGTAGGAGCCATTCACACCACACCGAAGTGAAGCGTGAAATCACTCCCGGGGGCAGCTGGGAGGATGGTGAGAGGAGAATGACAGACTGCTGGGAAGTCCTGAGAGCCGTGCCGCAGTATGCGGAAGTTGAGAACTTTGACGTTTAATATCTTAATAATTAAAGGGATAGTAATACTTAAAATGTAAAAAAAAATATGTTGTAGGGTTTATCCCCCTGAGTAAAACAAGAGTACTCCCACTGCTGAGAGGTCTTTCATTCAAAAGTTATTAATTTTCAAAGTTGAATTTTTTAGGTGCAATATCATAGTGGCCTGAAATTGTACAGTGGCATTGTTGCTACACGATCCTATGGACAGCTCTGGTCCTGGGACCAGAGCTGCCCATAGGATGGTGTAGCAACAGCACCACTGTACAGTTTCAGGCCACTGTGATATTGCACCTAAAAAATTCAACTTTGAAAATGAATAACTTTTGAATGAAACACCTTTCAGCAGTGGGAGTACTCTTGTTTTACTCAGGGGGATAAACCATATAACATTTTTTTTTTACATTTTAAGTATTACTATCCCTTTAACACCTTAAGGACCCATGGTGGTCCTGCACAGTCATGGGTTGTTATGCCCTTAACGACCCATGACGGTCCAGGACCGTCATGGCTTAAATGATAGCAGCGTGCCTCCATGCACGCTGCTATCATTAAATCCAGGTTGAGACTGAGCGCCCCGAGACCGGGGCATTCAGTCTCAGCCCTTCTTCTTTCCTCCGGTTCATGCGATCGCCTTATCAGCGATCACATGTACCGGCATAGTGACAGACAGAGGCAGCATGCAAAGCATGCTGTCTGTGCCTGTCTCGTCTGCCTCTGTCTCGCTTGCTCTCAAAGTAAGGGAGACAGAAGTAGACGGGAGACACCTAGTGGTTAAAAAAATACAGCAGTTGGGGGTATTAACCCCTTCACTGCTGGTGCAGGAGGCTGGCTACATGCAGGTCAATTTTTGACCTGCAATTTTACACTTAAAAAAAACAAAAAAAACACAACACACTTTTTTTTTTTTTACAAAAACATTTTTATTTAAAAAAAAAAATATATAATTAAACAATATTACAAGTGTGATTGTTGTGGAGCCATGTAATACACTTATACACACCACCAAATGCCAGGGACAAAAAAAGTGTCAAAATAGGGTGGGAAAAAGGGACATGGGGATTTTCACCCAGGGGGGACAGTGGCCACTTTAAACTGCACATTTTGTAGGTATGACTGACCGGTCATACCTTTCATGCAGTCTCCATAAAAATGTAACCCTTTGTGGCCAAATGATCCCAAGAGAAAAAAAAAAAATGGTGGGTTTTTTTTACATTTTTTTACCTTTTTTTTAAATTTTAATAAAGTGAATGGTGGGTTATCCATATAAATAGGGTATCAAATGAAAGCCCTATTTATGCTTAAAAAAACAGTATATAATTTATGGGGGTGGAATAAAAGCCTAAGAGGGAAAACACTGTTGAACAAAGACATAGTCAAAAAGGTCAGAATTGCTCCAGTCCTTAAGGGAAAACGACCTCAGATTTTCCCGGTCCTTAAGGGGTTAAGGAAAAAAAAGAGAGCACCTTTCCTAATGTTTCTTATGTAATTAAATGCTCAAAAGTTTTCTGTATGTGAATATTTCCCTTTAAGACCAGATTGCCTAATGTTTTATTCATTATGCAGTGTTCACTTTTTTCAGCAACGGGAGGCCTTGTTAAATGTCTTTATATGTAAACACAAAATGTAATTATTTATTGAAGCCCATAATATTTCTGTAGGTGTACAGTGTGTGTGGGATCAGACTAATTTATTGCATTATGTACCTGTAACACACAACACTTGTTTGATATATAAAACCAGCTCCATTACATAAACTACCAATAACCCGTGTAATCATTTCATATTCCTAACATGTGATTGTCATGTTCCAGTCATGAATTAACAGGTGCTAGGGTCAGACGTTACAGGTATTCCATAGTAACACTTTGAATGACAGAGAGGTATACAATGCATTGCACGCAACAAAGTGCATTGGATACCTCTCTTGCAACTAAAGAGTTAAAGTCAAATATAAGGGTTAAAGTCAAATATAATTTCAGGTATCTGAAAATGAGTCTGATTTCATAAGAATTGGAGCAATTTTGGAACAAACTAACTGCATCATAGGATAGAAATAAATATTACCATTAACCTTTTGAGTGCCAGAGGGGTATGCAAAGCATTGCAAAGCGTTTCTGGGGTATAATGTTGTCCAGTATCATAGGGAAACCATATGTGAGAGAGAGCTGGAGGTATGTGCAGAAATAGGCATGGGCCTGGGATTACAGTTGGAGACCTGTGCATGATGTTGGTAGCAGTTACATGTGTTTGTTGTGTGTATTACGCCCCCCAGCTGTGCTGAACATTGGGCATATCCATGCAGAGATTTTCACAGGAGTGGCCAGAGGTGGTCCTCCCCTCTGGCCACTCCTGTGGAAATACTGCCCCTGCACCTAAAACCTATGAGTGTTTTTAATTACTCCTCCTTACTGCTGCCCCTGGGTGTGTGTGCCAGGGCTGCCAAATGTTTGTCACATAACATGTTCCTCTTTTATTAGCATAGATTTACAAATCTCTATTTGATTTCCTCATTTGCTTCATTCCTCCTCAAAACAGACATTATGGGCTGAATTTACTAAAAGCTGTCATGTGTTTAGACTTATTTTATCATATTTTTTCCTATAGTACTTTTTTCTAACTTCTCCAGCGTTCTAACCTCCACAATATCACCTTTAATTTTGCATGTTAATAAAAGCAAAAAAAACAAACAAACAATTATTTTCTGTGATATTTTCCCAGTTAAAACAGGAATGTATAATTCACCAAAAGAAAATGGTTGTGTGATACTTTTTTATTGTGGCTTTAGTAATGTAAAAATAGATTGCTAAATTATTCTTGTCATTTCCCCACCAAATTCTAAAAGATTATATTCATAACTTAAGAAAAAAGGAGGTAAATTACTAATTGGGGGATATTCACTAAATGGTGATAAAGAGGTGATACGGTGAAGATGACTTCTCCAGTTTATCACTTCTCCAGTTCCTATGTTATTCTATAGAGTGTAATCACTAAGGGCTCGATCCAAATGTTGGCGTTAAAACCAACGTGAAGAAAAAAACTGCCTTTGCGAGTTAAGCAAGACCGGGTAACATGAGATTCAAATCTTCCTTACCCAGAAAGGCTAACGAGCGATGACCAACAAAATACACGTTAACCTTAAACCTGCTTCGCTTAGAAAATCTTACCTAAAAACACACAATAAAAATGTTACCTAGCACCACAGCCAATCACAGCACTCCATAGTAGAAAGTTCAGTCAGAAAACCCAAAACCACTGTTGCCAGTTCTGAACAGCATTCTCTGTGCTTCCCTACCCAGCCAGTAGGGGAACATAGAAGAAGGCTTTCAGCACCATGGACAGCTTTGAATGCCATAGGGATGTACACTGCTCACCCCTGTGGCATTCAAAGGGTTACAATAAAGAAAACTAGTACACCAAGCACTACACAATGCCCCCCTTTGACACCCCCCCTTAGTATGTTGCATATATGTGACATACTAACCCCATCCACATCCACCTCAGGAACTGCCATTTAGTCCACAAATCTGTCTGATATACAACACTTAACTCTTTGAGTACCAGAGAGCTAGGAAAACATTGCTTAGCATGTTTCCTACCCCTCTGGTACCCAAAGGATTAATAGGCAAGGTATGGACTACATACCTTGCCTGTATATATGTGTGTGTGTTTGTGTTTTAAACATTTTATTATTAAAATACTATTATTAAGCATATATTTACTTAGATTCATTCATTTGTAATGCCTTACCTCCTGTGTCCCATTGCTATTAGTACTTTTGCTCCACTTTCCTTCAAACAGAGAGTGGAGCAAAAGTACTAGTAGCAATGGGACACAGAGGGTAGGACACTATGAATGAATGAATCTAATACAGAAACTATTGAAGGAAGCAGCCCTCCGCAGCGCTCCCTTAATATACATCATTAATATCCCGTATTGATGGCTGGAGACATTGAAGAGGACAGAGGCATTGGAAGAAGCGGGTGGAGGGGAGAGAGACATCGGAGGAAGCGGGTGGCAAGCTTGTATTTGCTGCCTGCTTCCTCCGATACCTCTCTCCCCTCCTCACGCGTCGGCATTGTCCCCTGCCTGGCAACGCACATTCTACAACTTCGTCCCTCCTGAGTGAGAAGGGACGAAGTTGTGGAATGTGCTTCTCCAGGCAGGGGACAATGCCGACGCGTGAGAAGGGGAGAGAGGTATCGGAGAAAGCGGGCAGCAAATACAAACTTGCCACCCACTTCCTCTGATGTCTCTCTCCCCTCCACCCGCTTCCTCCAATGCCTCTGGTCCTCTTCAATGTCCACATCCATCAATACGGGATATTAATGATGTATATTAAGGGAGCGCTGCGGAGGGCTGCTTCCTTCAATAGTTTCTGTATTAGATTGATTGATTCATTCATAGTGTCCTACCCTTTGTGTCCCATTGCTATTAGTACTTTTGCTCCACTCTCTGTTTGAAGGAAAGTGGAGCAAAAGTACTAATAGCAATGGGACACAGGAGGTAAGGCATTACAAATGTATGAATCTAAGTAAATATGTTTAATAATAGTATTTTAATAATAAAATGTTTAAAACACAAACACACACACACACACACACACACATATATATACAGGCAATGTATGTAGTCCATACCTTGCCTATTAACCCTTTGGGTACCAGAGGAGTAGGAAACATGCTAAGCAATGCTTTCCTACCTCTCTGGTACTCAAAGAGTTAAGTGTTGTATATCAGACAGATTTGTGGAATAAATGGCAGTACCTGAGGTGGATGTGGATGGGGTTAGCATGTTGCATATATGCAATATATGTGACATACTAAGGGGGGGGATGTCGAAGGGGGGCATTGTGTAGTGCTTGGTGTACTAGTTTTCTTTATTGTAACCCTTTGAATGCCACAGGGGTAAGCAGTGCACATCCCTATGGCATTCAAAGCTGTCCATGGTGCTGAAAGCCTTCTCTGTGTTCCCCTATTGACTGGGTAGGGAAAAGCACAGAGAATGCTGCTCAGAACTGGCGACGGTGGTTTTGTACTCTGACTTGTGTGATTTTCTCCAAAAAAAATAGGAGTTAGATTTTTGGAGTGAAATGTTGCAATTTAACTCGCGTTAACCCTAACTCCAACATTTGAATAGCTTTTGGTGTCGCTTGTACATTATCCTCTATGGATGAGACCTTGCTGTTCTGGCGATGGGCGACGTGTGTTTCAGAGCTGCCATTATTTTTACGAGTGGGAACATTTGCATTGCTTACTGGCGGTACATAACCACCGTCGCCAGTTTTTTCTGCCGACGCCAACATTTGAATCGAGCCCTAAGATCTCCAAAGTTGAAGAAATCTTATTGCATTGGTTCCATAGAATAACATAGGAATTGGAGAAGTGATAAACTGGAGACGTCATGTCTTCTTTTTCACCACTTAAAGCGGAACTACCACGCGACACAATCTTTAGCTTCACTAAGTCCCCATGTGGGGACTAGCTGCTTAGTAGCGCTAGTCGCCAGAATAATTACCTTGTTTAATAGATTTCTGCTCTCTTCTATGGCTGACAGGCAAGACGGAGCGCGGACATCTTGCCATTGTGACGTCCACGCGTCTGCATTGTCAGTCCCAACTGGAGCCAAATGACTCCTAGCAACTCCTCCTAGACCCGGCTGGGACTGACAGCTCAGGCGTGCAGACGTCACAATGGAAAGATGTCTGCATTCCGTCCTGCCTGTCAGTGGGGTAAGAGAGCAGAAATCTATTAAACAAGGTAATAATTCTGGTGATTAGCGCTACTAAGCAGCTAGTTGCCAGATGGGGAATTAGTTAAGCTAAAGATTTTGTGGGGTTCCGCTTTATTGAATCTCCTCCATTGTGTTTTTTACTCCTTGGATGCTATACATGTATATATAGGATCACTGTTCATTTTGTTTTCCATGTTCCATTTGTACTATTTAATATAGGAGGCAAATATAGTTTTTGATACCTTTTATTGGCTAACTAAGCAGATTTAAATGCAAGCTTTCAAGACCTTAGGTCTCGTCCTCAGGCATGTTATACAGATAAATATGAAAACATCTCTCTTAAATACAAGTACAAATTGCATTGTTTAGCATGGAAATCAGATAAAAGAACTCAATCCAGATCCAGATACTTTGATCAGTCAGTGGTCAATTGCACTCTTGCTCTGAGGCTTTAGAGGTATTTACGATGCTCTTGGGTCTGTTGGAAAGGTCAATCAACTAAATTGTAATGTGACAAAAACTCTTTATCTCTATTTAAACCACTACAAATTGCATTAAATGTTAACATTAATTTTACCTCCCATACCTTTCTGTCCCTCTGAGTGCGGAACTGTCCCATCAATACATTTAACTTAATATCCCTGACACTGTGCCCATTTTGACAAAAATGTTCTCCCACTGGTGTCTCTGTCTTTTGTTATAAACACTGGATCTGTGGGAATTAAATATCCTATGTAGTGCTTGTCCAGTTTCTCCCACATACAGAGCTGTTGGGCATTTTGCACACCTGATAAGGTATATTACATTGGATGATTTACAGGTGAAGGTACCATTGATCTTATGGTGTAACTGGGTGTTTGGAATTGGTATGTTGTCCGTGGTGTAAATGTGTGCACAGGTTGCACACCTCTTTTGTAGGCAGGGAGATGTGCCATTTTTTGTATTTTTATTCAGGGCACTCCTCACCACTAGTTGTTTCAGATTGGGAGGCTGTCTGAAGGAGAGTAAGGGAGGCTGTGGGAATATGTTCTTAAGTCTTTCATCCGTATGTAATTTCGTTTGAAGTTCTCTTGATATTTTGCATAGCACTTCAACCTGTGGGTGGTAAGTGACCACCAGTGGCACCCGGTTTCCCTTATGTGGTTCTTTGTAGCGCAACAGATTTTTTCTTGGTATTTAGGTAGCCTTCTGTATCTGACTGTGTTACGGTTTTCTGACACTCAGACCAGGGTATGAAGTAAAAACACAGTTTTATTAAAAATAAAACAATGCCCCTAAAGGCCAGTACAGGAATAGCAGTAATGGCAATACTGACAAAGTGAATGCACACAATGATAGTGATAGGTGCTATGTATGGATAGGGAATATTCCCCCAAAGGGTTAACAGGTGCAATGTATGGATAGGGAATATTCTCCCAAAGGGTTAACAAGTGCAATAGGTGAGATATAAACAAGATTAGCCAACGCCCGGGATAAATAGCAGTCTCTGGAACACAGTCTCTCAATAGCTGGATAGAAATAAGTAACTGCACTGAATACACTCTCAAGTTGGTATAGAAGGCACACCAATGTCCAGAGCTGAGCCGATACCACCACCGTGGGCTACAGAGGAATGCTATTGCCAACGCTGTAGTGATCAGAACCAAAATCGCCCTTAACTGGGAAAGTAGTAACCCTGCGTGTGCCAATTGGATTGTGCCATGACACCCCTTGGGTGCTATTTCTGATGGTGACTGCACAAGCTGAAGTAGAGCCGGCGCCCTCTGAAGTGCAATGGGAAATGTAACTTCTAGCGTTTGTGGGCCGGGGCCCGAACACCCCTCTGGTGCCATTACAAATGATCACAGTGGGAGCAAACAGGCTACCAGAATACGAGCACGGAGCAGACAAGGCTCTGAGGGTGAATGAGAGACACACAGAAGCACTCAGAGTAAAGGCTCAAGTCAGTAAACGTATGCTTGGCAAGATATATCGGAGGCACTAGACCGGAGACTACAGGCACTTCAAGGGTTAAGTGGTTCTGCACAGGAGCGAGCACCTTGGCAACCAGCAGAAGGCAAAGCAACCTCAGGCTACAGCTAGTGACTAGTGAGAGGAACAGTGAATCGCTTAAACAGTTCAGAATGTCGCCGGAGCGACCGGAATGATGCAGGAACACTGGAACAGCAGGCAGGACCGGAACGGTAACTGGAACAGCAGGCAGACCGGAACGGCAACCGGAACAGCAGGCAGGACAGGAACGGTAACTGGAACAGCAGGCAGACCGGAACGGCTACCGTAACAGCAGGCAGGACCGGAACGAATCACCGAGCAGGGTCGTCAGCCAGAACCAGGTCAAGTCACGGAACAGGGTCGTCGGCCAGAACCGGGTCAAATCATGGAGCAGGGTCGTCAGCCAGAGCCAGGTCAAATCACGGAGCAGGGTCGTCAGCCAGAGCCAGGTCAAATCACGGAGCAGAAGCAGGAGAAGAGTCAGACTAGCTGGGTCGGTACACGGGAGACACAGGTATACGGCAACAAGGCGCAGCAACAGAAACACCACGAAAGGGCAACTGACAAGTGCCCAAGCTCCAGCATATAACGGCACATCCTGGGCGGGCCAATCAGTCTCCACCAATGCACAGGCAAATCAGGTCAGATTGACAGAAAGTCACGGGGACCGTGATAGACTGTCAATAATAGTTGCGCTGTAACAGTGTTTTATAAAGTCTCCTCTGAGTTTCTGGAGGTGCTTGTCACGGTCCATCATGTCAGAACAGATGCGGTGGTATCTGATGGCCTGGCTGTATATGATGGAGTTCTTTGTGTGTTTTGGGTGGAAGCTATTGTTTTTCAGGTAGGTTGGTCTGTCTGTTGGTTTGCGGTATAAGGATGCGTGGATGGAGTTGTTCTGAATACTGATAGTTGTGTCAAGGAAGTTAATGTTTGTGCGTGAGTGACTGAGTGTTAGGTTGATATTGGGGTGAAATGTTTTGTAATTCTCATGGAATTTGAGATAGACCAGGGTTTTATCTGGCAGGTGGACAGGAAGTCCTCTTCCAATTTTGCCATAAACAGGTTGGCATATTGTGGTGCCATTTGGGTATTGGGAGAACATTTTTGTCAAAATGGGCACAGTGTAAGGGATATTAACTTAACTGTATTGATGGGACGGTTCCGCATTCAGAGGGACAGAAAGGTATGGGAGGTAAAATTAATGTTAAAATTTAATGCAATTTGTAGTGGTTTAAATAGAGATAAAGATTTTTTGACACATTACAATTTAGTTGATTGCCCTCTCCAACAGACCCAAGAGCATCGTAAATACCTCTAAAGCCTCAGAGGAACAGTGCAATTTACCATTGACTGATCAAAGTATCTGGATCTGGATTGAGTTCTTGTATCTGATTTCCATGCTAAACAATGCAATGTGTACTTGTATATAAGAGAGATTTTTTCATATTTATCTGTATAACATGCCTGAGAAAGAGACCTAAGGTCTTGAAAGCTTGCATTTAAAGCTGCTTAGTTAGCCAATAAAAGGTATCAACTTGACTATATTTGCCTCCTGTATTTGTACGGCTAACATGGTACCAACTCTCATCTGTTACTATTTAATATCTCTGTATGTCTATTCCCTATTGTACAGTGCTGCTGAATAAGCTATATAAATAAAGAACAATTATAATAATGTCTACATCACATTATTAACCCCTTAAGGACTGGCGGTCATGGGACATTTCCGTCCCATAATGACCGCATAGGCACACTTGGACGCGCCGGTACACGTGACCTGTCGCGTGTATCGGCGCGTCACTATGAGGCCTGATAGAGATCGGTCTGATCTTGGATCTGTCAATTTCAGGCCCATAGTACGTGACGTACTATGACCGTCATCGGTCCTTGAGTATTTCAAGGACCGTGACGGTCCTGGTACGTCAAGGGTCCTTAAGGGGTTAAACAGTCCAGTGGAGACATGTCTAGCATTCAAGGGATTAATGTTTAGAGTCAGTTCATGACTAGTGGAAGATCAGTAGATCTAAATAGGGATTTTAAAAGCCCCATTTAAATCAATGTGTTTTTTTTTCTTGTTTCATATCCAGTTTTTGTTATTAAAGGATTAGTAATGTCCTCTTAAAACATACTGTAACTATTAAAAATTAAATGAAATTATCCCAGCCCCATCACTCATACCTTTATGGTTTGAGAGATAGAATGTTTTAAAGTTCCCCCCTCCCTCCCCTATCCCTGATGTCAGCTGTAAGCTGACAGCAGGAGTTCCTGGTCCATGGACCAGCAGGCGGCTCTTCAACAGAGTCGAGATACCGAAATCTAAAAATAAATACTTTATTGGAACGGTCTACAAAGTGTGTTTGCAAACCAGGCACACTTTGTAGACCGTTCCAATGAAGTATTTCTTTTTAGATTTTGGTATCTCGGCTCTGCTGAAGAGCCACCTTGAATCGGTGGACACTCATCTCTGATGTCAGCTTTACATCTGACAACAATGAGAGGAGAACTTTAAAACATTCTATTTCTCAAACCATTAAGGTTTGAGAGGTTGGACTGGGATCGTTTAGTTTATTTTTTTAATAGTTACAATATTATGTTATGTTTTAAGAGGGTATTACTATCCCTTTAAACCAGCCTCTATATTATCAGACAATGGACTGTGGACAACGGACAAGTGGCTGTAAGATTGTATCTGGTAGTTATAAAAATATTAAAGGGTTAGTAATGCCCAAAGTAAGGTTGATGCTATATGTTAGATTTTACAAAAATAGCGTATTTGGAAAAAGTCCTGTCTCTCAAACGTTTATAGTCTGAGAGATATCCTCCGCTAAAGGTCCCCTTCTCCTGATGTCAGCTGTCAGCGAAGGAGATCCGTGTTGGCCGACATGAGGAGGCTCTTCAGCAGAGCCGCAGTAGCGCGAATAGATACTTCTTTGGAACAGTCTAAAAACTGTGCTTTCAAACCAGGCACACTTTGTACACTGTTCCTGCGCTATTGCGGCTCTGCTGAAGAGCCACTTGTCGGTCCCCAGACCAGGAACGCCTGCTGTCAGCTTACAGGGAGGGAGAGGGAAACTTTAAGTGAGTATATCTCTCAGACCATAAAGGTTTGAGAGACAGAACTTTTTCCAAATACGTTAGTTATGTAAAATGTAACATATAGCATCAACTTAATTTTGGGCATTACTAACCCTTTTATACTTTTATAACTACCAGAAACAATCTTACAGACACTTTAACGCTTCTTTTCAATGAACTCTACTTTTATAAATCCCCCCCTGTGTCCCTTTTGCATGAGGTTGGGACACGTTCATTTGAAAATTTCATCTTAAAGGGACAGTAATGTCTTGTTAAAAGTATTTTTCCGAGTCTTCTTTATATTAAAATTAAGAGATTGCGCTATATTTAAGCCCTTACTTTTCTGTAGTTAAAAACGTTATGCAGAAATAAAGATTCACCGCCCGTCCCTTCTGGCCGCCTCCCTCTGAATCTGTAATAAGGTCGTGTGACTCAACAGGTGCAGAGAGGGACAAACCTCAGTAAGTATAAGGGAA
The DNA here is from genome assembly GCA_037306005.1 of Rhinophrynus dorsalis. Classification (NCBI taxonomy): domain Eukaryota; kingdom Metazoa; phylum Chordata; class Amphibia; order Anura; family Rhinophrynidae; genus Rhinophrynus; species Rhinophrynus dorsalis. The sequence goes on from CM074719.1 coordinate 23,495,326, forward strand.
ATCCCACCCACCTTGATGGATGGGGGCAGGATTTCCCTAACCTTACTGAAGTTTGTCCCTTGCTGCAGCCGTCCTGACCAGACTGCAGCTTCTGGTGACGTAGACAGAAGGGGAGGGGGTGGATATTTATCTCTGCATAACTTTTTAACTACACAAAAGTAAGGACTTCCATATAGAGCAATCTCTTAATTTTAATAGAAAGAAGACTCGGAGAAATACTTTTAACAAGACATTACTAACCCTTTAAAGGGATAGTAATACTTCGTTTTCTCTTTATTTTATTTTGTAGGCATTAAAAAAGCATGAAGAACGATATAAGTCTAATCTCTCAAACCTTTATGGTTTGAGAGATATTCACAAGCAAAGTTTCCCCTCCCGCCCCTTTTACCTAGTGTAAGCCATCTCTTCTCAGATGTGGAAGCCAGTCCATAGACCAGAAAGATAACAGCAGGGGACAATCTTCTTCCTATGAGAACAATGAAAGCCCTGCCCCCCTTGACAAGTTTTTCAGGTTTTTCCCTTATCTTAATTGAAGACTGACCCTCTCTGCAGTCTTCCTGGGCACCTCCCTTCTGCTCTGGCTGAACAGTGTTACATCAGTAAAAGGGGCGGGAGGGGGATACTTTGTCATTGAATTACTCTTGAACTACAACTCTGACAGAACTGAAATAACAGTCTCCAAAGTCCAAATGCTATGATGATTAATTAGAGCTGCTTTTATTATGAAACATTACTATTAGTGTTGAGCGAGCAGCCCGATGCTCGGGTGCTCTGACCGAGCACCCCCTGAGGCTCGAGTGCTCGGCCGAGCACCCGAGCCCCATTGAATTGAATGGGGCGACACGAGCATTACACCAGGCACCCCCTGCTCTGATGAGGGGAGGGTGCCTGGTCAATGCCCCCCTTCATCTCCGCAATGTCCCCCTTCATCTCCGCAATGTCCCCCTTCATCTCCGCTATGCCCCTCTTCCACAATGTCCCCCTTCATCTCCGCTATGCCCCTCTTCCACAATGTCCCCCTTCATCTCCGCTATGCCCCTCTTCCACAATGTCCCCCTTCATCTCCTCTATGCCCCTCTTCCACAATGTCCCCCTTCATCTCCGCTATGCCCCTCTTCCACAATGTCCCCCTTCATCTCCTCTATGCCCCTCTTCCACAATGTCCCCCTTCATCTCCGCTATGCCCCTCTTCCACAATGTCCCCCTTCATCTCCACACTGCCCCCCTTCATCTCCGCAATGCCCCCTTCATCTCCGCAATGCCCCCGTACCTCCAGTCCCTGGTGGTCCAGCGGAGCGTCTTCAGATCTGTGCCTCCTCCGGCACAGATCCCCGCCACCCGAACATGGCGGGCGAGCACATGGCGGTACTCGACGAGTACCGCCATGTGCCGAGCAGAGCGATGCTCGAGCCGATCCGAGCATCGGCCGAGCATGCTCGCTCAACACTAATTACTATCCCTTTAACACATGAAACAACTGCCCAGCAAATAAGGCTACAGATATAGCAAGCGTTATCGCACGCTGTTCATTGCATGTCACCATATACGAAGAATTCCTAAACCAAAGCTACAGCACAAATATTACATGGGCACACTCTGGACAGTAGGGATGAGCAAAACCTTTGTGTAACTTCAGTATTTATATGATGCATGCTATTTCACATAACTTGAAACGTTTCAGTAGACAGGTGCATCACTTCGCATTCCATTTCTTGTTTTAACCAATCAAAAGTCTGGAGCAAAAGCATGTTTCTTACCTTCAGACATCAGCTCAGCCAATCTTCTGAACAGGTGGCAGGATTTCTGGAAACCTTTCACTCTATTCTTCAGTCTCCCCCCTGTGACCTTAAGACATCAGCCTCATCAAGCTCTCAGATTTTGGGTTGTATTCTAGAATGTGAGGAAAAGAAAATATGTTCCTAGTCTGTAGAAATCCCTGCTCCAAAAAAAGGGACAATAACAGTAAGAGCCACAGACCCACCACTGGACTGGCTCTTAAAGGTATAGTAATGTTTCATAATAAAAGCAGCTCTGATTAATCATCCTAGTATTTGGACTTTGGAGAGTGTTATTTCAATTCTGTCAGAGTTGTAGTACAAGTGTAATTCAATGACAAAGTATCCCCCTCCCGCCCCTTTTACTGATGTAACACTGCTCAGCAAGATCAGAAGGGAGGTGCCCAGGTAGACTACAGAGAGGGACAATCTTCAATTAAGATAAGGGAAAAACCTGAAAAACTTGTCAAGGGGGGCAGGGCTTTCATTGTTCTCATAGGAAGAAGATTATCCCCTGCTGTTATCTGTCTGGTCTATGGACTGCATTCCACACCTGAGAAGAGATGTCTTACACTAGGTAATAGGGGTGGGAGGGGGAACTTTGCTTGTGAATATCTCTCAAACCATAAAGGTTTGAGAGGTAAGATTTATATCGTTCTTCATGTTTTTTAATGCCTACAAAATAAATTAAAGATAAAATGAAGTATTACTATCCTTTTAATCCTCTCCAGGAAAGGGCACCTCTAGGTAATCCCAGTTGCCTGAGTATCCACCCAAAACTACAACCATATAAAAAAATCTTAAAGAATGGCAAATAAACTACAGTTCACAATATAATAAGTCCTTTGTAACAACTCTGGACGTCCCACAAATCACCATCTATAGAAAAAAAGAAGAAAAAACATCCGGCATGGAAGATTCCTCTGATTGTAATACTTTAGTTTCAAAACGTGGTCCTCTACCTTCACCAAGGTGCTCTATTGAAAAACGATACTAACATATTAGTGAGGTTGTAACTCTGCCTCCAAGATTGATTCACTCTTCCCAGAATATACCCCAGGAGAGGTATTCTTTTCTCTCCACCAATGTATCCTCTGCTTTTCTTCTGGATAATTTAGGGGCTCTAAACTGAGATAACTCCGTAGGGACTAACACCCCACCGTGTAAATCTCACTGGCCTCAAAGGTAGGCTATGGAAGTGAATGAGACTGGTTCGGATAAGGAACCCAGAAGCAGGGCCAGGATACCCCTAAGAGGCCTAAGGACTAAATAAGAGACTCCTCCAACAAGGGAAGGTGGAGAGCAGCTAGGGAGTGACGCTAGGGCGCGGAGCTTGCGGTCGTAGGCCCCTCTATAGTGGGTTGTGCTGCGGCTGAAGCCGAGTAAAGGTGCTGGCCGCGAAGCCAGATGACCTCCTTCAGTTGAGCCGAAGAAGGTCCTGGATAACACACCACAGAAGGGACTAACACCACCTACCCCAGGGAGATTCTAACCAAAGTAATGGGTAGTTAGAACTCACCAAAAAGCAGAAGAGGAAACAGCAGGCCGAGGGCAGGTGGGTGGGTGCAGAAGTAGTGGATCCTGGGTCCAGCTGAGAGATGGTGGTCAGGAATCCAGGTAGCCAGAGCAGCTGAAGGCCAGAGGGAAAGGTACAGGCCACAAGCAGGAACAAGGGCTGAGGCAAGGGAACAGAGAACCAGGACAGGTTGGAAGGCCACTGGAGAGCCACAGGAGATGAGGAGAAGCTGGAGGGCGAAGAGGCAGGAGAAATCCCCGAAATACAGGCTGCAAGGCAAGGGCAGGCGCACCAGATGAGAGCAAGGACAGCTCTCACTCTCTGGAGGAACGCCGACTACTAAGCACCAAGCTCAGCTGGGCGTCCCAGAAATCCCCGTAAGAAGCGTCATGACGCCGACGTAACCAGACATCGGCGCATGTGCAGATGCGCCGAAGAAGGCAGAGAGGGCACCAAGGACCTGCCCGCTCTGCGCCCCGGACCGGGCGAGTAGCGACAGGAAGGATTTTAGTTTATTTCAACTGAGTTTGCCATTCCATATTGAATATATTCAAAGAACAGAAAATAATAAAAACACACTACTTAAGATGGTATCTTAAAACCAAGTTTTAAAAAAATCGCATCACATACAGCTCTACGCGTTTCGTGGCAGTTTGTCACTTCCTCAGGAGAAAAAAAATCTAGAATCTGAAAAAGGTGCAATTCAGAAGCAAACCAACGGCACTGCAATTGACAAAGAAGCAAAAAGGCAGCTCATTTAACCATCTGAGTGCCAGAGGGTACGCAACGCATTGCTTTCTGGAACTCAAAGGGTTAACCCTTTGAATGTCAAAAAAGGTATCCAAAGCCATGTATTGGGTACCTCTCTGGCACTGCAGGGTTACATGGTGCCTTTTACTCTTTGCATTCTAGAGAGTTCACCAGTTAAAATGAACAGGAATTTGGACACTTTTTATTTGTTACTTAATACCTTAACGACGCTGGACGTACATGTACATTATCGATTTCAGGGCTCCCCTAGTGGCTGCATGCTGTTTGGGGAGCCCTGAATTGGAATAATAATAAAAAAACTCTCCATGGTCCTTAATTGCTGGCCGCGTGTGTGCACGCGCCTGTCCTTAAGGGGTTCATGTGCTGTTGATTTGCTACAGAATTGCACATCTGTTAGACTTGTGCACGGCAAAAATCTTCTGTAAAATTTGATTTCAGACAAATGTTTTTTTAAATTCGGTGTATCCGAATTTCGGACCGGACCTGTTCGACTCGGACGAAATTTGGAGACATTCCAAATTATTCAGCTGAATTTAACATATTTTAAAAAATGACTCTCTCTTGCAGTGGCAATGGGTATAGGACTGTCAAAATAAATGTGCGACTGGCTGTGTCACTCTACTATTCAAACAAAATTCCTTATTTTTGCCCAGGAACAAATATGACTCTCCCTTGCAGTGGCAATAGGACTGCCAAAATAAATGTGAGACTGGCTGTGTCACTCTGAAAACTATTCAAATAAAATTGCTTATATTTTGCCCAGGAACAAAGATGACTCTCCCTTGCAGTGGCAATAATGCTGTCTGTCTGCCTACTGCCTATGCTACCTGCTTGCCTGCAACAACTGGCACTATCTCCTTCTTCTCTGAGTTCCAACAATGGACTAACAGGAAATGCAGGCTAAAAAAGGGAGAAAAGAGCGCAAGGCTCCCTGAGAGTAGCATCTGTAAAAGTAAGTATATAACAAAATGCTTAGATCTACTTACAAGACAAATTCTTGTAAGTATAGCCTTGTACAAGAACTGTAGCAGATGAATAGCCAGGGAAAACTCCAAAACGTCTCTCCTTGTAGATATTAGCAGTGAATATTATGGTGGACACAAGAATATCCCATGGAGGGCTATAAAAGATATATAAGAATACTCTAAGAGCAATCCGTATTCTAATATATAAAAGATATATAGCCCCCACAATGAAAATGACTCACCAGATGTTTCCAATAGTCACTGCTTCAAATCAGCCCGACCTGGCTGTATATGGACTACAGATCACTCCAATAAGGATATGGTTTCTCAAAAAATAATAATTTATTGATTGTATATGATAAAATACCAATATCCAAATAAACACTTGAATGTCAATCTCTCAACGCGTTTCGTGAGACCTGCTCACTTCTTCAGGAGATAAATCAAATAAATTGTATATGCATATAGAATATATATAGAGGTAAAACTAATTACATACCAGTGTTGTGAAGCCTTCTAACTGTTAGAAGGCTATACTTACAAGAATTTGTCTTGTAAGTAGATCTAACCATTTTGTTATATACTTACTTTTACAGATGCTACTCTCAGGGAGCCTTGCGCTCTTTTCTCCCTTTTTTCTGTTTTTCATATAGACTTATTGGGTGCGACTGAGGACACTCGGAATAAGAGCTGCAGACCGGAGAGTACTTATATGAACTTTCATATCAAACCTGGGACTTATTGTTTTTTAAGTGACTGAAAGTATTTGGATTGGGTGCGCAGTATTTATATATATATATATATATATTAGGAAATGCAGGCTGTCTGGGTGTCTGACGTGTCAATAGTCTAGCCCCCATCATAAAACTAAGAAGCTCATTGGACTAGAGATGGAGGTAAAGTAGAGCGCGCATGGGGAGAACGTCATCCGAATGTCCAAATTTTTTTTATGAATTTCTGACCCAGTACTGTTCGGATTCAGGAAAAAAAAAGAATGCACCTTGCCTTTCATCAGTCAATGACAATTGAATGACCCGAATTTGGACGAATTCCAAATTCGGACGAACCGAATCGCACAAGTCTAACATCTATAGTTTTCTGATCATGGCTCTTCAGGACCTTATCCAGAAGTCAAAAGAGCTGCAATTGTGGGGCAAAGTGCACTATAGGTTGGGAAGCACAAAGGGTGCAACAAAAGAAAATGAAGCAATCTCTGTTTTTTGAAATGCTAGTCTTTTGCTCACTGCAGGACCATACAGGATAGCAGCAAGCTTCCAATATATTTTGCAGTTATAGTATAATCACTTATACTATAATTTCTGCCTTTTTCAATATATATTTTTCTATTTTGTTGAAAGCCTTAAATTTATGCCCTATTTATGATTGCAAGAAACATACAAAAAGCCTGATCTCTGGTTAGACCCCATCTCCAGAAGGATATAAATACTCTAGAGAATTCAGAGAAGGGCTACTAAAATGGTGACTGTTTTACCGGAAAAGAAGTATCAGGATAGACTAAAGGATCTGAACATGTATAGCTTGGAGGAGAGAAGAGAGAGAGGGGATGTGATAGAAGCATTCAAATATATGCAGGGATTCAACAAAGTGCAGGAGGGAAGTACATTTCAAAGGAGCAAAAATGATAGGACAAGAGGCCATAGTCTAAAACTCGAGGGACATAGGTTTAGATTTAATGTAAGAATGTTTTACTTCACAGAGAGGGTAGTAGATAAGTGGAATTGTCTACTAGCAGAAGTGGTAGAGGTTAATACAGTGAGGGAATGTAATCCTGCATTGGATAGGCATAAGGATGTCCTGAACATAAGACAAGACTAAGGACCAAATAAGGTTTGAGGTTTTTATAGTAGGAAAATGGACAGACTAGATGGGCCAAATGGTTCTTATCTACCATCAAATTCTATATTTCTATGTGCTGTGATATGCACTAAAGTGATCATACACTCTAATACTAAGCCAGAGTGCAGCCACATGATGTTGGATTGTGGGCTGCTCTATGCACTAAAGTGATCATACTCTCTAGTACATAAAACAAGACCAAGGACAGAGGCGTAACTAGAAACCACTGGTCCTGGTGCAAAAGTTGCCATGGGCCCCCCCGACCACATTGGTGCCCACATTGGCCATCTCCACATCGTCTCCAATATCTCCATATTGCTCCCCAATATCTCCACATTGCTATCTCCACATTGCCCTAATAGCTCCACATTGCCCATAATATCTCCACATCGCCACCAAATATCTCCACATTTCCCATAATATCTCCAAATTGCCTCTCAATAGATCCACATTGCCCCCCAATAGCTCCACATTGCCCCCAATAGCTCCACATTGCCTGTTTCCTACCTCCCTAGTGGTACAGCGATGTGGCAGGAGAGGTCTGTGCCTCCTTCCGCTCAGTCCACTATACAGCTGGAGCTCCTGAGTGGTCTTCTCTTCAGTAATGCAGAGAGCTGGGAGATGATGTCATCTCCCAGCACTCTGCATTACTTAACAGCCAAAGAGGGAGCTCAGCTGGCACACATGTTGCAAGCGCCAGGCAGGGGGTTGCAGGGGGCGGCCTGGTCACAGGGGCGACCCCTGCAACCCCTATTGTTACACCACTGACCAAGGGCCAAATAAGTTTTGAGGTTTTTACAGTAGGAAAATGGGCAGACTAGATAGGCCGAATGTTTCTTATCTACCATCAAATTCTATGATTCTATGTGCTGCGGTATGCACTAAAGTGATCGTATACTCTAGTACATAAATCAGAGTGCAGCCACACAATGATGGAATGCGTGCTGCTGTATGCACTAAAGTGATCGTGCACTCTAGTGCATAAATCAGAGTGAATCCACACTTTGATGGAATGCGTGCTGCTGTATGCACTGAAGTGATCATGCACTCTAGTGTATGAATAAGAGTGCAGCCACACTATGATGGAATGCGTGCTGCTGTATGCACTAAAGTGATCGTACACACTAGTACCTAAATCAGAGTGCAGCCACACAATGCTGGAATGTGTGCTGCTGTATGCACTAAAGTGATCGTACACACTAGTACCTAAATCAGAGTGCAGCCACACAATGATGGAATGTGTGCTGCTGTATGCACTAAAGTGATCATGCACTCTAGTGTATGAATAAGAGTGCAGCCACACTATGATGGAATGCGTGCTGTTGTATGCACTAAAGTGATCGTACACACTAGTACCTAAATCAGAGTGCAGCCACACAATGCTGGAATGTGTGCTGCTGTATGCACTAAAGTGATCGTACACTCTAGTATATAAGGCCAATGTCTTAGCTTTGAAAATGAGCTGCAATGGAGTAGTCATACATCCCTCCCATCATCTCTAGAATGCAATACGTTAAAGATGTATATTATATTCTGTTGTGATGGAAATGACTACTAGCTGTCAACAGAAGAGGGTGAGGAAATGAGCTAATCCTACATGGAAGCTGTAAGTCATACTGATGAAAATGTAGAAATACATGACAAAAAACACATTTATAGAGAGCATTCCGAGCATTCAACGTTAAGCCTTTATAAGCAGTGTACAAGTTCAATAAGCAATGTTACCGGAATGCATGGAAAAAGAATTCAGCATTTTATAGCTAGGATAATGAGGAATATCTGCGTGACTTATAGCAGAGCATAAGGTGCCAAAACACAGTAATACAATCTATTAACATGCCGTAGAAGTTCAAGGCAGTATGCATAAGTCATTGTGTGTTTTTATTTCATATTTTGACACATTACCTATTTTACCTGATTGCTCAGTGTGGATATGGCACAGTGAGGGAGAGACCATGAATGTGCTTGTCAGGGAAATTGCTAATTCCACTGTTCATTGACAAACATGAAAGCATAAAGTATGTGATGTTAGAATAAATGATTCTCAGGTTTATGCACCGCTGAAATGAAATGCTGAGAGCTTCAACGAGCCTGTATCATTTGAAATATGAAGACCACTGGAATAGGGCTGCAACCGCAGAAAAATGGGTCTTATGTATAAAAGCAAAGTAGAGCAATTTTACTGCAGAAATAAAATTCTCTTTGATGCTAAGAGGGGTTTTTAACCTCTTCCATTCTAGGGACAGTATAGATCAGAGGTTCTCAGCCCATGCCCTCAGTGGCCACTAACAGGCCAGGACTTAGGAATTTCCCTGCTAGAACACAAGTGTGTTGATCAGAGGCTCAGTCGTATTGATTAACTCACCTGTGCTCTTAAAAGGAAATTCTCAAATCCTGGCCTGTTAGTAGCCACCGAGAGCACAAGTTGAGAACCACTGCTATACAGTGCCAGACCACTGTAGAGATTTTTTAACCATTTGAGCGCCAGGGGGTAAGCAATGCATAGCATCCCCTCTGGCATTGAAATGGTTAAGCTACTCTTTCTGTAAGTGAATGATTTAGAAGAAGATGAAAGTATTTTTTACACAGACTAATTTAACAGATATATACAGAAGTTTATACCCACATTACTGTGGGTTTTATTGATGTGGAGCAATCTGATACACTGGTATATACACCACACAGTGTGATCTCCTAAATAGAGGAGCAGAGGGATTTGGGTGTCAAACAGGGACTGTCCCTCCTATACTGTATAGTGCCAGTCCTTATACACAGACACATGCAGACTGTATACTATACAGCAGAGGTTCTCAGCCCATGCCCTCAGTGGCCACTAACAGGCCAGGACTTAGGAATTTCCCTGCTAGAACACAAGTGTGTTGATCAGAGGCTCAGTTATATTGATTAACTCACCTGTGCTCTTAAAAGGAAATTCTAAAATCCTGGCCTGTTAATAGCCACTGAGAGCGCAGGTTGAGAACCACTGGTATAGATATATTGTCTATTATTCAACATTTTTGGACAACGTTACTTTGTAAATCAGGGATGCTAAATCCTTTTTGTTCAAGACATCCCTAAAACACAGTCTGGAATCTTCAGGGCACCTTAACCCTTTGAGTGTCAGAGGGGTACGGAACGCAGTGCAGACTCACCTTTATAAAAGTTTTCTTCGGTTAATCTTTAATAGTCTTTTTTTAATTTAATGCAGGATATCATGAGATTTAACATTATAAAAATGAGCCAGTGACATCACTTCAGGACAGGCTGTGGGACAACTCTGTCCCGCAGCCTGTCAATCTTCCCCTCTTCCCCTCCCCAAGTACTGCCTCGCTCCCACCTCTTCCAATGATAGAGGATTTCTCCATGTGAGCTGGAGTGCTCTCTTATTATTATTATTTATTTATATAGCGCCAACTAATTCCACAGCGCTGTGCAATTGGGAATAGACATACAGAGGTATTAAAGGGATAGTATTACTTCAAAATTACTATCCCTCATATTGTAGCCCAGTGGCATCTCTCAGACCTTTATGGTTTAAGAGATAGCCACTTTCAAAGTTTCCTCTCCCCTGCTGTCAGCGTTCTGCTACCAGCAGGGGAATCCGGTCCCGGGACAGGCAGAGGCTCTTAAACAGAGGCGATATCTCATTATGGAAGGAAAAATGATTCATTGAAACAGTCTTCTATGTGTGCTTGGTTACCAAGCACACGTAGAAGACTGTTTCAATTAATAATTTTTCCTTCCATAACGAGATATCTGCTCTGCTGAAGAGCCTCCTCTTGATTCAGAGACCGGATTCTCCTGCTGGCAGCAGAACGCTGACAACAAGGGAGAGGAAACTTTGAAAGCGGCTATCTCTTAAACCATAAAGGTCTGAGAGATGCCGCTGGTGTCATTTAACTCAGTTTATTAACTGCTACAATATGAGGGATAGTAATTTTGAAGTAATACTATCCCTTTAAATAGTACAATCAAATGTGCAGAACAGACGGATCAGAGGGCCCACTGCTGGTGATATATTACAGTGTAGAGGACCTCTTACCAATAAGACCACTCAAGCTCACATGGAGGAAGCCTCCATCACAGTAGGAGGTGATAATGAGGCACTAATGGGGAGGGGAAGAGACAAAGATTGATAAGCTGCAGAACAGAGTTATCCTGAAATGACGTCACCGGCTCATTGTTAAAATGTTAATCTCGGCATATCCTACATTAGAAGAAAAAAAAAATCACAGGTTAACTCAAAAGGAACATTACAATGAGGAGAACTTTTATAGGGTGAGCATTCCCCTTTAACCCTTTGGATGCATTGCACACACCCCTGGCACGCAAAGGGTTAACACATAGTCTGGAATTTTCAGGGCATCCCTTACACAGTCCTTACACAGCAAAACAAAGTGGTGGAAACCTACCTGGCACTCAAGGGTTAAACACTCTGCCTGGCAACAAGGGGAGTAGTAGATGAAAAGGCAGCTTATCCTCTGCCAGGACCCTCTCTCAATCTAGGTGTCTGATTGGCACTAAACTTATTTGAACTCCCTTCTCGATCTCCACTTGCTCCACAGACTACAAACGGCTTGTTCCTCTTTTCCTTCCAGCGCTTTCCTCCTCAGCTTGATCGGTTTTAGCTCTCTCAACCTTGGCACCCCAGAATGTGCCCTTCACTTAGATGTCTGGTGCTTTCAGGCTGAAAAGACCAAATGCCATCAGTCAACGGGCCAAGTCTGGTCAGCTGGCCACAGTTTGTCCACCTCTGCTGTGGAAGAATCTCAAGCAGACACTGTTGTCTTTATCATGATCCTTGCCCCAACTCATTTTTTCTGCATCCAGCAAACTATACAATTTAATTTAAGGAAAAAGCAGAAAGTTTGAGGGGTGCACTGGTCATGACGACAATAACACAGAGAGCATTGGGTTCTTCCTGCAGAAGTAATCATCTTTACTAGTGTAAGGTGGCTGGAACAGATATTGCTCAGGGCTCCTCACCAGAATTCTTCAAATGCTAGTCCAGCCATGGGCCCTTCTACCTGTGTGAGTCCATGGTGGTTTAAACCCACTCCTCCATAGTTACATGCACCTGAAATGTACTAAAGCTCAGCATCTCCTTTTTTATTCTTTGCCAATTTTTTACCCATAGTTGGTTGGTTGGGGATTAAAATACTTGTAGTCCCCAGCAACTGGAAGTCCAACAATCGGCTACCCATGTATTTTGTAAAAGGTATGAAAATGTATTATTTTCGTTAGGTCCTAATTAAGGGAATGGAGGACTTAACATATGAGGAACGACTAGACAAACTTGGTTTATTTACTCTAGAGAAAAGACGACTAAGAGGAGATCTTATCTCATTGTACAAGTATATGAGAGGTCAATACAAGGATCTCTGCAGTGAGCTATTTATTCCAAGGCCTGATCACGTGACCAGGGGACACCCCTTGAGATTAGAGGAAAGGAGGTTTAGACTTCAGCAGAGGAAGCGATTTTTTTACTGTAAGGTCTGTTAAATTGTGGAATTCTTTGCCCAAGGAGGTGGTTATGGCAGATACAATGGATACTTTCAAGAGAAGATTAGATATGTTTCTTTCCAAAAGGAGCATACAGAGTCATACTGTTTATTAGTAGGCAGATCAGGAAGGTCTGATAAAGACTAATTTAATTGGTAGCAGGAAAGCTATAAAATTCTCAGTTACTGGGGTATGAGGAGAAGGTTGAACTTGATGGACTTGTGTCTTTATTCAACCTAATTTACTATGTTACTATGTTACATTCAGAGGGAGAGCAAAGCGCATATGGTGCAGAACAATTTCACAAACATAGATTAGAAATGCAATATTCTTAATAAAAAATGGTGCACCCTGTGTGTCAATGTGGACACACACCCAATGTGGCATGTCTCTCTGGCTGAGAACCACTGCGTGTTATCATACTCAAGGTGTTAAATGCCTGTTATTTTGATTTGTTCCGACAGTGAAATTGGTTCAACAAATGATTGCTCCACTCTGCCTTTATACACCAGGCCCATTACAGTATTTACTAGTGATGAGCGAGCGTGCTCGGCCGATGCTCGGATCGGCTCGAGCATCGCTCTGCTCGGCACATGGCGGTACTCGTCGAGTACCGCCATGTGCTCTCCCGCCATGTTCGGGTGGCGGGGATCTGTGCCGGAAGAGGCACAGATCCGAAGACGCTCCGCTGGACCACCAGGGACTGGAGGTACGGGGGCATTGCGGAGATGAAGGGGGCATTGCGGAGATGAAGGGGGACATTGTGGAAGAGGGGCATAGACTCTATGCCCCTCTTCCACAATGTCCCCCTTCATCTCCGCTATGCCCGTCTTCCACAATGTCCCCCTTCATCTCCGCTATGCCCCTCTTCCACAATGTGCCCCTTCATCTCCGCTATGCCCCTCTTCCACAATGTCCCCCTTCATCTCCTCTATGCCATAGAGGAGATGAAGGGGGACATTGTGGAAGAGGGGCATAGCGGAGATGAAGGGGCACATTGTGGAAGAGGGGCATAGCGGAGATGAAGGGGCACATTGTGAAAGAGGGGCATAGCGGAGATGAAGGGGCACATTGTGGAAGAGGGGCATAGCGGAGATGAAGGGGGACATTGCGGAGATGAAGGGGGCATTCGGAGATGAAGGGGGCATAGCGGAGATGAAGGGGGCATTGACCAGGCACCCTCCCCTCATCAGAGCAGGGGGTGCCTGGTGTCGCCCCATTGACTTGAATGGGGCTCGGGTGCTCGGCCGAGCACTCGAGCCTCAGGGGGTGCTCGGTCAGAGCACCCGAGCACCCGAGCATCGTGGTGCTCGCTCAACACTAGTATTTACTTATAAAATATTCAGTAAAAACACAGCATTTCTTACATGCCAGTAACAAGATTTGACTTATGGTATACAAGTAGCTTGGAAAGTTTGATATGTGCCACTTTGCACTAGCTAACATTAAAGTCTTGTTTATGATGGCAAAGCAGTTCTACAGCATTATTTGTATTTAATATTTAGATACTAGTTGAGCAACCCATGTACATGGGCCACAGTGCCAGGAAGCAACGGCCGCGGTGCTGTTATGCACAGTAGAGACTGTTTGTGCTGCGGTTGATAATTGAGCGGGGTGCTCTGCACACAGAGAGGACTACGGTCTGAATTCAGAGCACCCGGCTCCGTTACCAGCCACGGCACGGGCAGTCTGTAATGTGCATGACTGCTTCTGACAAACATACATTAGCGAATTATTATATAGGATAACATTAGTGTAAGCAACAGGATTGTTATGTCCATTCAGAAGTCCATTTAATGACCATATTCAATACGCCGAAGACCTGAAATTCTGGAGCCAATGAAAACTCCCAGGTATTGATTTAACAATGCACCGGAAACCACTGTAGCATTAAATGTGGTTAACCTTTTGCGTGCTTGAGAGGGGTCCAACGTTCTTTCTGGCACGCAAAGGGTTAAAAATCCATTTATCAACTGGATATTTCATTTGTTGCCTATAATGCAGTTTGTGTGCTCCAGGATTGCACAGCTGGCTGAAGGTGATGGGAGTTGTGGTTGGTATTCCCTCTAAGGTGAGAAGAACAGAGCAACCCAGGAATGAAAGCGTTAAAGAGAAGTGTTTAGGCAATGGCTGCATTGGAATTACACCTTCACCATGAGTCCCAGCCCAGTTTCAATTGCACCATTAACTCTTGTCACTGGTTTCTCACCTTAGCGGGCACATTGGTTGCGATCTCCAACAGAGGAAAGTCCAAATATTGACTAACCTTGGTATAAAACATAATTAAGACTGTCTCAACTATATTTTCTAATATGTTTGACTTACTAATTAGTAGCCAATATATTAAATGGTGTGTAAATACAAGGTCATTTAAAGAGATAGCAACAGGTAACTTTTGTAGCCCTTAACCCCTTAACGACCCTTGACTGTCATAGTACATCATGGGTCGGTTTGAGTTAACGACCCATGATGTACTATGACCGTCATGGAAGTCCAGGCTCCCCCCGCGGCTGCACGCCATTCGGGGAGTCCGAAACCGAAGGAGCGAAAAAAAATGCTCCGTGGTCATTAACTGACTGCGCCGCGCCGATCGGCCGGTCGTTAAGGGGTTAAAAAAGAAATCAAATTACACCAGCAACATCTCTCAAACCTTTACGGTTTGAGAGATATCCTCTTTCAAAGTTTCCTCTCCCCTGACGTCTGAGCTCTAGCTGACTGCAGAGGAATCCGGTCCCGGGAGCGGCGGAGGCTCTTCAGCAGAACCGAGATCACGTTATTGCAAAAGAAATCTTTCAATGCAAAGGTCTTCTATGTATATAAGCGTACATAGAAGACCTTTTCATTGAAGGATTTCTTTTGCAATAACGCGATCTCGGCTCTGCTGAAGAGCCTCCGCCGCTCCCGGGACCGGATTCCTCTGCAGTCAGCTAGAGAGCTGACGTCAGGGGAGGGGGAACTTTGAAAGCGGATATCTCTCAAACTGTAAAGGTTTGAGAGATGTTGCTGGGACCAGTTTATTTCTTTTTTTAAGGGCTACAAAATGGAATTGAGTAAAATGTAAATGTTACTATCCCTTTAAAATAAATGCTTCTTTAAAAGGATAGTAATACTTTGTTTTAACTTTTTTTTATTTTGTAGGCATTAAAGAAACATGAAGAACGATATAAGTCTTATCTCTCAAACCTTTATGGTTTAAGAGATATTCACAAGCAAAGTTTCCCCTCCCGCCCCTTTTACCTAGTGTAAGCCATCTCTTCTCAGATGTGGAATCCAGTCCATAGATCAGACAGGTAACAACAGGGGACAATCTTCTTCCTATGAGAACAATGAAAGCCCTGCCCCCCTTGACAAGCTTTTCAGGTTTTTCCCTTATCTTAATTGAAGATTGTCCCTCTCTGCAGTCTACCTGGGCACCTATCTTCTGATCTGGCTGAACGGGGGGGGATACTTTGCTTGTGAATATCTCTTAAACCATAAATGTTTGAGAGATAAGACTTATATCGTTCTTCATGTTTTTTTAATGCCTACAAAATAAAATAAAGATAAAATGAAGTATTACTATCCCTTTAATAGTAGCTTGAATACAAGTTCAGAATGTTAGCATAAGTGAAGATTACTAATTTTTTTTCCATCAGCAGTGTCTAATATAAGAAGACTGTGTGTCTCTATCTGACATTCTAGTCAAGTTGCAGCCAAATATCAATCCAATTTTAGATGTGGTATTACCCTTTGTTCCACCCACCTTGAGTCACAAACAAAGGCAACTGTAACAGGTTGCATCCGCCCCCTTTTGTTATCAGTATCACTCTATTTTCAAGAGGAATCCGCATTGATTTTTTCTGTTTTGTGTGCTGCAATGACAGGTTGTATTCACCATCTCTTTGAGAGAGCTGTTTCTCACTACAACTCCATTGTCTAGGACCGTCACGTTAAAACATTCAATTTGAAAGCAATGGAACACCCGGCAGCTGCTGATAAGGCTTCTCACTGTGCTACATATCACTGACAGCAGTGGACTAGATGACTATATTACACCATGGAGGATTCAGTTTATGGATCATTGAAGTAGGTTCTGCTCTATAGATTAGGGGGAGCAATGGGATCTATATTACTCATGAAAAAAAATAAATATTTATCTTCCCCTAATGCTCTTTAACATCTTGGATGAAAGAGAGATTTACAGCTGATTAATTTGCAATGCACTGGAAAACTCTCTAGCACCCAAGATGTTAAATGGAAACTATGACCCAATATCAGTTTTTAATATAGGGATATGACACAAAGTCATTGCAGAGGATGTGAGCAATGCATTGCTGAGCAGTGTCAGTGAGTGGGAGAAGTAATGTAGGGATAAGACAGGAAGTCAGTGCTAGGGGAGGTGGGTAATGCATTGCTGAGCAGTGTCAGTGAGTGGGGGAGGTAGTGTAGTTATAATACAGGAAGTCAGTGCTAGGGGAGATGGCAATGCATTGCTGAGCAGTGTCAGTGAGTGGGGGAGGTAGTGTAGGGATAAGACAGGAAGTCAGTGCTGGGGAAGGTGTGAAATGCATTGCTGATGAGTGTCAGTGAGTGGGGGAGGTAATGTAGGGATAAGACAGGAAGTCAGTGCTAGGGGAAGTGGGTAATGCATTGCTAAGCAGTGTCAGTGAGTGGGGGAGGTAATGTAGGGATAAGACAGGAAGTCAGTGCTGGGGAAGGTGTGAAATGCATTGCTGATCAGTGTCAGTGAGTGGGGAAGGTAATATAGGAATAAGACAGGAAGTCAGTGTTAGGGGGGGTGGGCAATGCATTGCTGAGCACTGTCAGTGAGTTGGGAAGGTAATGTAGGGATAAGACAGGAAGTCAGTGCTAGGGGAGGTGGGCAGTGCATTGCTGAGCAGTGTCAGTGAGTGGGGGAGGTAATGTAGGGATAAGACAGGAAGTCAGTGCTGGGGAAGGTGTGAAATGCATTGCTGAGCACTGTCAGTGAGTTGGGGAGGTAATGTAGGGATAAGACAGGAAGTCAGTGCTAGGGGAAGTGGGTAATGCATTACTGAGCAGTGTCAGTGAGTGGGGGAGGTAATGTAGGGATAAGACAGGAAGTCAGTGCTAGGGGAGGTGGGCAATGCATTGCTGAGTAGTGTCAGCGAGTGGGGGAGGTAATGTAGGGAAAAGACAAGAAGTCAGTATTAGGGGAGGTGAGCAATGCATTGCTGAGCAGTGTTAGTGAGTGGAGGAGGTAATGTAGGGATAAGACAGGAAGTCAGTGCTAGGGGAGGTGGGTAATACATTGCTGAGTAGTGTCAGTGAGTGGGGGAGGTAATGTAGGGATAAGACAGGAAGTCAGTGCTGGAGAAGGTGTGCAATGCATTACTGAGCAGTGTCAGTGAGTGGGGTAGGTAGTGTAGTTATAATACAGGAAGTCAGTGCTAGGGGAGATGGCAATGCATTGCTGAGAAGTGTCAGTGAGTGGGGGAGGTAATGTAGGGATAAGACAGGAAGTCAGTGTTAGGGGGGGTGGGCAATGCATTGCTGAGCAGTGTTAGTGAGTGGAGGAGGTAATGTAGGGATAAGACAGGAAGTCAGTGCTAGGGGAGGTGGGTAATGCATTGCTGGGCAGTGTTAGTGAGTGGGGGAGGTAATGTAGGGATAAGACAGGAAGTCAGAGCTAGGGAGGTAGGCAATGCATTGGTGAGCAGTGACAATGAGTTGGGGAGGTAATGTAAGGATAAGACAGGAAATCAGTCTTAGGGAAGGACGGTAATGCATTTCTGATAGTGTCAGTGAGTGGGGAAGGTCATGTAGACATGAGACAGGGAGTCATTTCTAGGGGAGGTGGGCAATGCATTGCTGAGCAGTGTCAGTGAGTGAGGGAGGTAATGTAGGGATAAGACAGGAAGTCAGTGCTAGGGGAGGAGGGCAATGCATTGCTGAGCAGTGTCAGTGAGTGGAGGATGTAATGCATGGGTAAAATAGGAAGTTAGTGCTAAAGGAGGTGGCCAATGCATTGCTGAGCATTGTCAGTGAGTGGAGAGGTAATGTAGGGATATAATAGGAAGTCAGTGCAAGGGGAGGCAGACAATGCATTGCTGAGCACTGTCAGTGAGTAGGGGAGGTAATGTAGGGATAAGACAGGAAGTCAGTGCTAGGGGAGGTGGGCAATGCATTGCTGAGCAGTGTCAGTGAGTGGGGAGGTAATGTAGGGATAAGACAGGAAGTCAGTGCTAGGGGAGGTGGGTAATGCATTGCTGAGCAGTGTCAGTGAGTGGGGAGGTAATGTAGGGATAAGACAGGGCGTCAGTGATAGGGGAGGAGGACAACGCATTACTGAACAGTGTCACTGAGTGGGGGAAATAATGTAGGGATAAGATAGGAAGTCAATGCTAGGGGAGGAAGACAATGCATTGCTCTGTAGTATCAGTGAATTGGGGAGGTAATGTAGGTATAAATCAGGAAGTGTTTGCATGGCATGCCTTAAACAGTATCATGTATAAGTCTAACTAACTCAAAAACTAAAAGTAAGAGTGAGTAATAATGTATAATGGGGATTTTGAAAGTTCTTTTAGGATGCTTTTATCTTGTAGGTTCCCTTTAAACAGCATTCATGTGTGTAATGAATAATTATCTCCTGTAACAAATAAATGCATAAAGGATATATGTATTATCCTAAATTGCCTGTAAGGATAAGGGAATGGTTCTGTGAGTTTATTGGTCATAAATGTATGTTTCATTTGCATTCTTAATATGTCATAAAGCTGTATACACTGTATATTATATATT
Source organism: Rhinophrynus dorsalis (assembly GCA_037306005.1). Classification (NCBI taxonomy): domain Eukaryota; kingdom Metazoa; phylum Chordata; class Amphibia; order Anura; family Rhinophrynidae; genus Rhinophrynus; species Rhinophrynus dorsalis. The sequence continues at coordinate 23,514,471 of CM074719.1, forward strand.
AGACGTGCATTCATTTCACAACAAATGAAACATTTTAAGACAATCTCATGTTTCATAACATTCAAAAACTGCATATTTTATGACATTCAGATTAAAACAAAAAACAAATGGCACAGAACACACAATTTCAGAAACATGAATGGCACATTCAGTTCACTTGTTTTAACCTATATGTTTATTTGTTCATTCCTTCACATGCTTACTCCATTCATAACAGGTTGCTTACCTTGATGTCCCATGCTCTGGTCCCTCTCTCTGTCCCACGCTTTGGTCCCTCCCTATTAGGGGTGGGTGAATTTTTTTCCCTCAAACCAAAATTGTTGAAAAATAGTACTTCCTGCTTGGTGAAAAATTTCCTGCAAAAAGTGCCATTTTCCCCTCTTTTTATAACTCGCTCATTGCATTGAAATCAGTGGGAAGACTGAATTTTTCCCCACCTCATGGTAGCCATATAAAGGGGTGTCAGGCCCTCACAGCAGCCATTCTGTGTTTGTGAGAGGAGAAAGGAGCATGTTTTTGAACTAGAGAACATAGGCAAATAAAGGGAAATTGAAGCTTAGGTTAGAGAATCTTTTAGGTAAGACATTTGTTCTTTGTATTAAAGGAATAGTAATGTTTCATAATAAAAGCAGCTCTAATTAATCATTATAGTATTTGGACTTTGGAGAGTGTTATTTCAATTCTGTCATAGTTGTAGTACAAGAGTAATTCAATGACAAAGTATCCCCCTCCCGCCCCTTTTACTGATGTACTGGCTGATGATGGTACTGAGAGCTAGAACCTAGTGTTGAGCGAGCATGCTCGGCCGATGCTCGGATCGGCTCGAGCATCGCTCTGCTCGGCACATGGCGGTACTCGTACGAGTACCACCATGTGCTCGCCCGGCATGTTCGGGTGGCGGGGATCTGTGCCGAAGGAGGCACAGATCTGAAGACGCTCCGCTGGACCACCAGGGACTGGAGGTAGGGGGCATTGCGGAAATGAAGGGGGCATTGCGGAGATGAAGGGGGATATTGTGGAGATGAAGGGGGACATTGCGGAGATGAAGGGGGCATAGCGGAGATGAAGGGGGACATTGCGGAGATGAAGGGGGCATTGCGGAGATGAAGGGGGCATAGCGGAGATGAAGGGGGACATTGCGGAGATGAAGGGGGCATAGCGGAGATGAAGGGGGACATTGCGGAGATGAAGGGGGCATTGCGGAGATGAAGGGGGCATAGTGGAGATGAAGGGGGCATTGCGGAGATGAAGGGGGCATAGCGGAGATGAAGGGGGCATAGCGGAGATGAAGGGGGACATTGCGGAGATGAAGGGGGACATTGCGGAGATGAAGGGGGACATTGTGGAAGAGGGGCATTGTGGAGATGAAGGGGGGCATTGACCAGGCACCCTCCCCTCATCAGAGCAGGGGGTGCCTGGTGTAATGCTCGTGTCGCCCCATTCAATTCAATGGGGCTCGGGTGCTCGGCCGAGCACTCGAGCCTCCGGCGGTGCTCGGTCAGAGCACCCGAGCACCCGAGCATCGGGGTGCTCGCTCAACACTACTAGAACCCAAAGGAAATCAGAGGCCCACGACTCAGACTACTGGCAGCAAGGACCCTAGATCACTAGCTCTGAACGCTGACTGCAGGGGAAGCTGTCATACAACAGTCTTATGTGCATCAGGCAGCTCTGCAGCTGAGCCGAGATTACGTTTATAAAAAATAATTCTTTCACTGAAAAGGTCTTCTATGTGTGCTTGGTTTGTACTTGGTTTGTACTTGGTTTGCACGCACACGTAGAAGATCATTTTAGTGAAAGATTTATTTTTTATAAACGCGATCTTGGCAATGCTGCAGAGCCGCCTGATGCAAGTAATACCGGATATCCCTGCAGTCAGCGTTCAGTCAGGAAGGGGGAGGGAGGGGGAACTTTGAGCGCCCTTATGGTTTGAGAGATGACACTGGGGCAATAAGTTTCTTTTTAAAAATGCTACAATATGGGGATTAGTAATTTGCAAGTATTACTATCCCCTTAAACTGCTCTTTATGATATTGGAAAGTCCACTACAGACTGGTTTATCTATGACATTGTAATTTAACTCATTGATATTAAAGGGATAATAATGTCAGAAAAAAGTATTAACTATATGGTAGATAAAAGAGAGTACTTGCACTTATTTGTATCTCTCAAACTGTTATGGTTTGAGAGATATAGGAAAATAAAATTATCTGGTCCCTCCCCTTTCTGCTTGATGAGCTGTAAAGGTGTCAGAAGCAGATTCCGGTTCCTAGATCAGACAGCGGCTCTTCATCAGCACAAACATAGTGATACCTAATAATAAATACTTCATCGGAACGCTCTGCATCATGCACCTGGTTTGCAAGCGCTCATTGTAGACCATTCTGATGAAGTATTTATCTTTAGATTTCGTTATATCGGCGCTGCTGAAGAGCCGCATCTGGTCAAGTGACCAGAATCTGCTTCTGACAGCTTTACAGCTCGTCAAGCAGAAAGGGGAGGGACCAGATAATTTTATTTTCCTATATCTCTCAAACCATAATGGTTTGAGAGATACAAATAAGTGCAAGTATTCTCTTTTAATTGTATTTACCATATAGTTTATACTTTTTTCTGACATTACTATCCCTTTAAGGAAACGACTACTCATACATCGGATAGACATTAAAAGGAGAACTATCAACTCCTAATAGTAAATCAATAACTCCCCACTTATCTTACTATGGCCAGAAAATACAAATGGCCCATATGAATGTTTTCTTACTCCTTTGTATAAGAGATAACCTCTTCAATTAGTCCTACATGTAAAGCCTGTAGAGGCAGACATTACAGTTTGTAGCAGGACCACAGGACTCTGCTCACTGCACTGGATAATGTAACCGGTAGCCCTTTAAAGGGATAGTAATGTTTCATAATAAAATCAGCTCAAACTAATTATCATAGTATTTGGGCCATGGAGAGTGTTATTTCAATTCTGTCAGAGTTGTAGTTCAACAGTAATTCAATGACAAAGTATCCCCCTCCCGTCCCTTTTACTGATGTAACACTGCTCAGCTAGAGCAGAAGGGAGGTGCCCAGGTAGATTGCAGAGAGGGACAATCTTCAATTAAGATAAGGGAAAAACCTGAAATACTTGTCAAGGGGGGCAGGGCTTTCATTGTTCTCATAGGAAGAAGATTGTTCCCTTCTGTTATCTGTCTGGTCTATGGACTGCATTCCACATCTGAAAAGAGATGGCTTACACTAGGAAACAGGGGCGGGAGGGGAAACTTTGCTTGTGAATATCTCTCAAACCATGAAGGTTTGAGAGATAAGACTTATATCGTTCTTCATGTTTTTTTGAATGCCTACAAAATAAAATAAAGATAAAATGAAGTATTACTATCCCTTTAAGGATTAGCGTGGTGTTCTGCACATTGGTTCACAATGACTTGCACACCCCTCTGGTCCTTAAATGGTTAACTAAGTACATGTACTGATCTACTTACTTCAGATTGTAAAATCTACTACCAACTGTCATGTCCGCCTCCATGGACACATGACACACAGGACTGAAGATGTTATCTCTTGAACAAAGGCTCAAGGTAAAATTCATAGGGAGCATTAGGATTTCCTGATCACAGTAAGGTAAGTGGAAGTGGGGTCTAATTAGGAGGCATTTGTTTTCCTTTAACAAGCAGTCACTGTTTCTTTGATAACTGTTCCTTAAGAAAACTAAAGTTTGTAAGTTTCTTTCAAAATCATATTTACATAGAAACAGAAAAATAGAATTTGACGGCAAATAAGAACCATTCGGCCCATTTAGTCTGCCCATAAAAACCAAAAGCCTTATTTGGTCCTTGGTCTTGTCTTATGTTCAGGACAGCCTTATGCCTATCCCATGCATGCTTTCATTCCCTCCCTGTATTAACCTCTACCACTTCTGCTAGTAGGCTATTCCATTTATCTACCAGTTCTGCTGGCAGGCTATTCCACTTATCTACTACCCTCTCAGTGAAGTAAAACTTTCTTACAATACATCTAAACCTGTTCCCCTCTAGTTTTAAACTATGTCCTCTTGTCCTATATTTTCACTCTGTTGAAATGTACTTCCCTCCTGCAGTTTGTTGAATCCCTTCATGTATTTGAATGATTCTATCATATCCCCCTTTTCTTCTCTCCTCCAAGCTATACATGTTCAGATCCTTTAGTCTATCCTGATAATTCTTTTCCTGTAAACCAGTCCCCATTTTAGTAGCCCTTCTCTGAATTCTCTCTAGAGTATCTATATCCTTCTGGAGATGGGGTCACCAGTACTGTACACAATACTCTAGAGTATCTATATCCTTCTGGAGATGGGGTCACCAGTACTGTACACAATACTCTAGGTGAGGTCTAACTAGAGATCTGTAGAGTGGCATGACCACCTCCCTCTTTCTGTTACTAATGCCCTTAGCTATACAACCATTATACAGAAAAAAAACCCTTTGTTGCATAGTTAAAATTTGTGAGAACTGGTAAAAAGTTGTAAAAATGTTCCCAGTAGATATATGACTAATTGCGTGTATTTATTGAGAAAACTGAGCCAAATTAACAATGGGATAGGGATTGCTGCCAATCTTCAACCAATCAGAGAACAACAAGCTGTGAGATTCTGTGTCACAGACACAGCAGGAAGAGATGCCTGTGTGAGAACGCTTCCCCATCGTTCCTTTGAAAATCAGCATATGCGATTTCATATTGTATATCTTAACCCTTTGTGTGCCAGAGAGGCAGCCAACGCATTGCGCTGCAATGTGTTGGATACCTCTCTGTCATTCAAAGGATTTTAATAGACAACGGAAGGAAACGTTGACATATATAAAGCTTTCACAATGTTTTTTTTTTTAAAGTTTATTGAATAAAAATTAATAGATTACAACAAACTTTTAGAACAGTTAATTATTAGGCTGACCATACGTACCATTTTTAAAGGGACAGTACCGTTTTTATCATATTTCCAGATCATGCCGTCTTTTGAATATAAATATCAATTTTGTCCCATTATTAATATAACATATATAGTTTTTAATTTTTAAAAAAAAACTGAATGATGCATGTTTATTTCTCATAAGATAAAATAAAACTGAACTTCCTTTCGTCACTAGTGGTTTTAATGTGGTTTTACTGTATTTATTGATTACCACAGAGTCTTATGACTCAAGCGACTCATAACTGTCTAAGACTCTCAAGTCTATGGCAAATTACCATAGAGTCTCTTAGACTGTGATATGACGGAGATATTACTTATGCTCCGGCTGACTAGCCATCATTCTATACCCGTGGCCTACTGTCTCTGCTTGCACTCTCCGTGCTCAGTTGTTTCCTCCGGTCAAGCGGTGCTCAGTCTGTATCAGTCCGTGCCACTGGTATTCCTACTGTCTGTCATTCCGTTCTGTGCCATTGGGTACCTTAGCGTTCTAGGGATTCTCGGTCACCACTGCCAATTTCATTACCCTGGTGTTCTAGGTATTCTCAGTCATCGCTGCCTGTTCCGTTACCCTAGTGTTCTAGGATTCTCAGTCACTGCTGCCTGTTCCGTTACCCTAGCTTTCTAGGGAGTCTCAGTCACCGCTGCCTGTTGGTTTACCCTAGCATTCTAGGGATTCTCAGTCACGCTGTCTGTTTCGTTACCCTAGTGTTCTAGGGATTCTCAGTCACTAGTGCCTGTTGGTTTACCCTAGTGTTCAAGGGACATCTGTCTCTGAGCTAAACCACCCTAGTGTTCTAGGGGATTTTCCTTCCGTTCACAGGGGCTTCACAGCTGCTCCTGTACTAGTACCTACTACCATCCTCGCTACTAGTATATATATTCAGTCAGAGTGGTATTTGCCTCCTTACTGTCAGGGATCCTGTGCTGTCTCCACACCTGGTCCTGTGAGGGTTGGGGAAGTGCTTAGGCATGGTCTTCACACCTGGTCCTGTGAGGGTTGGGGAAGTGCTTAGGCACTGTCTCCACACCTGGTCCTGTGAGGGTTGGGGAAGTGCTGAGGCATGGTCTTCACACCTGGTCCTGTGAGGGTTGGGGAAGTGCTTAGGCACTGTCTCCACACCTGGTCCTGTGAGGGTTAGGGAAGTGCTTAGGCACTGTCTTCACACCTGGTCCTGTGAGGGTTGGGGAAGTGCTGAGGCATTGTCTTCACACCTGGTCCTGTGAGGGTTGGGGAATTGCTTAGGCACTGTCTTCACACCTGGTCCTGTGAGGGTTGGGGAAGTGCTTAGGCATTGTCTTCACACCTGGTCCTGTGAGGGTTGGGGAAGTGCTGAGGCATTGTCTTCACACCTGGTCCTGTGAGGGTTGGGGAAGTGCTTAGACACTGTCTTCACACCTGGTCCTGTGAGGGTTGGGGAAGTGCTTAGACACTGTCTTCACACCTGGTCCTGTGAGGGTTGGGGAAGTGCTTAGGCATTGTCTTCACACCTGGTCCTGTGAGGGTTGGGGAAGTGCTTAGGCACTGTCTTCACACCTGGTCCTGTGAGGGTTGGGGAAGTGCTGAGGCATTGTCTTCACACCTGGTCCTGTGAGGGTTGGGGAAGTGCTGAGGCATTGTCTTCACACCTGGTCCTGTGAGGGTTGGGGAAGTGCTTAGGCATTGTCTCCACACCTGGTCCTGTGAGGGTTGGGGAAGTGCTGAGGCACTGTCTTCACACCTGGTCCTGTGAGGGTTGGGGAAGTGCTTAGGCACTGTCTTCACACCTGGTCCTGTGAGGGTTGGGGAAGTGCTGAGGCATTGTCTTCACACCTGGTCCTGTGAGGGTTGGGGAAGTGCTTGTGCACTGTCTTCACACCTGGTCCTGTGAGGGTTGGGGAAGTGCTTAGGCACTGTCTCCACACCTGGTCCTGTGAGGGTTGGGGAAGTGCTTAGGCACTGTCTTCACACCTGGTCCTGTGAGGGTTAGGGAAGTGCTTAGGCACTGTCTTCACACCTGGTCCTGTGAGGGTTGGGGAAGTGCTTAGGCATTGTCTTCACACCTGGTCCTGTGAGGGTTGGGGAAGTGCTTAGGCACTGTCTTCACACCTGGTCCTGTGAGGGTTGGGGAAGTGCTGAGGCATTGTCTTCACACCTGGTCCTGTGAGGGTTGGGGAAGTGCTTGTGCACTGTCTTCACACCTGGTCCTGTGAGGGTTGGGGAAGTGCTTAGGCATTGTCTTCACACCTGATCCTGTGAGGGTTGGGGAAGTGCTTAGGCACTGTCTTCACACCTGGTCCTGTGAGGGTTGGGGAAGTGCTGAGGCATGGTCTTCACACCTGGTCCTGTGAGGGTTGGGGAAGTGCTTAGGCACTGTCTCCACACCTGGTCCTGTGAGGGTTGGGGAAGTGCTGAGGCATTGTCTTCACACCTGGTCCTGTGAGGGTTGGGGAAGTGCTTAGGCACTGTCTTCACACCTGGTCCTGTGAGGGTTGGGGAAGTGCTGAGGCATTGTCTTCACACCTGGTCCTGTGAGGGTTGGGGAAGTGCTGAGGCATTGTCTTCACACCTGGTCCTGTGAGGGTTGGGGAAGTGCTTAGGCATTGTCTCCACACCTGGTCCTGTGAGGGTTGGGGAAGTGCTGAGGCATTGTCTTCACACCTGGTCCTGTGAGGGTTGGGGAAGTGCTTAGGCACTGTCTTCACACCTGGTCCTGTGAGGGTTGGGGAAGTGCTGAGGCATTGTCTTCACACCTGGTCCTGTGAGGGTTGGGGAAGTGCTTGTGCACTGTCTTCACACCTGGTCCTGTGAGGGTTGGGGAAGTGCTTAGGCACTGTCTCCACACCTGGTCCTGTGAGGGTTGGGGAAGTGCTTAGGCACTGTCTTCACACCTGGTCCTGTGAGGGTTGGGGAAGTGCTTAGGCATTGTCTTCACACCTGGACCTGTGAGGGTTGGGGAAGTGCTTAGGCACTGTCTTCACACCTGGTCATGTGAGGGTTGGGAAGTGCTTAGGCACTGTCTTCACACCTGGTCATGTGAGGGTTGGGGAAGTGCTTAGGCACTGTCTTCACACCTGGTCCTGTGAGGGTTGGGGAAGTGCTATTCATATTTATTCTGTTCTTATTTTAATAAAGATATTGATTTTACTGTATCTGTACTTGTCACGGTCGTTATTCCACAGTCACCCCGTGACATAAGTTAACTCTAAAGAAAGGTAGGAGGAGACAGAGTGTAGTGTGACCGGGTAATGGGGATGGAAGATAGGGAGGGAATGAGGGGAAGAAGAAAAAAAAAATCCTTTTATAATTTGTGCTGTGCCTCTGCTTAATTTAAAAGGGGTTAAATGAAGATGGCTAACGATACTCATGAAATGGCCAAAATACACAAAGAAACGGAGCATTTCTTTTGCAAAGTAACTTAATCCAAAGAGATAAATACATATTCACAAAACAGTTATTGATTTAAATAAGGTTTTTACCATCTTGAACACTAAAGAGATGTCCAACATACTGCTTTACTGCTTCTCAATACTCTAATTCAGTCTTAGGGCTCAATTCAATTCCACCGACGACAACAGGAAAAACCCTGGCAGTATTTTATCAAGCATGGTAAGCTCTGAAATATGCAATTCAATTCCATGCGTTAGGCAATAAGGGGCTAGATTCTATTGCCGGTGCTAATTTTATCACTGCTTTTTATCTCCATGTTCCCCCATAGGCTTCAATAGGAAAATGTTTGATAAAACAGGATGTAACATTTATCACCTACAATAAAATGTAGCCCAAGATCCGTTAAAGGGATAGAAATGTTTCAAAATAAAAGCAGCTCCAATTAATCTTCATAGTATTTGGGCCATGGAGAGTGTTATTTCAATACTGTCAGAGTTATAGTACAAGAGTATTTGAATGATAAATTATCCCCCTCCCGCCCCTTTTACCTAGTGTAAGCCACCTCCCCTCAGATGTGGAATCTGGTCTCTTGACCGGACAGCTCACAGCAAAGAACAATCTTCTTACTGTGAGAACAATGTTCTCTTACGCTAATTGAAGATTGCCCTCTCTGCAATTCACCAGGACACCACCTTTCTGTTCTGAGGTGAGCAGTGTTACATCAGTAAAAGCCGTGGAGAGGGATACTTTATCATTCAATTACTCTTGTACTACAACTCTGACAGTATTGAAATAACACTCTATTCTATCTATCTATTCTATCTATCTAATCTATCTATCTATCTAATCTATCTATCTAATCTATGAAGATTAAGTGGAGCTGCTTTTATTTTGACCCACTTTATCCTGTGAAAATCTGCACCCAGTTTTTCTGGGCACAGAGTCCCTTAACGGAGCTCCAAAGTGCAGACGCAGAAATTGAATGTTACTAAAAGCATAAAAAAAAAAATGCAGTGGATGTATTGATATTGGGCCCTAACCCCAGGTTATTGAATAGCTTACTATGCTTGAAAAAATACCGTCTGGATTTTTTTTGGCATTGGGGGGAATTGAATCAAGCCCTTAATCTCTTTGGAGGTTTGATAGTCTGTGAGTAGAACATAAACTAGCTGTATTGCAATTCAAAACAGTAAAAGGGTCATTCGAGTTGTATTATAGAAAAATCACATATTGTAACATTTTTTCCTGTTGAGTAAAGCAAGGATGCTACCATTGCCTTATTCAAAAGTTATAAAAGTTCAAACTGGAACAAAGTGGTGGAGCTATTACTATCAGATCCTATAAAGACCAAACTACTTTGGTGTGGTACACTTACATTAAGGGGGAAGGTTTCCAGTGATTTAACAGACTGAAACCTTTAAAAATTGGGCGAGTATGCTGGTATTTTCTTTGTACTCTTGAAAAGCAATATTTGTATGTTAAAAAACATGTTGCATGTCTATTTTTGTTTTCAGTTAAACTATTTTAAAATTATAATCTCTGGGCTGAGTATGCTTCTTTAATGAGAAATGGACGTAATGATAAAGTTTTTCTACGGCCACTGGTGAACTGCATCCATGGAAGACAGTAGCATTTCCCACATTCATTTTGCCTGTGCAGTTTGGACTCATGAATGGAAGTATCATTGTCCTCTGTACTACTGTTTATAACTGCCAGTGATTCCTGGGAGTTCATCAAGTGAAGTCGGCCTTTCAATATCCATTAGTGTTGAGCGAGCATGCTCGGCCGATGCTCGGATCGGCTCGAGCATCGCTCTGCTCGGCACATGGCGGTACTCGTACGAGTACCGCCATGTGCTCGCCCGCCATGTTCGGGTGGCAGGGATCTGTGCCGAAGGAGGCACAGATCTTACACAGACGCTCCGCTGGACCACCAGGGACTGGAGGTAGGGCACATGTGGAGATGGAAGGGGGCATTGTGGAGATGAAGGGGGACATTTTGGAGATGAAGGGGGACATTGTGGAAGGGGGGCATTGCGGAGATGAAGGGGGCATTGCGGAGATGAAGGGGGACATTGTGGAAGGGGGACATTGTGGAAGGGGGGCATTGCGGAGATGAAGGGGGCATTGCGGAGATGAAGGGGGACATTGTGGAAGGGGGACATTGCGGAGATGAAGGGGGCATTGCGGAGATGAAGGGGGACATTGCGGAGATGAAGGGGGCATTGCGGAGATGAAGGGGGCATTGCGGAGATGAAGGGGGACATTGTGGAAGGGGGACATTGTGGAAGGGGGACATTGTGGAAGAGGGGCATTGTGGAGATGAAGGGGGGCATTGACCAGGTACCCTCCCCTCATCAGAGCAGGGGGTGCCTGGTGTAATGCTCGTGTCGCCCCATTGAATTCAATGGGGCTCGGGTGCTCGGCCGAGCACTCGAGCCTCCGGCGGTGCTCGGTCAGAGCACCCGAGCACCCGAGCATCGGGGTGCTCGCTCAACACTAATATCCATCACTAGTACATAGCCAGTTAGCTTGTACGTGCACAGGCCTAAGACAGAGAGTAAGTACATCTGTTTGTCTAAGGGCTCGATTTAAAGGCAGCCGTTAGCAAAAAAAATCACTAACGGGTGCGTTAAGTGTCATGTTGCAATTCAAAGATCCGTCTAAACAACAGCTAACGGGAGTTGCACAATCCTAATGGCCGATACACTTACGTGCATTCAGACGCATTCAACAACATACCCCAGAGCTATTCAAAGGCTTGCGGTTCTGATAACGGCTAAAAAAAAGACACACCTAACGGCTAAAAGTTAAGACCCACTTTTCTTAGCCGTTAGACACTTAACGGCCAAAACAAAACACCCGTTACAGAGGAAAAGACACAAAAGGCTTACCGCACAACCATGTAAATGGGAAAATTAACCCGTGCAATGCCAAAACAACACAAAAACATGTACACACAACACAAATCACTACACACACTACAACAACCAACACCACAGGGACAACGACACACAAAAAAACAACAACACAACATGGCACAGAACAATGGGGGTCATCACACAAAGCGGACACCTGCAAATACAAGCTCACCTGGGCAACATCAACACGCGACCTGCGCCCCACAACTGCACGTCCGCAAATGGCACACACAGAACAAGTACAACACACCACATCTTATAACACACACACACCTGCAAACACTTACCTGGACAAAAACAACTCACCATTGGTCAGGACTCACCTCATCACCACACCTACACAACGCCCTAGCAAGTACTTAAAGGGACAACTCAACACACTCACTTGTGGCTTGTTTTCCACTCAGGGAGGGAGAGAGAGTGATAGAGATAGAGAGAGATAGAGAGATAGAGAGAGAGACAGATAGAGACAGATAGAGAGAGCAAACAGTATGTTGGGTTACATATTGTTGCGAAGACTGCGGAGAAGGCGTGCAAGGGAGAGAGCTAGGGAACATCAGCAATCTCCAAGCACGCCTCATCAACAGCCTTCACCTGTTGCAAGTGAGGAGGCTCTGGCTCAGCAGCCACACAGGAGTCCATCCCCACCTGGAGGGCACAGGATGTATAGACGACCACCAAGGCCCAGGGTATACCGCCCAAGGGTCACCCTCTTTGGAATGGCTGATGACGAGGTCATTGATCGCTACAGGTTGAGGCCTGACAGCATCATTGCCTTGTATGAGGTCATCAAGGAGCAGGTGGATCCCATCTACATCCACAACCATGCCCTAACTGGCCTGCAGAAACTACTCTGTGCCATACACTTCATGGCAAGCGGGGCCTTCCAGTCCACTGAGGGTTACGCATCTGGCATGTCACAGGCCACATTCTCCAGAGTGCTGGCCCAGGTCCTGCCAGCCCTCAAAAGCAAGGCCAGTACCTATATACATTTTCCCACCACCGACATGGACTGGATACACGTCAAGCAGGCGTTTTACGCAAAGGGAGGCATGCCCAGGGTCATGGGTGCTATAGATTGCACCCATGTCCGGATTAAGGCCCCCAGCACGTGACGCACAGATATTCATCAACAGGAAGAACTTCCACTCCATCAATGTGCAGATGGTGTGTGACAGCAACATGAGGATCATGAATGTCTGTGCAAAATATCCTGGCAGCACACATGATGCATACATTCTACAAAACTCCTCAGTCCACAGAGATTTTGAGAATGGAACCTTTACAGGGGGATGGCTAGTGGGTGAGTTCACAAAACAAAATCACACCACATACACAGGCGTACACACCACGCTGCTTAGTATGCACCTGACCCACAGATACTACGTCCACCACACAAAACATCATTCACACAACATGTGCTCCCTGTCTCACCATGTCACTCACATTACACAGGTGATGCTGGCTACTGACCCCTCTGGCCAATCCCCAAACACATGCCCAGGAAAGCTACAACCAGGCTCATGCCAGAACGAGGAATGCTATTGAGCGGACATTTGGGCTTCTCAAGTCAAGATTCCGATGTCTGGACCACTCTGGGGGAGCACTGCAGTATGCACCGGCTAAGATGTGTGACATCATTGTGGCGTGCGCAATACTGCACAACATCGCAGTGGACACCAGACTGCTGGATCACATCCCGAACCCCCCCATACAGGAAGTGGCCATGGACATCGGGCATGTGGAGGAGACCATGAGAGGGGCACAGATCAGAGACAGGCTCATCACGGAACACTTCACCTGTGAGTATAACACATGCATGCAAACAATCCATGCAAGTCCCCCATCAGTCCTGTGACACTAACCACACTGCACATTTTGTTCTGTCTCACCCCACAGAAACAGTGACACAGCACTGCACTGGCAGTGGACGTGGCAAATTGTGTGTGTGGACTCAACAACCATCCTCCATTCCACTTTCCACGTTGACATACAGACCCCAAGGATATCACGCACACCCCCAGGAGAAACAAGGTACAACATATTGCCCATGTTCATCACCTTACACAGCTTGATTGACAGCAACTAACTGGATATGCCATGATTATAGCCTGAACAACCATGCTAGCCCAGTAGCGAAAGAGTATTATCTAATGATATGCATTAGAAGGGACATCAGATTCAATATGGGACCTGTACTCTGCTACAGCTGAGAAGAGCAGCACAGGGGTGGATGTACAGTGGTATGGGCACACAATGTAGAGGTCATGAGACGTAGATCAGATTACCAGGGACTCCATGCTGACCTGTGAGTGTGCAGACCAATGTGCCCCCGACATGAATACACACATCAACAAATATGTCCTAACAGTTCCATAGAACAAATGACATTGGGCTGCCACTGTCACTTTCACAGTGGCAGCACAATGTAATTTGTTCCATGGAGCTCTCAGAACACTTGTTAATGTGTGTATACATGTCAGGGGCACAAATCCATAGGGCTGGTGCACATGTCCTAAGTTCCCCACAGAATTGGTTACAGATGAGTACACTACACATTGTCAAGCAATGGTTTGTGTACACACCTGTAATCAAGAAGATTGAGAGGATTAAAAAGACTAAATTGTTGTTGCTTGATGATCAGTTCAGGTCCACTGCTCCAAATCCTGTCCTCTTGTCCCGCAGGCATCCGTAACATGATCCATCCTTGAACTGAAGATCTTCCATGTGACTGGATTGATGTCTTGACAACACCTTCATGAAGATCACCCCTTGCTGTTTATGGTGATGTTGTTGGTGATGCAAAGTTTGACCTGAGGTTCACACAAACCTCTACTGGAACATTCTCATAGAGACACAGAAAACACCATTTCTTGAGTGTTATTACCTGTACAGTTAGGATGCTCAACTACAGAGTTGTCAAACCTTGTGGACAACTCATGAGCAGGGCAGCAGTGTTACTGAAGTAGTACGATTTAGTTTCAAAGTACATTTAGTGTTCACATACAGGTGTTAAATGCATATAGGCAATACACACAGAAAACACATGTACATTCTAATGTACTTTGAGACACAATAAAGATGAACCATCCACATTCAATCTGTGTCTGTAGGAGGATATATTTGAGAACACATTTGTCAATGCGTAACCACACCCAGGATAGAGTATCCCCCATACATGGAAAGGCATCACCCACATCACAGGAGTCCACCACTTGTTTGCCAGTGAGTGGACTCTGTGATGTATCCATGCAAACAGATGATGGTGGCAATGTGTTGTGGGAGTGATAAAGAGGTGATACAGGGGACATACTTCCACAGTGAATACATGTCCACATATTCTGTATTGCTCAGCATAATCAATGTTCTGAGATTTTGCTCCACTTTGACATATCTCAGTACATGGGCTATATCAACGAACAGACTAAGTGGACATGTGTTATCACTGGTGAAGTCTGTTGTTACACCCTTAGGGAAACAGCAACTCAACTTACTGGAGACACCAATGCTCACCCCAGGATATCAATGTGTGTGCTACACATTGAAATCCTAGGTTTAAAACATTAGCTTCCCCAGTAAGTCAGTTGCACAATGAGTGTGTGAATCCAAGACAATATGGATACATGTCCCATTTAGCTGTCCTGCTTGTAATGTCCCTGCTAAGTCACAGAGCTGTTTGTCTGCTAATCTCATTAACCCACTGAGTGCAAGAGTGGTCCCCAGCTCATTTCTTTGCAATGCGTTTCCTACCACTCTGGCACTCAAAGGGTTAAACACAACATATGATGTAGACGAATGTTCAATGTTGTACCATTTGTTGTGCTAAGGGGTATGTTTTGATGTTCAAATTCAACACACAACACCGCCATATAACACAGTGGTGTCATATGGCTCCAGGGATGTATTTCAAGTTGCATTTGTACAACAGTGTGTGTGTGTGTGTGTGTGTGTGTGTGTGTGTGTGAACCCATGTTGTAGCATCCCACTAACATTTCACCCAGGCAGAGGTTGTGTTCACTGCATTGTATGGCAATGCATTG
The DNA here is from genome assembly GCA_037306005.1 of Rhinophrynus dorsalis. NCBI lineage: Eukaryota > Metazoa > Chordata > Amphibia > Anura > Rhinophrynidae > Rhinophrynus > Rhinophrynus dorsalis. The sequence goes on from CM074719.1 coordinate 23,529,749, forward strand.
GAGACAACCCTGCCACACAATCCATAACTGAAGACACAACAGATCAGACAGGAATAAAACTAAAATGTTTTTTTTATTGTGGGGAAAGTTGACAGGTTGGGCCTTTCATTTTTTCCTTTTTTTTTTGGGGGGGGGGCCTTAGCCTGGGTGCCAGAGGTGGATGCCCTTGTGGATCTCCTGGTAACCCTCTGCCCCCTAGGTGTGGCTTCAGGGGTAACACTGGAGGGGGTGGTGGTTGAAGTAGACCCCTCGGTGGAACGCAAGTTCACCCTCTCCATCCTCAGGTTCTCCCTGCAGTTTATCTCCCTCAACTCCACAAGGACCTGGGTCAACATGTCCATCACACCAGTCCTGAGCTGCTGGAGTAGTGTGTTCCCCCTGGCCACCTCCGACTCCAGGGCTTGGATTCTGCTCTCCAATTGACCAATGTTCCTCCTGGATTGCCTCCTGCTCCTGGTGATGTTGCTGTCAGTACTCCTACTCGACCGGAGTAGTCTCCTCTGAAGGGCCATACACTCCGCCTCCATCCCTGTGAGGCATGCGGTGCTGGAGGTGGATGTGCCCGGTGTCCCTGGTGCTGCTGTTTCCTCCTCTGCTGCTGAGGGTGCTGTTTCCTCCTCTGCTGCTGAGGGTGCTGTTTCCTCTGCTACTGGAGGTGCTGTTTCCTCTGCTGCTGGAGGTGCTGTTTCCTCTGCTGCTGGAGGTGCTGTTTCCTCTGCTGCTGCTGAGGGTGCTGTGGCTGCTGTTGGAGTGGCTGGTGCAGATGATGGGCATATGCCCACCACATCAAGTGATCCCGAGCTGCCCAATGATGTGTGTGCTGGTGGAGGTGTGAATATGTCCCTGGGTAGGGGGCGCTGGGGCTCACCAATCAGGCCCAGGTGTGGGTAGTCCAGTGGCCAAGGGTCATATGGTGGCCACTGATAGGTGGTGGGACCCCACCTCGGATCATACCTTGGGGCATGCTGTGGAGCCATCCAGGAGGGTGGGTTTATCTGTGAGGCATATGGCCCATATTGGGTGGTGGCCACTGTCCCTGGCAGCCATTGCCTCCCTGGCAGTGGTGGTGCTGCTGAAGGAGGGTAGTAGCTGGTGGAGGCGGATGGATATGTCCACCTCTCCTCCTGTGGCATCCAGCCACTGTACTGGGGAGGTGCAGCCTGTGGTGGTCCAGCCTGTGGTGGTGCAGCCTGTGGTGGTGCAGCCTGTGGTGGAGGGGATGGTGATGGTGGGTAAGGTGACCACCGGCTGGTCCCCTCCTCTGTGTACTCCTCACTGGGGGGGTGACATAGCCTCCTCCACTGGCTCCCACTGGGCTTGAAGGCCGTAAGCTGTGTGGAGAAATAAGATGTTGTGATTAGTGACCTTAGCCATATGTTTGTGGATACAGTTATACTTTGATATGTGGTGAAGACAAATATATGTGTTTGGGTTAATCCCCCTGGGTAAACAAGGGTACTCCCACTGCTGAAAGGTGTTGTTTGAGTTATTATGGGTGAAGGTTTAATTTTGAGGTGCAATATCACAGTGGGCCGAAATAGTACAGTGGGGCTGTTGCAACACCCTCCCATGTAGATATCTGGTACCTGTACCAGAGCTGTCCATATGATTGCGTAGTAACAGCACCACTGTACAATTTCATGCCACTGGGATATTGCCCCTGACATATCCACGACTGAGCTGTGATACCTTTTGTATCAACACACCTTTCAGTAGTAGGAATTAGTGATGAGCGAGCACCCCAATGCTCGGGTGTTCGGGTGCTCTGGCCGAGCACCCCCGGAGGCTCGAGTGCTCGGCCGAGCACCCGAGCCCCATTGAAGTCAATGGGAGGACTCGAGCATTACACCAGGCACCCCCTGCTCTGATGAGGGGAGGGTGCCTGGTCCATAGGAAAAGGGCAGAAAATGATGGAAACACCACAGAAATGGTTCAGGGACAGCATAGGGAGGATGTCTGGATGCATCTTGGACTCCAACATCGCTGCTGGGAACGATCTTTCGCCCGTAGTACGCCATTTTTACAGACTGACCGTAAAACACACAAAAAGGCAGATAAAAACGACTTTAGGCGAAAAATTGTTACCAAACAGTATTTGCTGTATATTTACTTGTATATCATCTGCAAATTCTCCAAAAAATTTCCTCGATTTTTCTGAACTGAGGCCATGATTAAGAGGGAAACGTGCGCAGAGGCAAATTCTCCCAAAAATTTCCTTGATTTTTCTGAACTGAGGCCATGATTAAGAGGGAAACGTGCGCAAAGGCAAATTCTCCCAAAAATGTCCTTGATTTTTCTGAACTGGGGCCATGATTAAGAGGGAAACGTGCGCTGAGCCGACCATCCAAAACATTATGGGTGAGGGTCTGCTGCGGAGCTGACCATCCTAAACATTATATGCGAAGGCCCGCTAGTGAGCTGACGCTATAAAACATTATATGAGAGGGCCCGCTAGAGAGCTGACCCAATAAAACATTATATGAGAAGGCCCGCTGGTGAGCTGACCTATACAAAAATTGTCAAACAGGGCCCGCTGGTGAGCTGGCCCTATATAAAAATTATATCACTGGGCCCACTGGTGAGCTGGCCCTATATAAAACTTATATCACCGGGTATATGGAAGAGAGTCAACCTTATACCCGTTTTTTGGGTGGAAGGGGTGAATGGGAATACAGAGTATTCCCATCTTTGTAAATAAAATAAGTAAATAACATATATAAAGTCACTTTATGTTCCTCCGGGGCTTTCCTCCAGTGGAGTGGAGAAGTCAGGGGAAATCCAGGCCTTGTTCATTTTTATAAGTGTCAACCTATCAGCATTTTCGGTGGAAAGGCGGATACGCTTATCTGTTATGATGCCACCAGCAGCACTAAATACCCGTTCAGACAGAACGCTGGCGGCAGGGCAGGCCAGCACCTCCAAGGCGTAGAATGCCAGTTCATACCATGTGTCCAGCTTGGACACCCAGTAGTTGTAAGGCACAGAGGGATCATTGAGGACGCTGACACGGTCTGCTACGTACTCCTTCACCATCTTCCAAAACTTTTCCCTCCTTGTGACACTAGGCTGCGCATCAGGGTGAGGGTGCTGGCGGGGTGTCATGAAGGTGTCCCACGCCTTGGAGAGTGTTGCCGTGTTGTCGGAACTGCTGTGTGCTCCCCTTTTCTCCCCTTCTCGGTTGGCCAAGGTAGCACGTACTCTGCCGCCAGTGTTGTCAGATGGAAAATTTTGGAGCAATTTTTCGACAAGAACCTTCTGGTATTGCACCATTTTGCTTGTCCTCTCCACCGGAGGAATGAGAGATGAGAAATTCTCTTTGTAGCGGGGGTCCAGAAGGGTGAACACCCAGTAATCCGTGTTGTCTAAAATGCGTGTAACGCGTGGGTCACGGGAAAGGCAGCCTAACATAAAGTCAGCCATGTGTGCCAGAGTACCAACAGGCAAGATTTCGCTGTCCTCACCAGGAGGATGACTCTCAATCTCCTCATCCTCTTCCTCCTCTTCTGCCCACCCACGCTGAAGAGATGGAACTAAAGTTCCATGGCTACCCTCTGTAGCGGAGGCAACCGTGTCTTCCTCCTCCTCCGCCTCCTCCAATTGTCGCTGAGAAGACGAAGTGAGGGTGCTCTGGCTATCACCTTCTGTAAGCTCTTCCTCCCCCATTTCCACCTCTTCCACATGCAAAGCGTCGGTTTTAATTGTGAGCAGCGAGCGTTTCAGTAGACACAGAAGTGGGATGGTTACACTGATAATAGCGTTATCGCCGCTCACCATCTGTGTCGATTCCTCAAAATTGCGTAAAACCTCACAGAGATCTGACATCCATTCCCACTCCTCACTTCTGATTAGAGGAAGTTGAACGGAGAGGCGACGACCGTGTAACAGCTGGTACTCCACTACTGCCCTCTGCTGCTCACAAAGCCGGGCCAACATGTGGAAGGTGGAGTTCCAGCGCGTGCTCACGTCACACAGCAGCCGGTGAGCTGGCAATTGTAAGCGCTGATGCAGCTTCAACAGGCCGGCTGAAGCTGTAGATGACTTACGGAAATGTGCACACACGCGGCGCACCTTGGTCAAGAGATCATGCAAATTGGGGTAGGTTTTTAGAAATCGCTGAACCACTAAATTAAATACATGCGCTAGGCATGGTACGTGTGTGAGCTTGCCGAGCTCCAAAGCCGCCACCAAGTTACGCCCATTATCACACACAACCATGCCTGGTTGCAGGTTGAGTGGCGAGAGCCACTGCTCGGTCTGGTGACTAATCCCCTGCAACAGCTCTGAGGCCGTGTGCTGTTTGTCCCCAAGGCAGATCAGCTTTAGCACGGCCTGTTGACGCTTCCCCACTGCAGTGCTACACTGCTTCCAGCTACCGGCTGATGGGTGAGTGGCGCTGCGCGCAGAGAATTCGGAGGTGGAAACGGAGGAGGAGGAGCCAATAACGTAGGTGCTGGCGGAAACCCTGATGGAGGTAGGGCCCGCAATCCTCGGCGTGGGTAGCACCTGTGCCATCCCAGGGTCCGAGTCGCTCCCAGCCTCCACGACATTCACCCAGTGTGCCGTCAGGGAAATGTAGCGTCCCTGGCCTCAAGCACTTGTCCATGTGTCAGTCGTTAAGTGGACCTTCCCAGTAACTGCGTTGGTCAGGGCACGGGTGATGTTACGGGACACATGGTGGTGTAAGGCGGGGACGGCACACCGGGAAAAGTAGTGGCGGCTGGGGACTGCGTACCGAGGGACAGCTGCTGCCATCAGGCTGCGGAAGGACTCAGTCTCCACAAGCCTAAATGGCAGCATTTCGATGGCCAGTAATTTGGAAAGGTGTGAGGTTAGTGCTATGGCCTGTGGGTGGGTGGCTGGGTATTTTCGCTTGCGCTCAAATGCCTGGGGTAACGACATTTGGACGCTGCGCTGGGACAGGGAAGTGGATGTGGTCGCTGATGATGCTTCAGATGGTACAGGTGCAGGGCGGGAGGTATGCGGGCCTGCGCCTTCGACAGGCGATTGGCCGGCACCGAAAACAGGGGAAGAGGAGGCAGTGGTGTGGCCTGCAGACACAGATGGGCGATCTAGGCGTTCCTCCCACTTATTACGGTGCTTGGATGCCATGTGTCGGATCATGCTGGTGGTGGTGAGGTTTCTAGTGTTCATGCCTCGGCTCATTCTGGTGTGGCACAGGTTGCAAACTACAATTGTTTTGTCGTCCGCGCTTTCCTTAAAAAAACGCCATACCGCGGAACACCTACCCCTTGGCAAGGGAGATTTACGCAAGGGGGTGCTCCGTGGAACATTTGCGGGCCGGTTTGGTGCGGTCCGCCTTCTTTCTGTAGCCACACCACTGCCTCTTCCAGCCTGTTGCGGTGCTGCAGATGGCTCACCCTCAGGACTGCTGTCATCGCTCGGCTCTACACCTTCCCAGGTGGGGTCAGTCACCTCATCGTCCACCAAGTCCTCCTCCACTTCCTCACTCTGATCATCCTCCTCATGTCTTGATCCCACCACATACTCAGTCATTGACAACTGTATATCATCCTCCTCATCAAGGTCTTGAGACAGTAATAGTGGTTGATTTAATGGCAACTGTGTCTCATCATCATCATCATCCACTTCCTTTGACCTTAAATGCCGTTCACCTCTGTCATCTTCTTGTGATTGGGTACCCTCTAGAAGTTGTGAATCAGGGCACAAGATGTCATGTTCCTCTGCAAGCGTGCTTGGAGAGAGGTTCAAATTAAGGATTGGTGATGAGACGAGCTCCTCACTATATCCCAGTGTGGGATCACTTCTTTGACCAGATCCTCTATGGTGGGAGGAAGGATGATCAGAGTGAGGATTATGTTGACCAGACTCTTGGCTACTGAGAGTGGACTTGGTGGAAGACAGGGTGGTGCTTAACCGACTGGATGCAGTATCAGCTGACATCCAACCGACCACCTGTTCGCAGTGGTTGGACCTCGAGAGTGATGTCCTGCGACGCCCTGTAAAATGAGACATGAAGCTAGGTATGGTGGATGTCTTTCTGTCTTGTGCTCTGGCACCAGGCGCAGTCCTGACCCGCGCCCTGAACTATCAGGATCACGTCCACTTCCCCGTCCCTTCTTACCCGCCTTCTTCATATTACACGGAATATGTGCTGCAAATCTGCAACTTTGCACAGTAAACAGAATTTGCTTCTTAACTGCGGCTACGCACAGTGAATGGAATATGTGACTTTGATATTTTACAGTTTGAACACTTAACAGAATGTTTTCCTATTCTGAAACTGTGCACAGTAAACAGAATTTGCTTCTTAACTGCGGCTACGCACAGTGAATGGAATATGTGACTTTGATATTTTACAGTTTGAACACTTAACAGAATGTTTTCCTATTCTGAAACTGTGCACAGTACACAGAATTTGCTTCTTAACTGCGGCTACGCACAGTGAATGGAATATGTGACTTTGATATTTTACAGTTTGAACACTTAACAGAATGTTTTCCTATTCTGAAACTGTGCACAGTAAACAGAATTTGCTTCTTAACTGCGGCTACGCACAGTGAATGGAATATGTGACTTTGATATTTTACAGTTTGAACACTTAACAGAATGTTTTCCTATTCTGAAACTTTGCACAGTACACAGAATTTGCTTCTTAACTGCGGCTACGCACAGTGAATGGAATATGTGACTTTGATATTTTACAGTTTGAACACTTAACAGAATGTTTTCCTATTCTGAAACTGTGCACAGTAAACAGAATTTGCTTCTTAACTGCGGCTACGCACAGTGAATGGAATATGTGACTTTGATATTTTATAGTTTGAACACTTAACAGAATGTTTTCCTATTCTGAAACTGTGCACAGTACACAGAATTTGCTTCTTAACTGCGGCTACGCACAGTGAATGGAATATGTGACTTTGATATTTTACAGTTTGAACACTTAACAGAATGTTTTCCTATTCTGAAACTGTGCACAGTAAACAGAATTTGCTTCTTAACTGCGGCTACGCACAGTGAATGGAATATGTGACTTTGATATTTTACAGTTTGAACACTTAACAGAATGTTTTCCTATTCTGAAACTGTGCACAGTACACAGAATTTGCTTCTTAACTGCGGCTACGCACAGTGAATGGAATATGTGACTTTGATATTTTACAGTTTGAACACTTAACAGAATGTTTTCCTATTCTGAAACTGTGCACAGTACACAGAATTTGCTTCTTAACTGCGGCTACGCACAGTGAATGGAATATGTGACTTTGATATTTTACAGTTTGAACACTTAACAGAATGTTTTCCTATTCTGAAACTGTGCACAGTAAACAGAATTTGCTTCTTAACTGCGGCTACGCACAGTGAATGGAATATGTGACTTTGATATTTTACAGTTTGAACACTTAACAGAATGTTTTCCTATTCTGAAACTTTGCACAGTACACAGAATTTGCTTCTTAACTGCGGCTACGCACAGTGAATGGAATATGTGACTTTGATATTTTACAGTTTGAACACTTAACAGAATGTTTTCCTATTCTGAAACTTTGCACAGTAAACAGAATTTGCTTCTTAACTGCGGCTACGCATAGTGAATGGAATATGTGACTTTGATATTTTACAGTTTGAACACTTAACAGAATGTTTTCCTATTCTGAAACTGTGCACAGTACACAGAATTTGCTTCTTAACTGCGGCTACGCACAGTGAATGGAATATGTGACTTTGATATTTTACAGTTTGAACACTTAACAGAATGTTTTCCTATTCTGAAACTGTGCACAGTACACAGAATTTGCTTCTTAACTACGGCTACGCACAGTGAATGGAATATGTGACTTTGATATTTTACAGTTTGAACACTTAACAGAATGTTTTCCTATTCTGAAACTTTGCACAGTAAAAAGAATGTGCTGCTAATCTGCAACTTTGCACACTAAACAGAATGTGCTCTAATCTGCAACTTTGCACACTAAAAAGAATGTGCTGCTAATCTGCAACTTTGCACACTGAACAGAATGTGCTCTAATCTGCAACTTTGCACACTAAACAGAATGTGCTGCTAATCTGCGGCTAGGCACAGTGAACAGAATATATGAAGATTTTTTTTTTTTTCTCTGCCCCCCCACACAAAATAAACTGCTGCCCCCACACACAGTAGTCCTAAAAAGGACTTTTGGTTCTTTTTTTTTTTCACAATTGCTTTTCTTCTCCCTACACTGACTTTCCCTTCCTATCCTCATCTCTCCCTGGCTAAGACTGAGCCGAACTCGCTGGTCAGGTGCTATACAGCACCCGACCACGGGTTCTGGCCAGCCAATCAGTGTAATGCCAGCAGCCAACATGGCTGCTGGCATTACACTGATGTCAGAGCCTCCCTGCACGTTTATTGGCTGCGTAGCAGGCGTGAAACGTGCGGGGAGGAGACCCGAACATGGCGGGCGAGCACATGCGGTACTCGTACGAGTACCGCCATGTGCCGAGCAGAGCGATGCTCGAGCCGAACCGAGCTTCGGCCGAGCATGCTCGCTCAACACTAGTAGGAATACCATTGTTTAACTCGGGGAGGGGGGGGAATCCGACAACATATATTTGTCTTCACAACTTGTAGGGATGGCAAAGGTTAAGTCCACCTTGATGTCAGATTGTAGAGATTGTGAAAACAGATGTTGTTCTCTGTTAGTCCTATCCCTCCTACCCTCATGGTTGTTCAGATATTGCTCTATGTGCCAGATGTAGATTTCAGTCATTTGTCCACACGAGGGCTCTTCAGCAGAGCCCAAATTGCCCCATTTGGAGAACAATACTTAATTGGAATGGTGTACAGAGTGTGCATGTTTTGCAAGCACACTCTGTGGACCATTCCAAAGAGGTATTTATCTCGACATGTTGCGACTTTGGCTCTGCTGAAGAGCCTCCGTGTGGTCACATGATAGATATCTCCACCTGTCACAATATCTGTATAACCATGAGTGTTGGAGGGATGGGACTTAGATCAAGACACATTTGTTAACGATGGCAATGATATGACATCATGATGACATTACCCATTGCTATCCCATTACAGTGACACACAAGTAGAAATGGTCATATATGTATGTGGATATGTACCCTTCATATGAATACAGTAATATCCTTCCAAGATGTGAAGCCAGAGAGCAGTTCAGTAGGTGTGATTGTCTTACTGGCTATACATGTGCACTCATCCAACAAGACATTGTATTGATATGATGGATATGAACATACCTCGTATATCCCATCTACATAGAGTGTGATATACTATGTATGTGTATTTGGATGTTTGCAATGTAGGTTGATTTGTGATGGGTGCACATATCTGTCCAGTAAGGCAATCACATCCAGTGAAGTGATCTGTGTTCACATCGTGTTGGAACATATTTAGTAACAAACATTTGAATCCTAAGGGCAACAATCCAGCCAGTAGTGAGGGATATCTTTGATTGAGGCCTGTTTTTTTCTGTGTATGAGCCCATCCATCCTTCTGTGTGAGGCAACCGTACTCAATCCTTGATATCCATCAGTCATGGCCTGTTGGTGACCAAGGTACAATGATGTTTGCTATTTGTTTCCCATGTGTATCCTGCAAAGAGCGGCTGGTGTACCATCCATCCATGGCATCAGCACCCCTGTGGATCCATGTGGGAATCAGATATGGGATATATAATTTCAAGTCCGAGTAAATGATTGCAGCCACAACACCAATGCCTACATTTTCCAGCTTGAATCCTGTGTAATAGTTTTCGGCCTGTGTGTTGCACCTACAAGCATTTATTCTGTGTGACACTGTGATGTATGATCTGATGGCCCCTTTTTGTGATTCAGTAAGCGGTGATGTAGAACTAATGAAGTGAACATGATGGTGACTTCTCCAGTAATCTCCTTTCCCCATTTCCAGTGTTTTCCATGGAGTCTGTACAATGGGACCTTATAAACTTGATTCTTGTTTTTGCATATTCTCCATGGACTAACACTGGTATTGGTGAAGTGAGGGTGTGTGAGGGTTACTTTATGTCCACCATCTGTTTGTCACCGCTTAGTGAATGTCCCCTGTGTAGCATGTGATCGTTGGCCTATTGACTTGTTGAATGGTTAACCCCTTGAGTACCAGAGGGGTTGCCAATGCATTGTTGATTGATGCATTGATGATCCCTCTAGCACTCAAGGGGTTAGGGTGGGGGTGGAGACATGGGTGACATTGTGTGTGAACAGTGATGATATTTAACAGACGACATTTTGAACATAACGGTTTGTGTATTGTGTGTGATGAGCACAGCGACAGGAGGGTTGAAGTAGGACTTTGACAGGTTTGTCCCAAGTTGGACGTTGTCATTTGTCCAGGTGTTGTGTCCTTTTTTTAACCCTCATGGTGCTGTGTTGGTGCAGTTGTATGGCTGAGTGATGGACATGTGTTGAGGTGTGACTGTGTGTGCAGCTGGTGTTGGTTGCTGTAGTGTGTTGTTCTGTAGTGTTGCACTTACCGGTAGTGTGGAGGCTCCTCTAATCCCCAGTGTCAGTTCCTCCAATGACCCCCTCGATCAGGGTCGGGGACATGGTCTGCCGCACCATCTCCTCCCAGCCGCAGAAGGTGATAGGGAATGCTGGTCCACCTCCAATGCCTCAGGCGTGCTTGGCGAGCTCTGTCATCTTATTCTTGACGACCCTCCGGCAGACGCCCCATCTCTTTTTGATGGACTCCATGTCCCGCCTGCATGGAGCCACCGCGTTGACCCGGCTGCATATTTGGTTCCACGCTGCCTTCCTCCTCGCTGACAGGCCAGGGACCTTCGCCGTTGGGTGGAGAACACTCTGCCTCTCCAGGACAGCTTCCACGAGAGCCGTGTTCTCCTCCTCTGTGTATTTGGGGTCCCTGATCCTGCCCTCATCAGCTCCGGCATGGGAGGATTCGGAGCCGGAGTGCCCTGCCTGGTCTGACCCTGACTGTGTGGGGTGCTCCCCAGCAACTACCCCTCGTCCCACTGCAGGTTCTGTCCCTGTCCTGCGTGTGCCTGCTCTTGTGGGCCGGGTCCCCCTCCGCCCTGCAGATCTCTCTCTGCCACCCCTGCTCTGCTGAGGGATCCCCTCCTGAGCTTCCTCCTCCTCCACTACTCTCCCCATCCCTCTCTCCTGTCCTCCTCTCCTGGCCATCACTCACCCAGTCACACCCAGGCACTCCCACAGGCCCTCACAGACACACTTGATCCACTCACTCTCTGTCACACACTTTCACTCCCAGATTCACACTGTCAAAATAAAAAGTAAAATGTGTAAGGTGTTATAAAATAAAAGGACTATGTGTATGTATATGTATGTGTTTGTGTTTGTATGTGTGTATGTAATATGTGCAAAGATGTGCTATGTGTTGTATTCTGTGCAATGCTCTCCTCTCTCCAAACTCAAAAACTCCTCTACCTCCAATGAACGCGCCTCTCTCCCTCTCTCTAATCACTATCCTCCGCTCCTGGGTCCTGATATCTGGCTCTGAAGAACTCGATAACAGACAGTGTGTGACGGTTATTTTTGGGTATATATAGGTGTATTTGAAGTTATTTGATACATTGGGGCTTTGTGATTGGCTGTGTGTTGAAATTTGTTTTGGCATCAATCATGGTTGCTAGACAACGGCAGCCGTTATGTTAGATGTTGTTTTGAGTGCTGCTATCGTGTGATTTGGACGCCCGTTGTGCATTAACATGAGCGACAACGGCTTTTGTGTTACGTGTTTTTTGTGTGCCTACGCTCGATAGCTATTCTCGTAGAGTAGCTATTGAATCTGCCGTAACTCCTGTATTATTTGCGAGCGATGTGCCTTTTTCACTCAGCGGCTGGTTTAATGGTTGCCTTTAAATCTAGCCCTAACTCTGTGGGCTTTACACAAGACCAAAAAAAGCAGGAGGTACATCTTTTTTTATAAGATTTACACACTAAAAACAGCTGTGTGTAAACCTATGTGTTTAACCCTTTAACGAACAGAGGTTTATGAAACTAAGTAAAGGATTAATGAAGCTGTAACAGAACTTTCTCCTCACAGATTTGTGATGTGCTATTATGCATTTGCTAATGTTCTTCAAGGTTTGTTTTAATTGATATCTACATTGGCGGAGTCTGGTCTCACTCCTATATATCTCTTTGTTATACCAATGGATAGACAAATAACCTAATTAGTATAAAAAAAACACAAACAGGAGGTGCTCCTAGTGTAATATGTTCATAATCTTCAATAAAATAGTCTGTATAAAATATACTCACAAATTTCCGTGCTCAGTGCAACATTTATATGCCTGCTGAGAAACAAGCGTGAGGGATCTCAAACCGTCCCAACGGTCAACTTCACTCCAAAGTAGCACAGATTCAGGCCGCACTTCTCAAGTTATCCAAATATAGGAAGTATATAGAAAGAAAAAAGAACAAACAGAGGGTGCCCAATAGTGCCTGTGATCTGCGGACACCACCACTAATGTAATATAAGTAAAATATACTCACAAGTCTAGTTGCTGGTTGTTGGCCTATACGAGAACCAGCTTCTAGGCCTGTGGGGAGGATTAAATCTACCCCTACTCAAATACCTCTGGTACCTGGTCCATCAATGGAAGGTCTCCAAAACTCCAATGAAATATAAAAGGAACTGGCTGCTGATGTGTCTAAAATATTCTTTATTTTACAATGTAAGATAAAATATAAATTAACAAACCAATTGTGAAGATGGTAATATTTAGTGGTTACCAAGACGCTTCCTCCGACCAACTGGTAGCACAAAAGTGCGGACCAGGTACCAGAGATATCTGAGTGGGGGCAGATTTAATCCTCCCCACAGGCCTACAAGCTGGTTCTCGTATAGGCCAACAACCAGCAACTAGACTTGTGAGTATATTTTACTTATATTACATTATTGGTGGTTTCCACAGATTACAGGCACTATTGGGCGCCCTCTGTTTGTTCTTTTTTTCTTTCTAATTAGTATCAGTCACATCTGTTCCATTGTTATGTTAAACGAACAGCAAGTTTAAAGGACAATAATAGTCTACTAAAATGTGAGATGTCAAGGAAGTGGATATAATATAAAGACTGTGATACTGTAATATATTCTCAAAACATGACCGAACAACAAGCAGTGTAAAATAATATAACAGAGATTTTACATTCAACTGTCATATGCAAGCACAAGTGCATATAAATTGTGTTTTCTAAAATGGAAGAATATTGTTTTACTATGTCAGTGACTAATATGAATGTAATAATATCTTGCCCCCTCCATGACATACTTGAAATGAGAGACAATCTTAAAGGGATAGTAATGTTTCATAATAAAAGCAGCTCTAATTAATCATCATAGTATTTGGACTTTGGAGAGTGTTATTTCAATTCTGTCAGAGTTGTAGTTCAAGAGTAATTCAATGACAAAGTATCCCCCTCCCACCCCTTTTACTGATGTAACACTGCTCAGCCAGATCAGAAGGGAGGTGCCCAGGTAGACTGCAGAGAGGGACAATCTTCAATTAAGATAAGAGAAAAATCTGAAAAACTTGTCAATGGGGTAGGGCTTTCATTGTTCTCATAGGAAGAAGATTGTCCCCTTCTGTTATCTGTCTGTTCTATGGACTGCTTCCACATCTAAGAAGAGATGGCTTACACTAGGTAAAAGGGGCGGGGAGGGGAAACTTTGCTTGTGAATATCTCTCAAACCATAAAGGTTTGAGAGATAAGACTTATATCGTTCTTCATGTTTTTTTATGCCTACAAAATAAAATGAAGTTAAAATGAAGTATTACCATCCCTTTAACACAAGCCATTGAGATAGCTCAGCCGTAAATGCCCTGATTACAGAGCCCGCTCAAACCTCAAGGTTGCAGGTTCACTCCTGGCAGGGTCAACTCAGCATTTTATCCTTCTGAGATTGATAAATGAGTACCATTGACTGGGTAATAATGACATCTATTGTTTCAGCTGCTGATTTGGTTAATTCCGAGAGCATGCGCTTGAATCGCTTTGAGTCCCACTTGGAGAAATGAGCTATATAAATACTAGTTATTAGTATTCCTGTTAAAATACTTTGATATTATTATTATATTATTATTTTCATCCCCCTGGTTGCAGTACACAAGCCCTCTCCATTGGCGCAAGACAGCAAACTTTCTAGGTATGGAGATTTGTTGAGAATGTGACCCTCTACCCTCAGTCTGACATGCTTGCATTTGAGCAATGTTTGTAGCCCTCTCTAGAATTCAAGTGATTAAAAATCCTAAGTATCATAGGAGATACCTGCCTTCCTTGTAAGAGAAACACTCGGTTGGTTATGCAAAAAGATTTGACAAAGTGGTGATAAAGCAGAGATAACGTCTCCAGAGTAGTACTTCTCCAGTTCCTATGTTAATCTATGGAGCCAATGTACTAAGATCTCAAAAGTTGGAGAAATCTCATTGCATTACTGGTAAGTTTTTTGTCGGGACAAGTGTGTACTTTTTGTAGATTAATCCTGTGAGTGCCAGTGGGGTATGCAATGCTGTATAATGCATTGCATACCCCACTGGAAGTCATACGGTTAGTCTTTTTCTATTTTTCAACCACAAGTATGTGTTGGAAACTAGTTTTCCAACAGATACTAGTGGTTTTCACAGCGTTTTTGGGAATCTGTGACTCCTTTTAATGGCACAGGATTTTCACCATGAAAGGTACAGTCCTGAACATGTGGTGAAGCCACCGCATGAAATACGATAGCAAAGTCTACATATTTTGCACTCGTTGGTGAGGCTTTTGTTGTTGATAGCACAGCCCCTGGTGAGCTAGGGAAATTCACAGGGGATGGAGATGGGAGGGAGAGGACCATACAGGGGAAGGATTAGATGAGTTAGTGGACATCACGTGTGATGAAATTGGAGGGAGAGGACCACACGGGGCAAAGATCAGGTGAGGCAGGGGAAGTTAGTTTGGATGGAGATGAGAGGGGGAACGACCACACAGGGGGTGGATTAGGTGACCAAAGGGAAGTCACATGTGATGGAGATGGGAAGGAGAGGACCACACAGGTATCAGATCAGGGAAGTCACTTGGGATGGAGATGGGAGAGGACCACACAGGGGTTGGATCAAGGGAGCCAGGTAAAGACACCTGGGATGGAGGTGGAAGGGAGAGGCCCACACAGGGGGTGGATCAGGTGAGATAGGGTAGATCACATGGGATTTAGATTGGAGGGAGAGGACCAAATGGGAGAGGATAAGGTGAGATAGGGGAAGTCACATGGGATGGAGATGAGAGGGAGAGGACCACACAGGGGGAGTATCAGGTGAGACAGTAAAAGTTGCATGGTATGCAGATGTGAGGGAGAGGACCATGCAGAAAGGAAGATCAGGTGAGATTGGGGAAGTTACTTGGGATGGAGATGAGAGAGAGGGGACCATACAGGGGGAAGATCAGGTGAGATAGTAGAAGTTGCATGGGATTCAGATGGGAGGGAGAGGACCACACAAGGGGGAGGATCAGGTGAGCTAGGGAAAGTCACATGGGATTGAGATGGAAAGGCGATGACCACAACTACACACTGGTGGGGATCAGGGGATCCAGGGGAAGTCACATGGGATGGAAATGGGAGGGAGAGGACCATACAGGGGAAGGATTAGATGAGATAGTGGAAGTCACATGTGATGAAATGGGAGGGAGAGGACCACACAGGGGCGAAGATCAGGTGAGGTAGGGGAAGTTAGTTTGGATGGAGATGAGAGGGGGAAGGACCACACAGGGGGTGGATTAGGTGACCAAAGGGAAGTCACATGTGATGGAGATGGGAAGGAGAGGACCACACAGGTATCAGATCAGGGAAGTCACTTGGGATGGAGATGGGAGGGAGAGGACCACACAGGGGTTGGATCAAGGGAGCCAGGTGAAGACACCTGGGATGGAGGTGGAAGGGAGAGGCCCACACAGGGGGTGGATCAGATGCGATAGGGTAGATCACATGGGATTTAGATGGGAGGGAGAGGACCACATGGGAGAGGATCGGGTGAGATAGGGCAAGTCACATGGGATGGAGATGGGAGGGAGAGGACCACAAAGGGGAAGGAACAGGTGAGATAGTGGAAGTTACTTCGGATGGAGATGGGAGTGGGGAAGAACACTCAAGGGTGGCTTAAATGAGCAAAGGGAAGTCACATGTGATAGAGATGGGAAGGAGAGGACCACACAGGTGTCAGATCAGGGAAGTCACATGGGATGGAGATGAGAGGGAGAGGACCACACAGAAACATAGAATTTGACGGCAGGTAAGAACCATTCGGCCCATTTGGTCTGCCCATTTTCTTACTGTAAAAAAAAACAACCTCAAACCTTTTTTGGTCCTTGGTCTTTTCTTATGTTAAGGACAGCCTTATGCCTATCTCATGCATGCTTAAATTCTGTCACTGTATTAATTTCTACCACTTCTGCTGGTAGGCTATTCCACTTATCTACTACCCTCTCAGTGAAGTAAAACTTTCTTACATTACATCTAAACCTGTGTCCCTCTAGTTTTAGACTATGGCCTCTTGTCCTAACATTTTTACTCCTTTGAAATGTACTTCTATCCTGCACTTTGTTGAATCCCTTCATGTAGTTGAATATTTCTATCATATCCCCTCTCTCTCTTCTCTCCTCCAAGCTATACATGTTCAGATCATTTAGTCTATCCTGTTATGTCTTTTCCTGTAAACCAGTCACCATTTTAGTAGCCCTTCTCTGAAATTTCTCTAGAGTATCTATATCCTTCTGGAGATTGGGGTGTCCAGTACTGTACACAATACTCTAGGTGAGGTCTAACTAGAGATCTGTAGAGTGGCATGACCACTTCCCTTTTTCTGCTACTAATTCCGCTAGCTATACAACCCAGTACCCTGCTTGCATTCCCCACCGCTTTATTACATTGCCTGCCTACCTTTAAGTCATTAGAAATAATTTCTCCCAAATCCCTTTCCTATGTTGTCTCTGACAGCACAGTACCCATAATAGTATATTTTCCCTGTGGATTTTTATGTCCCAAGTGCATTATTTTACATTTATCAGGGTTAAGCTGCATCTGCCACACTCTCGTCCATTCCTCCAACGTACCCAAATCATTCGCCATTTGGCTTATTCCCCCTGGAATGTCTACCCTATTGCAGATCTTTGTATCATCTGCAAAAAGGCATACCTTACCTTGAAGACCTTTTGCAATATCACTAACAAAAATATTAAAAAGAATGGGCCCACAGGGAGAGGAACAGGTGAGATAGTGGAAGTCACTTGTACCAGCAGGGGACTGCATAGCACAAAAAAGAAAAATACTAATAGCTGAGTAAAACACTGCTGAAAGGCGTTTCATTCAAAAGTTATTAATTTTCAAAGCTGAATTTTTAGGTGCAATATCACAGTGGCCTGAAATTGTACAGTGGTGCTGTTGCTACACGATCCTATGGACAGCTCTGGTCCCGGGACCATAAATCTCCATAGGATGGTGTAGCAACAGCGCCACTGTACAATTTCAGGCCACTGTGATATTGCACCTAAAAAATTCAACTTTGAAAATTAATAACTTTTGAATGAAACACCGTTCAGCAGTGGGAGTACTCTTATTTTACTAAGGGAGATAAACCCTACAACATATTTTTTTTTACATTTTAAGTATTACTATCCCTTTAATAAATGAAACACATTAAGACAAAATGTAGGTAGTTTTGAAAGATGTTTTAAGTTGACAGTTCAGCTTTACTGATTTTTTTGTTTGTCCCTTGTGGTGCAGTTAGTTTGTGTCAGTATTGTTTGTCTTTTCTTTTTTCACTTATGGCCTTTAATATAACAAAAAGTAAAAATAAAAATGATATCTAAATATCTAAATACAATTATGCAGTCCTGGCTCATTATGTAGCCTTGGATTCGATAGTATTGAGGATTCTCCTTCATTTGGCATACATGAACCAATGCCATCTCATACTGGCTCTGTTCACATTCAGCTAATAATGATATGGTAATCACTATTCTCCAGGCTGTGTACTCGAACAAGGAATATGAATAAAGCTAGAGAACAGATCCAGTATGCAGCATATTATGCACTGACATCAAAATGTGACTACATTCCATGTTCTGCACTTTGTTGGCTCATGCTATACAAGTATAAATGAAAATTGTCAGATAATGGTATTGACATACCTAATCTTGAATATATTTATATTACCTATTTCTAATATGTGTGCTCTATATACATATCTTAGAATGTTCCAGATCTGCCCAGGAGATTCTGTTTTTTTCAGATTTAATTGCTGGGTCTCCGTGGACAGATGGTGATTCTCCTTCTTAAAGGGATAGTAATACTTAAAATGTAAAAAAAAAATATGTTGTAGGGTTTATCCCCCTGAGTAAAACAAGAGTAATCCCACTGCTGAAAGGTGTTTCATTCAAAAGTTACTAATTTTCCAAGTTGAATTTTTTAGGTGCAATATCACAGTGGCCTGAAATTGTACAGTGGCGCTGTTGCTACACCATCCTATGGAGATTTATGGTCCCAGGACGAGATCTGTCCATAGGATGGTGTAGCAACAGTGACACTGTTCAATTTCAGGCCACTGTGATATTGCACCTAAAAAATTCAGCTTTGAAAATTAATAACTTTTGAATGAAACATCTTTCAGCAGTGGGGGTACTCTTGTTTTACTCAGGGGGATAAACCCTACAACATATTTTTTTTTACATTTTAAGTATTACTATCCCTTTAATGAATTAACCCTTTGAGTGCCAGAGAGGTATCCAACGCACTTTTCTGACACTCAAAGGGTTAATTTATAATGCCACCTACTTTCCAGTCCAGTCACCCCATTCTGCCTCGTTTTGTACCCATTTCATGGCAATGTCCTCCTTTCAACCACACACGCCCACCAGTGTTTTCTTTTACTATTACAATGTTGCCTCTATCTGGCGACCAACAAAATGCAGGATTAAAAATGTTGCCAGCTTGAAAGGAACGACATCAGCATCCCGGCTGCATCAAGAGTAATTGCAATGTGTTGTGAACCCCTCTGGCACTCAAAGGGTTAAGGCACAGATGCGTGCTAGTTCTCAATAAAGTCCCCAACAAAAAATGGATATGGAAATATGATCCACGTCTTTCACAGATTTGGGTTAAGCTGTGGGTTAAGACACAGATGGAGGCTATGCGACACTTAAAGGGATAGTAATACTTAAGTGTTATTAATCCCTTTAGTAAATTCCTATTAAAAATAAATGTATTGCCCCCGGTGTCATCTCTCAAACCTTTATGGTTTGAGAGATAATCTCTCCTAAAGTTGCCCTCTCCCTCCCCCTTCCCCGAAGTCAGTGCTGTAGCTGACTGAAGGGAAATCCGGCCTTACGATCATCATGCGGCTCTGCAGCAGAGCTGCGATCGCGTTAATAAAAAAAAAAAATCTTTCGCTAAAACGTTCTTCTACGTGGGCTTGCAAACCAAGCACAAACCAAGCACATGTAGAAGACCATTTCAGTGAAAGTTTTCTTTTTTATTAACGCGATCGCGGCTGTGCTGGAGAGCCGCCTGAAAGTCATACGACTGGCTTCCCTGCAGTCAGCCAGAATGCTGACTATGGGGGAGGGAGAGGGCAACTTTAGGAGCGATCATCTCTCAAACCATAAAGGTTTGAGAGATAATACTGGGGGCAATACATTTATTTTTAATAGGACTTTAATATAGGGATTAGTAATACTTAAGTATTACTATCCCTTTAAGTCTGCTACATCAGAATGTCGGCCGCATCAAAAGGGCCCTTTTCAAGCAGGCAGCTTTTTTAATGCAGTCAAATAGAAGTCCACATTTCAATAGGATACCCCAGTGGTTAAGCCCCACAACCCATATGACAGAAAATCCATCATTTTAGACTTCGCCAGCTCTACAGTGTTTCTCTGGGGACCTGAGACATGAAGTTTCCAAGTATGATGATATATTTGTGTATTATAAATCGGAGTTCTGGTCACAGGCTTATCTATTTTTGTAGTAGAGCAATATGTCTCACCAACTCACTATTACGTGTCATCATATTGTGGTAGTTCAGAATCATTGGGAGCACTCTTCAGGGCTGATCGGCTCCCACAAAAAGCCCCATAGAAAAACTGCCAGTTCATTGATTACATTACAGTTGAATCAGAATTATCATTGTTACTTACTCTCCCTATCAGGCTATTTCTTCTAAACCATTATAACTAACATTTGCTTTTATAAACATGAGCCATAGTGTATTACTAATTCCCCCATAATAGGGATGACGTCTCCATAACAAGTGACCAATCTGCAGGTTTAGGAAATCCGGGAATTCGATATTGGGGCAGTTTTGGAGAATGTCAGGCTTTTACTTTTAGCTAGATGCTCAAACAGGAGTGTTTCAGTAGAAAAACCAGCCTTATTCAGGAGATAACGAGTAGATGCGCATGGCAGTGTAATCAGTGGGAATTGTATTTGGCACATTCTCTTGAATTGAAAAAGGACTCACTGGGAGACAAATTCTGGATGAATCGAGTCCAGGTAGAAGTCATATAATTGTGACCATTTGGGCCTTATTCATCAAGCTAAAGATTTGCAATTATGGACCAAATCGGCCACATTGTAAGGGTGAAATGAAAGCTCCTGTTGAGATAAATGGGGATTTTATTTTACATATTCTTCAGATGCATAACATACTGCCAATACTTTTCATCTTTTTTTTATTTTCATCCATTTTTTCAAACTGTTACAATGCAGTCCTCAAGTATTGGGACAATGGCACAGGTTTTGCAGTTTTGCCTCTGTACTTCTGCACAGTCCACTGCACTGCATGTCCTTGAAAAAGATATTCCTGACTATTTCCAGGGAGCTTTCGGTCACGGACTGCAAAAACTCCTTGGGCAAGAAACAGGCAAAGATAAAGCCCAGAATGAAACCTTCCAGTGAAATGTTCCTACTTCAAGTTTTGACATTCCCATGCTCTGTTCTGAAGTTCCCCTGCCATATTTTAATCAATCTTATCACCATGCATGTGGAATACATCATTATGCACTCACACATCCACATATACATCATCGTCATTCATGCACACATACACACACTCCATCTCATTCAAGAGTCTGTCTGAAAGAGACTTGCTGTGGGATTCCCATGGAAGGCAGAATTACCTATTTCCACTGATTTTCTTCCTGAGTTGAGTGCTAGAGGGGTGTAAACACACAGGGTGGGAGCGGCAGTATCAGAAGATGCAGAATCATGTAGGCTCAAAAAAAGCTGACTTATTAATGTGAAGGTTACTTTGTATGGGAATTCAGTGTGTACGAAGGATTTTCAGTAAAACAGATGCTTGTATTTGGCACACAAAATGCATTTGATAAAACAAGTAAGACTGTTCCTTTGACATTCAGAAAAGTATCATAAATATAAACAAGTTACAATGTTTTAACCCTTTGAGTGTCAGAGGGGTTCACATTGGAAAGAAATATATTTGACACCCGTCTAGCACTTAAAGGTCAGGGAAGAGGACCTTTAAGCCTCAGAAATACATTCTGTGGAAAGTAAGTCATTTTGCCTCTAGTGGGAATCCCACAAAGGGACAGTGCCTCATGGTGAAGCACAAAAAAAGACTTTTCTTAATAAATTACACATTGGGGAGCTTATCCCTGACATTCCGAAGTGGACCCATACACTTTTAGAAATGTAAAGTTAGTTTTTCATGTTTTCACCCTGTTTTTTCAGGACCAGAAAATTCCCCTTTCTTCGATTCAGCTTCACAGTTATGATTAGAAGCAAACCCAATGAAGGACATTATAAGAAGTAACATGAGATGAGGTCTTTGCTAGAGAAGGAGGGATGGAGACCAAGCACTCTCCTCATTGCCATAACAACACATAATGCAATATTTTAGGTGAATAAGAGATGTAAGGACCAAAATAAAAACACAGATCTGTTTTGTTTTCTTCCCTTAGCATGCTAGTATTAAATGTATCTTATTTTTTCTTTGGAAGGAAATAAACATGATATTAGGCCCTAGTGCAGCTGTTGGTGTGAGAACCTGCTATTACCTGCAGTTCTCTGAACACCCTGCTCCACTCATTGCTGCTCATTCCTATGACTGTTTGCTGGATACACCCCGAGGCCTATAATAAGCTTTGTCACTTGCACTGCTATGCGAACACAAAGTGTGAACATGGACAAGCATTAGTGTTGAGCGAGCGTGCTCGGCCGATGCTCGGATCGGCTCGAGCATCGCTCTGCTCGGCACATGGCGGTACTCGTCGAGTACCGCCATGTGCTCGCCCGCCATGTTCGGGTGGCGGGGATCTGTGCCGGAAGAGGCACA
This sequence comes from Rhinophrynus dorsalis, assembly GCA_037306005.1. Taxonomy (NCBI): domain Eukaryota; kingdom Metazoa; phylum Chordata; class Amphibia; order Anura; family Rhinophrynidae; genus Rhinophrynus; species Rhinophrynus dorsalis. Next base: position 23,552,056 of record CM074719.1, read on the forward strand.
GATCTGAAGACGCTCCGCTGGACCACCAGGGACTGGAGGTACGGGGGCATTGCGGAGATGAAGGGGGCATTGCGGAGATGAAGGGGGACATTGTGGAAGAGGGGCATAGACTCTATGCCCCTCTTCCACAATGTCCCCCATTCATCTCCGCTATGCCCCTCTTCCAGAATGTCCCCCTTCATCTCCGCTATGCCCCTCTTCCACAATGTCCCCCTTCATCTCCGCTATGCCCCTCTTCCACAATGTCCCCCTTCATCTCCTCTATGCCATAGAGGAGATGAAGGGGGACATTGTGGAAGAGGGGCATATCGGAGATGAAGGGGGACATTGTGGAAGAGGGGCATAGCGGAGATGAAGGGGGACATTGTGGAAGAGGGGCATAGCGGAGATGAAGGGGGCATAGCGGAGATGAAGGGGGACATTGCGGAGATGAAGGGGGCATAGCGGAGATGAAGGGGGGCATTGACCAGGCACCCTCCCCTCATCAGAGCAGGGGGTGCCTGGTGAAATGCTCGTGTCGCCCCATGCATTTCAATGGGGCTCGGGTGCTCGGCTGAGCACTCGAGCCTCAGGGGGTGCTCGGTCAGAGCACCCGAGCACCCGAGCATCGGGGTGCTCGCTCAACACTAACAAGCATCCTTGAGCTAGTTTTCAGTTTCCATGGTTTGATCTCAGATTGTTTTTTTCCTGTTCTGATCTCTGCTGTGCCCTGACCATAATACTGCCTGCCGATTTGGGTCCTGCAGTTTGGGTTTTCTGTGGCCTTTAGGGTTGCCACCTCTTCTTCAAAAAAATACCGGCCATGGCATTCCCTCCATAGACTTAACATTGGACAAAAGCCAATATTTTACTGGCCTGCCGGTAAAATACCGGCTGGGTGGCAACCCTAGTGGCCTTCCTTGATGGTTGCTGATTTTGCCGTTCCTATACCCTTAAAGGAGCAGTAAACTTTTTTTTATGAAAACACATATTTTACAGAGCATTTCCTGCTGAATAAAACAAGGTCACTTCCATCCCTGTCAGTTGTTTTATTCAAAATTTATAGCAGTTTAAATAATCAGGAAGTGAATTTACTGTGTTTACTTCCTGATAGTTCTAACTGACAGGAAGTGAATTTACTGTGTTTACTTCCTGATAGTTCTAACTGACAGGAAGTGACTCAGCAGTTTCTATCTCATTCTATGAATAACTGTATGTCTCTGACTTTTCTGACTTTCCTCTCCATTAGAATCTAACAGGAAGTCTAATTACAATTTGACCACTAGAGGGCACTGCTAATGTAAAAAAACATGGGTTTAAACTGTAATAACTCTGGAAATATAAATCTCTTGGCAGTGGGAGTAGTCTTATTTTACTGAATAGGAAAATCCTTACAATATATATTTTTTCATAAAAAAAAAAGTTTACTGCTCCTTTAAACTGCTACATTCATTCCTGCTTCTACCTCTGGGTTCCCTGCTGTCTCATTCGATGAGAAAGTGTGACCAGCCTTGTCAGTCAGGCTCAACCAGTCCTGGCTTTTCAGTCTTGAGGTCCACAACTTTAAACACAGCTTGTAACCACAGCACAGTTGCACTTGCTGTCAGCATCACCCTCAAGCTACATACCCCAATCTCACCCTCCAGCAGCGTTCAGCAACTCTGGGTGTTTGTTCTTTATTCCAGCCTATGGATCCCCAGCAGAAGAACACTGCTACCAACAAGTAAGCACCTAGATTTCCCCCTTCTGCCCTTGGTTCTGCCTAACATCTTGTCAAGTCAATATGACAATTAAGTTGGTTGGGGATGATGAGTGTTGTAGTCTGCAACAAGTACAAAGTTGACTATTCTTCCCTTGCATTTCATCTTTTCTATGTTCCAACACCCATCGTTATTTTTTTTTTCATCTTGACAAAGCTTTTATATAACTCTGTCAATGCTACTGAACTTTTTAATCTGCTCCCTCAATTTTATGTGCTTTCAAGGAAAAAGAAATTTATCACTTAGATATGAGCCACCCAAATCGCTCATTTTGACTTATATTAAAGTGAGATTATTTTGCTGAAGCAAATGTTATTTTGTTCTCACGTTGATTTTAAATGACGCCAATGGTGCTAAATCATAGATAAAAGATGGTAATAATCAATATAAGTAACGTAGTCACGTGGAATAATAGTTGAGAGACCAGCATGTACCTTCCCCCAACAAAGCAATATAACTTTATTATATATGTTGTGGTAAGGTCCCTTCAAACATGGTCAGGACAACCAGGAGGTTGTAACTTCAATGCAGTTTATTGTTTCCACTTTTAGGGTATGCTTCCCCTTTAAATCAAACAGGGTTTTGACGCCAAATAAAAAGTACATAAATAAACAGGCCTACTCCTTTCAGGAGGCTAGCTCACAGTAGTTCCCTCACTACCAGTTACTGACCCAGCTACTCTGGGTTCCAGTACAAAAAATAAAATAAGCAGACATGCAATCTTTTCAGTTCAGAAGCTTACGCACCATTCCTTGGTTTCAGAGGCAGACAGACAGCTTGCAGGTCTCCAAACACACTATCCCAGTGCAGTCTGACCCCAAACACACTATCCCAGCGCAGTCTGACCCCCAAACACACTATCCCAGTGCAGTCTGATCCCAAACACACTATCCCAGCGCAGTCTGACCCCAAACACACTATCCCAGCGCAGTCTGACCCCAAACACACTATCCCAGCGCAGTCTGATCCCAAACCCACTATCCCAGTGCAGTCTGACCCCCAAACACACTATCCCAGTGCAGTCTGACCCCCAAACCCACTATCCCAGTGCAGTCTGACCCCCAAACACACTATCCCAGTGCAGTCTGACCCCAAACACACTATCCCAGTGCAGTCTGACCCCAAACACACTATCCCAGTGCAGTCTGATCCCAAACCCACTATCCCAGTGCAGTCTGATCCCAAACACACTATCCCAGTGCAGTCTGACCCCCAAACACACTATCCCAGTGCAGTCTGACCCCCAAACACACTATCCCAGTGCAGTCTGATCCCAGACACACTATCCCAGTGCAGTCTGACCCCCAAACCCACTATCCCAGTGCAGTCTGACCCCCAAACACACTATCCCAGTGCAGTCTGACCCCCAAACACACTATCCCAGTGCAGTCTGACCCCCAAACACACTATCCCAGCGCAGTCTGACCCCCAAACACACTATCCCAGCGCAGTCTGATCCCAAACACACTATCCCAGTGCAGTCTGACCCCAAACACACTATCCCAGTGCAGTCTGATCCCAGACACACTATCCCAGTGCAGTCTGACCCCCAAACACACTATCCCAGTGCAGTCTGATCCCAAACACACTATCCCAGAGCAGTCTGACCCCAAACACACTATCCCAGTGCAGTCTGACCCCAAACACACTATCCCAGTGCAGTCTGATCCCAGACACACTATCCCAGTGCAGTCTGACCCCCAAACACACTATCCCAGTGCAGTCTGACCCCCAAACACACTATCCCAGTGCAGTCTGACCCCCAAACACACTATCCCAGTGCAGTCTGACCACACCCTGCTGTTTCAGACCTACTATATAGGTCTGAGCTAATTAACCAGGAGCAAGTGTGCCAGCAGAGGGAAAAGACAAAACTTAACCATTTAATCGCTGGGATAAACTGCTTGTTGTATCCTATGGCTGATGTATACATGGTCCTGGACTCTGTCACAATATATATATATATATATATAAGTGTGAAGAGCCAAACTACAATATAATATGATATTTGATGTTTATATCAGCTGGTGAGATGGCTCAGCTGGTTAAGGCACCAGCTGCAGAATCTGTTTAAGCTGTAAGGTCACAGGGTCAACTCAGCCTTTCATCTTTCAGAGATACATAAAATAAGTACCATTAAATTGGGTAATAATATCTATACCCCCAGGACACACTTGAAAAGGAGAGACAATCTCAATATATCCTTCCTGGTAAAATGCTTTGTTATTATTATTATTCAATCACTGAATGACACAGAATACCAGATGTCCACATAGCAAAACTTTTATTTAAAATTTTTTAATTGTACAAAGTGTCGGCTTCGAACACCCCTACGGGCAATTCAACACTCCAATTGTCCACATGAGTGTTCATAGCCAACACTAGTGAGGACTGAGAGGTGACTGTGGGCACCATTTCTGGTTATGTAACCGATGTGTTTTTGCGATTTTGTACAATTTTAAAATTTTAAAGAAAAGTTTTGCTATGCGGACATAGGGTTTTCTGTCATTCAGCAATGTATGTGTGATATAAACATTAGTGTTGAGCGAGCACCCCGATGCTCGGGTGCTCGGGTGCTCTGACCGAGCACCCCCTGAGGCTCGAGTGCTCGGCCGAGCACCCGAGCCCCATTGACTTCAATGGGGCGACACGAGCATTACACCAGGCACCCCCTGCTCTGATGAGGGGAGGGTGCCTGGTCAATGCCCCCCTTCATCTCCGCTATGCCCCCTTCATCTCTGTATGCCCCCTTCATCTCCGCAATGTCCCCCTTCATCTCCGCAATGTCCCCCTTCATCTCTGCTATGCCCCTCTTCCACAATGTCCCCCTTCATCTCCGCTATGCCCCTCTTCCACAATGTCCCCCTTCATCTCCTCTATGGCATAGAGGAGATGAAGGGGGACATTGTGGAAGAGGGGCATAGCGGAGATGAAGGGGGACATTGTGGAAGAGGGGCATAGCGGAGATGAAGGGGGACATTGTGGAAGAGGGGCATAGCGGAGATGAAGGGGGACATTGTGGAAGAGGGGCATAGAGTCTATGCCCCTCTTCCACAATGTCCCCCTTCATCTCCGCAATGCCCCCTTCATCTCCGCAATGCCCCCGTACCTCCAGTCCCTGGTGGTCCAGCGGAGCGTCTTCTGATCTGTGCCTCTTCCGGCACAGATCCCCGCCACCCGAACATGGCGGGAGAGCACATGGCGGTACTCGACGAGTACCGCCATGTGCCGAGCAGAGCGATGCTCGAGCCGATCCGAGCATCGGCCGAGCACGCTCGCTCAACACTAATAAACATCAAATATCATATTGTGGTTGGCAGTTCACAAACTTTTTGTATTTTTCCCTAGTTATTTTTTTCCTAGGATTTTGTGTGTAAGAGAGACATATAATTGTAGCTTTGGGGCGCACCAATAGAGTTGGTTGTATTTTATTTCTTTTTTGTCATTCAGTGTTTAATAGCACCATATATTTGAGACTTGCGAAACATGTAATGTGAATTTAGTGGTTAATTTTTAAAGAACTTATATTTTAACTTGGAAGAACAGAGTTCGTACTTTGATGTCACACTTGGAAGACCCATCTGAGGAATCGGGTCTATGATCTCCAGCTGCTTGCTTTATTGGGAGAAGATATAAGCTGGTCTCTCAACTATTATTCAATGTGAATGCATTGCATACATATCTTATTGCCGTCTTTTATCTATGATATAGCACCATTGGTGCCCAGTCTGTGTTTTTCTTCTTTCTACATATGTTCTCCCGTGTTTTTTGTATCCTGAAGAGGAGCTGCCATACATATTTGTGATCGTAAGAGACGTAACGTGGAGTATTCTGTTAAAGGGATAGTAATACTTAAAATGTAAAAAAATATGTTGTAGGGTTTATCCCCCTGAGTAAAACAAGAGTACTCCCACTGCTGAAATGTGTTTCATTCAAAAGTTATTAATTTTCAAAGTTGAATTTTTTAGGTGCAATATCACACTGGCCTGAAATTGTACAGTGGCGCTGTTGCTACACGATCCTATGGACAGCTCTGGTCCCGGGACCATAAATCTCCATTGGATGGTGTAGCAACAGTGCCACTGTACAATTTCAGGCCACTGTGATATTGCACCTAAAAATTCAATTTTGAAAATTAATAACTTTTTAATGAAACACCTTTCAGCAGTGGGAGTAGTCTTGTTTTACTCAGGGGGATAAACCCTACAATGTTTTTTTTTTACATTTTAAGTATTACTATCCCTATAAGGGGAAGCAGTTACAATATTCCCTAAAGCACTGTTGCTGGTGGTCACATGTGTGTCCTCTAGCTAATTATCTGGTGAGTAAGATTTCAGTATTGGTGATGGTTTGGTGATTCTTAACATTGTGAGATTATTGCACCAGGAATCACCCCCTCTTTTTTTCTTTCTGATTTTAAATGACTGCAACCTATTTTTTATTCTGTGTGAGCTGTTTGCTCTAAGAGCCATTTTGTTAAAGTGGAGTGATTATAGGAATAGCTGGGAACTCTACGGTTTTGCCCTGGATACTCTTTTGACACTGAATTACCGGGTCTCCAGGGCAGAGTCTGATCCTGCTGATGTGGGGAGTTTCTGATGAAACTATGCCCACTTGTGATCAATCCTACCCTGTTCCTCCCACTCCCCGCCCTCTTCTCCTCCTTCCCCAGTCTATTCAAGCTAATTTTTTTGTTCTAGAAGTCCCGCCCCCACTCATTATTAATCCCCACTCATTTTATGATGCAAATCGCATCATATCTCTTCCCTCATTGGCACCAGAGGACTCTCCTCCGGGCAGCCCAAACCTAGAAGTTTCCAGGTATGATTACAGGTCAATCCAACTGCACCACAGGCAATAAATCAAACATTCTCATTGATTTATAAAGGACTGTTAACCCCTTGAATGTTAGCGGTTAAAGGGATAGTAATACTTCGTTTTATCTTTATTTTATTTTGTAGGCATTAAAAAAGCATGAAGAACGATGTAAGTCTTATCTCTCAAACATTTATGGTTTAAGAGATATTCACAAGCAAATTTTCCCCCTCCCGCCCCTTTTACCTAGTGTAAGCCATCTCTTCTCAGATGTGGAATGTAGTCCATAGACCAGACAGATAACAGCAGAGGACAATCTTCTTCCTATGAGAACAATGAAAGCCCTGCCCCCTTGACAAGTTTTTCAGGTTTTTCCCTTATCTTAATTGAAGATTGTCCCTCTCTGCAGTCTACCTGGGCACCTCTCTTCTGATCTGGCTGAACGGGGGGGGGGAAACTTTGCTTGTGAATATCTCATAAAACATAAAGGTTTGAGAGATAAGACTTATATCGTTCTTCATGTTTTTTTAATGCCTACAAAATAAAATAAAGATAAAACTAAGGATTACTATCCCTTTAAATGCCCCATTTAAATTGGTGAGACTTTGGGGAATTATAATGTTCCTTTACAGTAAAATTTATTTGCTTCTGAATTTCTACAATTTTTCTGTTGAACACACAGCTCTAAATTTAGTGAACAGCTTTGAGAACCATTTTCAATTTTTTTAATCAAGTTACACCCATCTGCAACAATTATAGATGATATATTCTCTGTTCTAGCAGAACTTTCATTTCCCTTTTGCAATTATATTCTTTGGGTCATTTTTAGCATTGGCTTCTCATGCTGACTCAAACTGATTTAAAATGTGCATGACCGGCAAGTCTACTCGCCGTCTTCTCACATGGATACACAATTTAAATGTAACATTTGAATATCAAATTCCTGTTTCTCCATAGTCAAAAAATAATATTCAAGCTGCACACTTTTTAGAAGGGGAAATATCTCTTAACCCCTTAACGACCGTCCGCGCAGGCACGCGGCGGTCACTAAAGGACCACGGAGCATTTATTTTTTTTTTGTTTGTTTTTTACGATTGGACTCAGGGCTCCCCGAGCGGCGTGCAGCCGTGCGGGGAGCTCTGAAATCCATGACGGTCAAAGTACGTTATGGGTCGTTCAGGCACTTTTTACCCTTGATGTACCATGACCGTCAAGGGTCGTTAAGGGGTTAAAGGATAATGATTATCATTTTGATATTTATAGTTTATTTTCTTAGGTAGAAATGGATAAAACTTTTGCCTCAAAACTGAAACGTGCGAAAAACAGTAACTTTTGTCTTCTGTCGGAATTCCAGTGAAAAGTGCAGTTTTTATACATTATATTATACATTTTTACTTAGCACAAATATAGACCCCCCCAGTCTTTTCCCACTCCACTGGTAGTCATAGAATCACACATACTGACCGCCGGCCTTATCCCACTCCACTGGTAGTCACAGAATCACACATACTGACCGCCAGCCTTGTCCCACTCCACTGGTAGTCACAGAATCACACATACTGACCGCCAGCCTTGTGCCACTCCACTGGTAGTCACAGAATCACACATACTGACTGCCAACCTTCTCCCACTCCATTGGTAGCCATAGACACACAAATACTTACCCCGCCTTCAGCCTTGTCCCAGTGCATTAGTAGCCATAGAACCATACACTCTGACCCCCAGCCTTGTCCCACTCCACTGATAGTCATAGAATAGCACATTCTGTCCTCCAGCCTTGTCCCACTCCACTGGTAGTCATTGAATCACACATACTGACCTCCAGCTTTGTCCCACTCCACTGATAGTCATAGAATCACACATACTGACCTCCAGCCTTGTGCCACTCCACTGATAGTCATAGAATCACACATACTGACCTCCAGCCTTGTGCCACTCCACTGATAGTCATAGAATCACACATACTGACCTCCAGCCTTGTGCCACTCCACTGATAGTCATAGAATCACACATACTGACCTCCAGCTTTGTCCCACTCCACTGATAGTCATAGAATTGCACATACTGACCTCCAGCCTTGTGCCACTCCACTGATAGTCATTGAATCACACATACTGACCTCCAGCTTTGTCCCACTCCACTGATAGTCATAGAATCACACATACTGACCTCCAGCCTTGTCCCACTCCAGTGGTAATCATAGCATCACACATACTGACCTCCAGCCTTGTCCCACTCCAGTGGTAATCATAGCATCACACATACTGACCTCCAACCTTGTCCCACTCCACTAGTAGTCACAGAATCACACATACTGACCTCCAGCCTTGTCCCACTCCAGTGGTAGTCACAGAATCACACATACTGACCTCCAGCCTTGTCCTACTCCAGTGGTAGTCATAGCATCACACATACTGACCCCCAGCTTTGTCCCACTCCACTGATAGTCATAGAATCACACATACTGACCTCCAGCCTTGTCCCACTCCACTGATAGTCATAGAATCACACATACTGACCTCCAGCTTTGTCCCACTCCACTGATAGTCATAGCATCACACATACTGACCTCCAACCTTGTCCCACTCCACTAGTAGTCACAGAATCACACGTACTGACCTCCAGCCTTGTCCCACTCCACTGATAGTCACAGAATCACACATACTGACCTCCAGCCTTGTCCCACTCCACTGATAGTCATAGCATCACACATACTGACCTCCAACCTTGTCCCACTCCACTGATAGTCATAGAATCACACATACTGACCCCCAGCTTTGTCCCACTCCACTGATAGTCATAGAATCACACATACTGACCTCCAGCCTTGTCCCACTCCAGTGGTAATCATAGCATCACACATACTGACCTCCAGCCTTGTCCCACTCCAGTGGTAATCATAGCATCACACATACTGACCTCCAGCCTTGTCCCACTCCAGTGGTAATCATAGCATCACACATACTGACCTCCAACCTTGTCCCACTCCACTAGTAGTCACAGAATCACACATACTGACCGCCAGCCTTGTCCCACTCCAGTGGTAGTCATAGCATCACACATACTGACCGCCAGCCTTGTCCCACTCCACTGGTAGTCACAGAATCACACATACTGACCGCCAGCCTTGTCCCACTCCACTGGTAGTCACAGAATCACACATACTGACCTCCAGCCTTGTCCCACTCCACTGATAGTCATAGCATCACACATACTGACCTCCAACCTTGTCCCACTCCACTAGTAGTCACAGAATCACACATACTGACCTCCAGCCTTGTCCCACTCCACTGATAGTCATAGCATCACACATACTGACCTCCAACCTTGTCCCACTCCACTAGTAGTCACAGAATCACACGTACTGACCTCCAGCCTTGTCCCACTCCACTGATAGTCACAGAATCACACATACTGACCTCCAGCCTTGTCCCACTCCACTGATAGTCACAGAATCACACATACTGACCTCCAGCCTTGTCCTACTCCAGTGGTAGTCATAGCATCACACATACTGACCTCCAGCCTTGTCCTACTCCAGTGGTAGTCATAGCATCACACATACTGACCCCCAGCTTTGTCCCACTCCACTGATAGTCATAGAATCACACATACTGACCTCCAGCCTTGTCCCACTCCACTGATAGTCATAGAATCACACATACTGACCCCCAGCTTTGTCCCACTCCACTGATAGTCATAGAATCACACATACTGACCTCCAGCCTTGTCCCACTCCAGTGGTAATCATAGCATCACACATACTGACCTGCAGCCTTGTCCCACTTCAGTGGTAATCATAGCATCACACATACTGACCTCCAGCCTTGTCCCACTCCACTGATAGTCATAGCATCACACATACTGACCTCCAACCTTGTCCCACTCCACTAGTAGTCACAGAATCACACATACTGACCTCCAGCCTTGTCCCACTCCACTGATAGTCATAGCATCACACATACTGACCTCCAACCTTGTCCCACTCCACTAGTAGTCACAGAATCACACGTACTGACCTCCAGCCTTGTCCCACTCCACTGATAGTCACAGAATCACACATACTGACCTCCAGCCTTGTCCCACTCCACTGATAGTCATAGCATCACACATACTGACCTCCAACCTTGTCCCACTCCACTGATAGTCATAGAATCACACATACTGACCCCCAGCTTTGTCCCACTCCACTGATAGTCATAGAATCACACATACTGACCTCCAGCCTTGTCCCACTCCAGTGGTAATCATAGCATCACACATACTGACCTCCAGCCTTGTCCCACTCCAGTGGTAATCATAGCATCACACATACTGACCTCCAACCTTGTCCCACTCCACTAGTAGTCACAGAATCACACATACTGACCGCCAGCCTTGTCCCACTCCAGTGGTAGTCATAGCATCACACATACTGACCGCCAGCCTTGTCCCACTCCACTGGTAGTCACAGAATCACACATACTGACCTCCAGCCTTGTCCCACTCCACTGATAGTCATAGCATCACACATACTGACCTCCAGCCTTGTCCCACTCCACTAGTAGTCACAGAATCACACATACTGACCTCCAACCTTGTCCCACTCCACTAGTAGTCACAGAATCACACATACTGACCTCCAGCCTTGTCCCACTCCACTGATAGTCATAGAATCACACATACTGACCTCCAGCCTTGTCCCACTCCACTGGTAGTCATAGAATCATACATACTGACCTCCAGCCTTGTCCCACTCCACTGATAGTCATAGCATCACACATACTGACCTCCAACCTTGTCCCACTCCACTAGTAGTCACAGAATCACACATACTGACCTCCAGCCTTGTCCCACTCCACTGATAGTCATAGCATCACACATACTGACCTCCAACCTTGTCCCACTCCACTAGTAGTCACAGAATCACACGTACTGACCTCCAGCCTTGTCCCACTCCACTGATAGTCACAGAATCACACATACTGACCTCCAGCCTTGTCCCACTCCACTGATAGTCACAGAATCACACATACTGACCTCCAGCCTTGTCCTACTCCAGTGGTAGTCATAGCATCACACATACTGACCCCCAGCTTTGTCCCACTCCACTGATAGTCATAGAATCACACATACTGACCTCCAGCCTTGTCCCACTCCACTGATAGTCATAGAATCACACATACTGACCCCCAGCCTTGTCCCACTCCACTGATAGTCATAGAATCACACATACTGACCTCCAGCCTTGTCCCACTCCAGTGGTAATCATAGCATCACACATACTGACCTCCAGCCTTGTCCCACTCCAGTGGTAATCATAGCATCACACATACTGACCTCCAGCCTTGTCCCACTCCACTGATAGTCATAGCATCACACATACTGACCTCCAACCTTGTCCCACTCCACTAGTAGTCACAGAATCACACATACTGACCTCCAGCCTTGTCCCACTCCACTGATAGTCATAGCATCACACATACTGACCTCCAACCTTGTCCCACTCCACTAGTAGTCACAGAATCACACGTACTGACCTCCAGCCTTGTCCCACTCCACTGATAGTCACAGAATCACACATACTGACCTCCAGCCTTGTCCCACTCCACTGATAGTCATAGCATCACACATACTGACCTCCAACCTTGTCCCACTCCACTGATAGTCATAGAATCACACATACTGACCCCCAGCTTTGTCCCACTCCACTGATAGTCATAGAATCACACATACTGACCTCCAGCCTTGTCCCACTCCAGTGGTAATCATAGCATCACACATACTGACCTCCAGCCTTGTCCCACTCCAGTGGTAATCATAGCATCACACATACTGACCTCCAACCTTGTCCCACTCCACTAGTAGTCACAGAATCACACATACTGACCGCCAGCCTTGTCCCACTCCAGTGGTAGTCATAGCATCACACATACTGACCGCCAGCCTTGTCCCACTCCACTGGTAGTCACAGAATCACACATACTGACCTCCAGCCTTGTCCCACTCCACTGATAGTCATAGCATCACACATACTGACCTCCAACCTTGTCCCACTCCACTAGTAGTCACAGAATCACACATACTGACCTCCAGCCTTGTCCCACTCCACTGATAGTCATAGAATCACACATACTGACCTCCAGCTTTGTCCTACTCCACTGATAGTCACAGAATCACACATACTGACCTCCAGCCTTGTCCCACTCCAATGGTAATCATAGCATCACACATACTGACCGCCAACCTTGTCCCACTCCACTGATAGTCATAGAATCACACATACTGACCTCCAGCCTTGTCCCACTCCAGTGGTAATCATAGCATCACACATACTGACCTCCAGCCTTGTCCCACTCCAGTGGTAATCATAGCATCACACATACTGACCTCCAGCCTTGTCCCACTCCACTAGTAGTCACAGAACTACACATACTGACCTCCAACCTTGTCCCACTCCACTAGTAGTCACAGAATCACACATACTGACCTCCAGCCTTGTCCCACTCCACTAGTAGTCACAGAATCACACGTACTGACCTCCAGCCTTGTCCTACTCCACTGATAGTCATAGCATCACACATACTGACCTCCAACCTTGTCCCACTCCACTAGTAGTCACAGAATCACACATACTGACCTCCAGCCTTGTCCTGCTCCATTAGTAGCCATAGACCCACAAATACTGGCACTCAAAAAGGATTGAATGGGAAAAACCTAAACAAAGTCCCATTGATTTAAAACTGGAATTTTAACCTCATGAATCCTAGACAGGTCTAAAATGCATTGCAAAGCAATGAGTTGGAGCCCTCCCTAGCATTTAAGGGGCTAAAATCCAAATCTGAAATGGTAACATTTTCACTTGTTCCCATAAACATGCAGATGGTGTGCTACTCAATTGCTCCTCTATGTTTTTGAATATGGCCCTTAACCCTTTGAGTGCCATAGAGGTATCCAACCCATTGCATTGCTACCTGTCTGGCACTAAGGGAGTTAAAGGAGAAATAACACATACCAATAGTAACCCCAAGATGCCTCATTATGGCCATAGCATCCAAGTAGCCCTAAGAATTTTTCCTTTGTACCTTTGGTCAAAAAAGACAGCATCCCATATAATCATTTGCTAGGATGTTTGTCAGAAGCCGTCATGCACAGTAGAGACTGCTCGTGTTCAGAAGTCTCTACTGCTCATGATTGCATCGCGTGAGTGAGGCAACGCAAAACTGCATAGCGTGGAGAGTTGAGGTATTGGCCACTTAACCCTTTGAGTGTTCCGGACCTTGGTCCGTGTACATGGGCTTTTACACTAGTTTTCAATAATCTTAGATATCATGTCCATGGAGGTGGTCATGTCAGTTGCTCTCAGGGCCACAAGACCTACCACTCTGCTCTCTGCACATGGTAATTTCAACCCTTTAAAGTGATGGAAATGTTTCACAATAAAAGTAGCTTCAATTAATCTTCATAGTATTTGGACTTTGGAGAGTGTTATTTCAGTACTGTCAGAGTATTAGTTCAAGAGTAAATGACTGATAAAGTATCCCCCTCCTGCCCCTTTTACTGATGTAACACTGCTGACCTCAGAACAGCAAGACTGTCCGTATGGATCACAGAGAGGGACAATCTTCAGTGAGCATAAGGGAAAACCTGAAAAACCTGTCAAGAGGGGCAGAGTTTTCCTTATGGTCACAGTAAGAAGATTGTCCCTTACTGTGAGCTGTCCTGTCAAGAGACCAGATTCCACATCTGTGGGGAGGCAGCTTACACTAGGTAAAAGAGGCCGAAGGGGGATACTTTATCATTCAATTACTCTTGAACTACAACTCTGACAGAATTGAAATAACACTCTCCATGGCCCAAATACTATGAAAATTAATTGGAGCTGTGAAACATTACTATTCCTTTAAAGGCCAGAGGCATTTACAACGCATTGTTTAATAAAGCACTGGACACCCATCTTCCTTAAAGTAAGATGCTGGAAAACTCTCTTGCACGGAAAGGGTTAATTCCTTTGGGGGATAAAACTGCAATGTGTTGATCTGTTACTGACAACATTCGGTATGAGGATTCCCCAGAGATCGATGTAATCCAAGTTAAGCACACGTGAACACTTTATCTCAGTGGTGAACCAAACTTCTGTACTTCCCATCTGTTTTTAGTGATTTGACTGATGTGTGTCAGTCTTTAGTGCCTGAGGGGAAGCCTGGGGATAATTTGAATTGCACAGGGGGCCTGCCAAGATTCAATCAACTGAAGCCGGTTTTTGCTCAAACCTCTGACTCATTTCTCATTGTCCTCTATGTACCTTCAAATTTAAATAAAATTCCTGCGCTAATTAATTTCTGTATTAACGTGTTGCAGTAGTGACACAGCTTGAGTTAACTGACACTTGGCTTAGAGAAATAAAGTAAGCTGAAGAGTAAAAGACTGATTTGTGACTGTTGAAATGCAGAATATGGACAATGACGTTTGAGTATCACAGGAAAATGGTGTGTGGAAGAACGGCAACGGATCAATGCAGATAGATAGGGGATTCAGCAGAAAACACTAAATTAGCAATTCTATATAATACCAACTGCACCAGATGGGTAAGGGGGTGTAAGCAGGGGCATAGGGACTGGGGGGGGGTTGGGGGGACACATCCCCCAGGAAATCATGCGGGGGACAGATAATGTAGAAATCCCCCTCACAACAAGCAGATTCCTGTCAGACCAGGTAGAGGATCAGAAGCTCATCTACCATGCTCAGCTTGACAACGCTACAAAGAAGGTACAGAGGGGCTGGGTGGGCAAAGTGACACACAGGGGGGGCTATTGGGGTGGGCAAAAAAATAGTAAACCCCCACAAATCTGGGGGATACCATTTTTTTGCCCCCCCCAATAGCCCCCCTGCTTGTCACTTTGCCCACCCAGCCCCTTTGTACCTTATTTGTAGCGTGGGCAAGCTGACCGTGGTATAAGAGCTTCTGATCCTCTACCCCAGTGTTTCTCAACTCCTGTCCTCAGGACCCACTAACAGGCCAGGACTTAGGGATTTCTCTGCTAGAGCACAGGTGTGGTGATTAGAGGCTCATTCACATTGATTAACTTACCTGCGCTCTAACAAGGAAATCATGTGATCAGAGGCTCATTCACATTGATTAACTCACCTGCGCTCTAACAAGGAAATCATGTGATCAGAGGCTCATTCACATTGATTAACTCACCTGTGCTCTAACAAGGAAATCATGTGATCAGAGGCTCATTCACATTGATTAACTCACCTGTGTTCTAACAAGGAAATCATGTGATCAGAGGCTCATTCACATTGATTAACTCACCTGTGATCTAAAAGGAAATCATGTGATCAGAGGCTCATTCACATTGATTAACTCACCTGCACTCTAACAAGGAAATCATAAAATCCTGGCCTGCTAGTGGGTCCCGAGGACTGGAGTTGAGAACCACTGCTCTACCCGGTCTGACAGGAATCTGCTTGTTGTGCTTGGAGAGCAGCTTCCTGTCAGACCAGGGTAGAGGATACAGAAGCTCCTCTACCCGCGGTCTGCTCTGCTACAATACAAGCAGAATAAGTGGTTGCTTAGTGCCCTTACTTGGTCAGAGGGCCCTTCAGCACTTAAAGAGATAGTAATGTCAACAGATAAAGTAATACTGGATTGTTCATTATAATTTTATATATTGCACAGTACCTTTTTCCATGTCCATATCATTGTACTCTCCTTGTACTTTGTGTTAAAGTTCCCCCTCCCATTCCCTACTTCACTCATAGTTCCCTCAGAACTGAAAGCCAGTCGCTTGATTGAATGGATTGCAATGAGGGTCAATATTGTATGTGTCTATAAGGGAAAAAGGGGGGCAGGGTTTTCTATATGCTGACACAATATTGTCCCTCATTGTGATCCGTCCGTACCGGCTTTCAGATCTGAGGGAACTGGGCAGGAGCAATATTTGATTGTTATCATTTGATATAATGCATCATATCGTTGTATTCTCCTTGAAATTTGAGTTGAAAGCTTCCCCCCTCCTGACCAGTTCCCTACTGGCAAATCTGGGGTGGTTTGCACTTAAAGGGATAGTAATGTTTCACAAAAAGAGCAACTCCAATTAATCTTCATAGTATTTGGGCCATGGAGAGTGTTATTTCAATACTGTCAGAGATGTAGTTCAAGAGTAATTGAATGATAAAGTACCACCCTCCCACTCCTTTTATCTAGTGTAAGCCGCCCCCCCTCAGATGTGGAATCTGGTCTCTTCACCGGACAGGTCACAGCAAGGGGCAATCTTCTTACTGTGATCATAAGGAAAACCCAGCCCCCCTTGACAGGTTTTTCAGGTTTTTCCTTATGCTCACTGAAGATTGTCCCTCTGTGTGATCCATTAAGACAGTCTTCCTGCTCTGAGGTGAGCAGTGTTACATCAGTAAAAGGGGTGGGAGGGGGATACTTTATCATTCAATTACTCTTGAACCACAACTCTGACATGATTGACATAACACTCTCCATGGCCAAAATACTATGAAGATTAATTGGAGCTGCTATTTTTGTTAAACGTTACTATCCGTTTAAGGACCGGAGCAATTTTGACTTTTTTTTATGTATGTCATTGCTCAGCAGTATTTTCCCTCTAAGTCTTTTATTCCAGCCCCACAAATGAGATACCATTGTTTTAAGCACAAATAGGGCTTTTTTAACTTTATTGTAACTATGAAGTTACATAGTGTTGAAGATATTCAGCTAGGATAGGGTTAACAGGAGAACCTACTAGGTTGGATATCTTCACATAAATAGATAAAATTAAATTTGAGACCTTTACACTATACTAGGTATTGACACGCTACTTCACAGTAACAAATTGATTAAAATAATCAATCCTGCATATCTGTGCAAATATATATATAATTTATTTAAGTAAAATATACTATATATAAAGTGTAAACAACAATGATATAAATGAGTGACCAGCAATTGCAATAGATATACAGTAACTCAAACCACAATTATCACAATTAGCATTACCAGCAATTAAAGGGTTAACCACACATAAGCATATTCAGAGGTATTAGATAACAATAATTGAACTCAGCAGCATAGAAAAGGATAATTGATCCAATAATTAATTAAAATACAGTTGACAATAGCATATATGAATACCTCTGCCCCAGAAACTGTATAAACTATGTTAATTGAGGTTTAAGGTAGGTTATCAGGTGAATAAGATTTAATATTAAGCCAGATCCTCTGACAATTTCCTTATACCATATGCAATTACAAAATTTGGAGAAACTAACTGGAATAAGATCCCAGACTTAGATCACTATAATTTAATTATCTACTGATCTCAATATTGTATACCATCTGAATAAAACATATAAATTGCATTTAATATAGTCAATAATAGATTATACCAAGAATATACTCAGACTCAAATCTAATATGTATGTCTAGACAGTACACCAAACTTCATGCAACATATAACATAAACATGGCCATAGCAATCCTATGTAAAACCTATTGGGTACTCCAAGAGTTAATCCACTTAGTAATATAGGATGCCACACCCAAGATGGCAGCTTCTTTTGTCTAGTGAATGGTTTAAATAAACTTCCCACTGTACAAAAGTTTAGACCCAAAACTTACACAAAGAAACCCAAAGAAACACCTCAAAATAAATAGACAAATAGCAGTTGAAGGGTTAATAAATGATTTCAAAAAATTCCCCAGACCAAACATTAGTCACAAAAACTATATTAAAAAATATATAAACAAGGATATATAGCTCTCACTGCTATCAACTATTTTACACTTATCTGGCAAAATATGATAATTTAATTAATCAATTCTGCTTATTTCCGGAATCAATATAGCCAATATGGCTTATTGTAATTTCTGAAAATGGGTGGCCAGTCCACTAAGAAAAATTATAAGAAAATTATGTTTCTTCAAATATAGAAGAAATATGTATTTGTTTCTGAAACTTTGCAGAGTTAAAATAAGGAAAGATATAGTTGCCATTCAATAAGTGTGGATTTCTTAGGATTTCTTTAGCAGCCAGCCAGGAATACTTTGATGAAGCAGAATCAGGAAACCAAGACCCCTCAGGAAGCCAAAAAGCCCCCTTCTCTCTCAAAACTTACATATTTCTAATGTAAAATTACTCTTATCATAATCTCCTCTGACTGGGTAAAGATCCATCACATTATGCAGTGACATCATCAGTATTATCTGATTGGACACTCTAAATTGATAATTTCCATATGAATCATGCATTATTATCTTAAACACTAGTAATAACACCATGTACCCTGGAGATGGCGCTCTTACTCCACACCAGAATTTTCCCTGATAATATTTCCTTATCAATAGACAGGAATTTGTCTGGTTTCCATTGTCAGATAAAAATGTCAAATGTTATTGCATTTGATATAAATCTGTCACCCTAGCAGACTTTCCCATATGGGAGTATATCTTTCTTTAGCCACTTAGACTGGAACAAAGTCATTTATAACCCTAAAATTCACTCAAATATTTTCACTCCCATTTAGGTAAAGAGACCCCCTTTGTTTTAACATGAGTTCATTACGCCCATCTTAAATCAGACTTCCAGAGAATTTGGCTTACAAGAAATATTAACCATTTCCTCCTCATCATGACAATGTCTCTGACAATAGGGAAGAAATTACAAAAGCATGTAACACATTACAAAATAGGATGGAAATCGATAACATTGGTTGCAGCAGTAGTAGAGACAAATTTGGAGTAACGGTCAGTTGTCACAAATAATTTGGAAAGGTAGCCTATTGTAAAGGGTGGACAAGTGAAGGTATGTGGAAGAAGTGACCTGAGGGAGGAGGTGGAATGAACCATCCATAGTGTGGCAACAGATGTGTCTTATGATATGTTGCAACTAAGGAGAGGGAAGCATCAGAAGAAGGGCCTTGGAAAAAGAGAAAAAAAGAGAGGGGTGCAGAGGGAGGAGGCAAGTAGCGGGGTAGAGAGAAGATAAAGGGGAGGAGAGAGAAGTGGGAGAGGTGAGTCCGTGTAGTCCAGGGAGCATGATGCTAGTAGGTAGTAGGCTGTTAGCATGAGGAGTGAGTGAGATCCGTTAATGCCCGGTGAAGGAGGGCCCAGGTAGGTCCTACTCGGGATATGCAAAGGATATGGAGCGGATCAGATTAGGGTGTAAAGATGGAAGCTCGGAAAGACAACCACTTGGTCCAGAGTTTGTGGTTGGCAGGGTACCTGTTATGTGCTATGGCATTATATTTTTCCATCTCGGCAAGGGTCTCCACACCCCCAGCACTTTGGAGTTCGGAAGAAACGGTGGTCTGCTTCCAGAATTTTTGGGGATCTGGGATCTGGCCCCTTTGAGGAAAAAAGGGGTTAATTTCCAAGAGGCAGGGGGAGCTGGGGAGGAAAGATGAAATTTGGTAGAGAAAAGGCTTAGCAGAGGGTCTACAGGAAAATCTGTGTAGAGTAAGGAATTTATAGTCTCAATCACTTCTTTCTAGTACACCTGAATTAATGGACAGTGCCACCTGATGTGAGAGACAGAGCCGTCATGGAGAAGACATCACCAGCATATAAGAGATATGGAGGTAAAGATCAAATAGGGCTTTCTATTGATACCACATTTATACGGATATCCCTCCATTTTTGTTAATTTAAAAGTAAAGAAAACTATTAAAAAATATGTTTAAAAAAATCCTATTTTTCATAGGTCATCTTGTGATAATTTGTGCCCAATGGCTTAATTTTTAAGGCGGTATGAAAGGTGTGACCGGTCATTCATGCCTACAAAATGTACAGTTTTAGGGGGGCACTGTCCTTCTGAGGTGAAAATCCCAATGTCCATTTTTCCCTCCCTAATTTCCCACTTTTTTGGATATAAGACTGTGTGGTGTGTATAAGTGTATTACATTGCTCCACAGCAATAAAACTCCATAAACATTTGTTTATATTTTAATTTCTGTGTATAAAAATAGTCAGTGTAAATAAAATACTTTGATATTGCTCCAGATAATTTTTTAAATAAATAGACTGGTGTCAGTAGATCATAAAAAGCAACAGCAGTGAAGAGGATATTGCCCGATCTTCGCCTCTATTTCATTTTAAGTCTGTTCTCTGCTTCTCTCTTCCTTACTGTCACTGCAAGAAAGAGAGAGGCAGAGAACAGCAATAAAGGTAATTTACAGAATACACTATCACAGTGAGAAAGAGAGAGGCAGAGAACAGTGACAGATGGAATGTACAGAATACACTATCACAGTGAGGAAGAGACAGGCAGAGAACAGTGACAGATGGAATGTACAGAATACACTATCACAGTGAGGAAGAGAGAGGCAGAGAACAGTGAAAGACGGAATGTACAGAATACACTATCACAGTGAGGAAGAGACAGGCACAGAATAGTGACAGGTGGAGTGTACAGGATACACTATCACAGTGAGGAAGAGAGAGGCAGAGAATAGTGACAGACGGAATGTACAGAATACACTATCACAGTGAGGAAGAGACAGGCACAGAATAGTGACAGGTGGAATGTACAGAATACACTATCACAGTGAGGAAGAGAGAGGCAGAGAACAGTGAAAGACGGAATGTACAGAATACACTATCACAGTGAGGAAGAGAGAGGCAGAAAATAGTGTCAGACGGAATGTACAGAACACACTATCACAGTAAGGAAGAGAGAGGCAGAGAATAGTGACAGATATAATGTATACTACACACTATCACAGTGAGGAGGAGTGAGGCAGAGAATAGTGACAGATATAATGTATACTACACACTATCACAGTGAGGAGGAGTGAGGCAGAGAACAGTGACTGACGGAATATACAGAGTACACTATCACAGTTAGGAAGAGAGAGGCAGAGAACAGAGATAGAAGGAATGAACAAAATATACTACCAGAGTAAGAAAAAGAGAGGCAGAGAACAGCAACAAAGGCAATGTGCAGAATACATGATCACAGTAAGGAAGAGAGAGAGACAGAGACAGAGAACAGTGACAAAGGCAAAAATTTATAGCATAAATATATGTGATTTTTAAAGCTCTTTCCAAAGCACTTTGTTACAAAATAACTGTTATACTTTAAATTCCACAGGAAAAATTAAATACAAATGAAAAAATTATATCAAATTCAAATATATCTTAATTTATTCTGACAACATTGTACAATAACCGATTAGTACATCTATACATATACATGAACAAAAATAAATATTTATATGGAAAGTTTGTCTTTTTGTATTAGAAACATTAGTTTACTATTTGGATTTTCGATGCTAAGTCAGTGAGTCAAACATTTTAGATTCAAATCTCAATATGCTAACGTTTTAAGTAGATTTTTTAATTTTCCAAAGCAAATATGGTGATCCAAATTGGTTCCTTTGATTTTGCAGTATTTGGATATGAATGATGTGTAATTCTGAATATACTGCCTACACCTTGGAGTTACATCATGCCTTTAAAGAGATAGTAATGTTTCACAATAAAAGCAGCTCCAATTAATCTTCATAGTATTTGGTCCATGGAGATTGTTATTTCAGTACTGTCAGAGTTGTAATTCAAGAGTAATTGAATGATAAAGTATCCCCTCCCGCCCCTTTTAATGATGTAGCACTGTTCACCTCAGAGCAGCAACACTGTCCAGATGGATCGCAGAGAGGGACAATCTTCAGTGAGCATAAGGACAAACTTGTCAAGGGGGACAGGGTTTTTTCTTATTCTCACAGTGAACTGTGACCTGTCTGGTTAAGAGACCAGATTCCACATCTGAGGGGAGCAGTGTTACACTAGGTAAAAGGGACGGGAGGGGATGCTTTATCAATCAATTACTCTTGAACTACAGCTCTGACAGTATTGAAATAACACTCTCCATGGCCCAAATACTATGAAGATTAATTGGAGCTGCTTTTATTTTGAAACATTACTATCCTTTAAAGTGTAGCCATACCTGGAATTCTCTGCCCCCCCTAATACTACTACTCATATAATCATCCACCCTTTCCCAATCAGATCCTTATTAATATGAGTACCCAGGGATTCCCCTACACACCAAATCAAGTAGATGGGAAACATTTAATCTGTTAGTAATCACAGTCAGAAACGGGCTAGAGATGATAATATTTGGACTTAATTAAAAGCCTCTTTTTATTGGCACCAAATGCAGTAGAAACAGATTCTGGGTCCATGGAAATCCAATGTACAGCTGGACATAGAGGCATGCTGTACACTGTGCCTCTTTCTATTTTCTGTCTATTTGGTGATTGCTTGGGTCCTACATCACGCCCAGCTGCTCCCACCTACTACCTAACAGACTGAGACATTATTTACTATATCCTTTTTGCAGGATGCCACTTTAAGGACTCTATGGAGTATATTTTAGCTGATGTTTTCTTTTTTTCTTTGCTTGTCATACCTTTCAATTGCATATATATAGCCTAAGTGTTACAGTGTTTTCAGGTACTGACTATTTAGATTTGCAAGGCTGTCTCTAGGTTGTGGATGGCATATTTTGAATATATGTTGTTTGTTTCCATATATATTGTATTGTATTGTATTGTATATTTGTATTTATATAGCGCCAACTGGTGTACTTGGCACTTTACAAATTACATTTAATACAGCAGGGGTGCAATAAGTGCAGTGATTAAGTGCTTATATAGGCAGTCATAAGGGGAACGACAGGTGAGTATACATTAGGATAAGAGGTCCCTGCCCCGTAGAGCTTACAATCTAAGTATAGGATGGGTGACATACAGATACAAGCTGGTAGAGGAGGAAGTGCAGTGTTTGGCTTATGATAATAATGATAATGTTTCCATATTATGCTGTTGCTAGAGATAAAAGGTGCTCTTTTAGTTTAGATTTAAAATTGTTGAGGGTTGAGGCTTGGCGAATACTGGGTGGTAGGGAGTTCCAGAGGTAGGGGGCAGCATGTGCAAAAGCTTATATATATACTAGCAATGTGGGATGGCATTGCCCATCATGTATGTGTCTGAAATGTAGACACACTGAAAAACACAGACGTATGCAACACACAGGCAGACACATACAGTGAGACAGTGAGTGGCAGAAACATGCAAGACATTCACACACACACAACGGATATGCATTTAACAGACATGCTTACATACAGGCAACAGACATGCATGCATGCACACACATGCAACAGACATGCACACACATGCAACAGACATGTGCACACACACACACACGCAACAAACATGCGCACACACACACACATGCAACAGACATGCACACACACATGCAACTGACACACACACACGCAACATACATACATACATACACACACAGAGGGGACACTGACACAGCTCAACTGTAACATTTCAGGACATTGAGATACTTCTCCTATAAAATCCAAGTTTGAGTTGCGTACACTTTATATATGTTTCTTTTGCATATTAAGTGTTACTATCCCTTTAAGTTCTATGCCTTACAAGGTCGCTATACGTTGTGCACGTACTATCTCAGTGGCTTGATTGAGCCAGTGAGTTGTGGAAGGCGATTTGTCAGCTAGCCAAACCTGAAGAATAGTTTTAATTGCCGTAATCATCGCAATATGAAACAGGCGTTGCTGATTTTTAGAAAGAAAACATTGTTCAGGGAAAGTGCCGAATATAAAGAATGTGGGCGACCTGTTAACCCTTCTCTGAAAATATTATAAAAAAAATAACCCTTTGGGAGCCGGGGGGTATATGACTCTTGCATTCAAAGGGTTCACCCTCTGAGTGCCGGAGGGTATGCAAAGCATTGCAAAGCAAATTATGTGTTCTCCACAGAGGGATTTACATGAAATGACAGAATGGGCAAACAAATGGAATATGACATTTAGGGATCGATCCAAATGTTGGCGTTGGCAGAAAAAACTGGCGACGGTGGTTTTTTAAGTCAAGTATGCGATGCAAATGTTCCCACAAGTAAGTAATAACGGCACTTTTGAAAACAATACGCTCGTCGCCAAAATATCAAAATATCGCCCATTGAGGACAATGTAAAAGCTAACCCCAGAGCCATTCAAATGTTGGAGTTAGGGATAATGTGAGTTAAATTGCAACATTTTACGCCAGAAATCTAACTCCTATTTTTTTACAACTCAGAGTAAAAACCACCATGGGGGAAAACAAAACAGAGAAGCAGGTCATTCAAGGTCAGAACCCAAGCATACATAGGTCAAATATTAATATTAGTGGGGGGCCTGGTAGCACAGCTGCTGCTGCGGTGGTGGCGGGGACTGGTAGCCCAGCTGCTGCTGCAGTGGTGGGGGGCCTGGTAGCCCAGCTGCTGCTGCGGTGGTGGCGGGGACTGGTAGCCCAGCTGCTGCTACAGTGGGGCCTGGTAGCCAAGCTGCTGTTGCGGTAGTGGCGGGGACTGGTAGCCCAGCTGCTGCTGCAGTGGGGCCTGGTAGCCCAGCTGCTGCTGCTGACGTGGTGGTGGTGGTGGTGGTAGAGCCAGGGATGTGGTTGGCTCCTCAGGTGAGCTTGTCCCTGGGTCCCCCGCGGATGCAGGCATGTATGCTGTGAGAGCAAATGACATGATATGATCAGTGATGTGAGCCATGACAGGAGTGCTGCAAGACCATGACATTAACATGTGAACCGTTAAGTGGCAGGATGGTATCCATTGCATAGCTTTGCAATGCATTGGTTACCCTCCTGATACACACTGATTGTTGAACCTGACAAGATCTAATACATTGATTCATATAACCTAGAGTGGTGTAGCTTTACTCACCATATGTATCCTGGGGTGTGAGTATGGCAAGGCATCCCCATACATCTGCATACATGTGGTGATAAGAACTGGACCAACACACCTTGGGTGATACAAGACCTTTGCATGTATATCACCTAGACCTCGACAGCAAACACACTTAGGCCTCTGAAAACATCAATGAACCGGTGATGGCCAATGACCACTGAGTCCAACCAATGATGTCAACAACACTAACAAACATAGCAAGCACACCAACAAACATGCACTGTGGAACCCAACAACACAGTCGGCTGGAGGACACATCAAACAGACCCCAGGACGGCTGAAATCCAAACACGCAGCAGACATGGGTGGGATTATTCAGTACTATTGGAGGTTACTTCTAACTTTTCCTATGTAATGCTTTGGAACCTAAGCACTGATATGTGACAAGTTGTTTAGATCTCGGTACATTGTCTTCACAGAATAACACAGGGATTGCAGGTGTGATGACTCTGCAGTTGTCATGTACACATTGTCACCTCTTTCTGACATCCTAGTGAATGTCCCCCCCCCCGTCATGATTGAGCCTTGTGAATCACATATGTCCTGCAGATTGGTGATGGCGGTGAATGCCCCCTGGCCATCCGCACTCTGCAGGTGACATATGATGCAGAAAGCTGAACCTTGACTATTCCACTTGGACTAACTACCTACATGTACAACGCCTAGCCCTGATATGCAGTAACAATACAATAGGAAACACACCAATTCCCCTCCTTGCTATTCTCTGGTAACCCTTTGGGTGCCAGGTGATTAGCCAATGTACTGTCGAAAAGTGCATTATTTATCCCTGTGGCACTCAAGGGGTTGTGTGCTGACCTTTTTGTCACTCTATGTATGACATTGTGATACACATAATAACATAGTAATATAGTAGATAAGGCTGAAAAAAGACATGTGTCTATAAAGTCCAGCCCATGCCAAAAACACCCCTGTTAATCCAGAGGAAGGCAAAAAAGATCCCTCTGGAGCCATTTCCAATCTAGTCCCAAGTGTGTGTGTGCGTGTGTGTGGGGGGTCTTGCATCCTCTCCTCCTTAGCACCACCATGTGATAGTTGAGAGCCTTGGCCTTGCCTGCAATGGCCCTGGCTGTGTATGGTTCACTCCCTGGACTACCCCTCGTCCCACTCTCTCCACTGACCCTGCACTAGATGTGCCTTCTCTGATGTGGCTGCCCCTCCATCCCAGGGATCTCCCTTTCCCTCACCTACCCTGACCAGGAATACCCAGCTGCTCCTCTTCCTCCTACTCTCCCCACCCCTCTCTCCTGTTCTCCTCTCAGTTCCTCTCACCCATTCATACCCAGGCACTCAGTCAGGCTTTCACACACTCACTCTCTGTCACTCACTTGGACTCACAGACTCACACTGACAAAAAAAAAGATAAAGGTGTGTGTTTTACTAACACAACAAAATATGACCTGCGTGTGTGTATGTGTGTTTGAATGCGTGTATTTGGTATGTACAAAGGTGTATTATGTGTCGCAAGGTGTGCTGCAATCCCTCCAACTCCTTCTACCTGTATTTAAAGTGCCTCTACTGCCTGTGTCTTTACACTAACCTCCGCTCCTGGGTCCTGTGCTCTAGCTCTAATGAACGCGATACACAGACAAAGGTGCGTCGGTTATTTTGGGTCTATATATAGTTTATTTGACTGAACTTGATACTTTGGGGTGCTGTGATTGGCTGGGGCACTAGGTAACGTTGGACGTTCACTTGTTTTTTTTATTGGGACGTTCCTCACTTTATTTATTGTGTGTTTTGCAATGGCGACGAGGTCAGATTCCGGGCGACTCCAGTTTTGTAGTTTGTGTGTTTTGTAGGCCGTCGCCCGTTAGCCTGTCTGGGTAATGGAGATTTGAATCTCTCGTTACCCAGTCTTGGTTAAGTCGCAACAGCCTTTTTTTACATAACGTTGGTTTTAACGACAACATTTGGATTGAGCCCTTAATGTAGGAAAGTGTCAAGTTTTGCAATTGGGACAAACAAATACTAATGCTACTTGTAAACTTAATGAAGTCATTTTAGGAGATTCATTATTAGTGAAAGATCTGGGAGTCCTTGTAAACTTGGAATCAGTGATCAGTGTCAAACTGCATTAACAAAAGCAAACAAAGTCCTGTCTTGCATAAAAAGGGGTATTGAAGAAAGAGTGGGTAACTTTATTTTGCCACTGTACAAATCGTTGGTAAGACCTCACCTTGAGTATTCAGTTGTAACGGTTTGTTTGACACACAGACACAGTAGGTTTGGATAAAACACAATTTTATTGAACAATAAAAAAAACAATAACCCTCACGGGTCCTGTAATATATACATAATATAGTACAGACACAAGACAGGTTATACAGAGGTAGGCCCACACAGGTCCAGTATACGCAGATAGTCCAGAGATCAATATACTGACACAGGTCAGGCAGTTCTTGTGTGACTCTCAGTTTAACAGTACTGAATGGGTTAATATTATGCAGAGAGTGTTGACAGGCCCTAATCGTGCAAGGCCCTTTAAGAAGCTTAAACAAAGGTGAGAGCTCCAACTCGAGTAACGCCCAAGATAATGGAGACCAGACAATTGTGGACTGCCGTAGCAGTAACGGAGACTGAGCAACTTGAGCACTGCCGTAGCAGTAATGGAGACTAAGCAACTTGAACACTGCAGTAGCAGTAACGGGGACTGAGCTACTAGAGCACTGCCGTAGCAGTAACAGAGACTGAGCAGCTTGAGCACTGCCGTAGCAGTAACGGAGACTGAGCAACTTGAGCACTGCCGTAGCACTAACGGAGACTAAGAAACTGGAGCACTGCTGTAGCAGTAACGGAGACTGTGCAACTAGAGCACTGCTGTAGCAGTAACAGAAACTGAGCAACGTGAACACTGCCGTAGCGGTAACGGAAACTGGGCAACTTGAACACTGCCGTAGCAGTAACAGAGACTGAGCAACTGGGCACTGCCATAGCAGTAACGGAAACTGAGCAACTTGAACCCTGCCATAGCAGTAACGGATACTGAACACTTAAGCACTGCTGTAGCAGCAATGGAGACTGAGCCACTTGAGCACTGCCGTAGCAGTAATGGAAACTGAGCAATTCACCCTGAGAGGCACCCAACCGAGAACTGCACGGGAGACAGATGAATAGGAATGCCGCCTGGGCAACACTGAGGCAACCGAGACCAATCTGCAGCAAACTGTCCGGAGACATCGAAGGACTTGACACTACCCTAACCGGAGACTGGCCAGGGAGTGCAGAGGAGGCACGTCACCACAGCAGCCCAGCCAGGCAGGATCCACACACACAGAGCAGGAACGTGGGCCAATCCGAGTCGGTACACCATGCAGGAACGTCAGCCAGACCGGGTCGGTACACAGAGCAGGAACTTCAGCCAATCCAAGTCGGTACACAGAGCAGGAACATCAGCCGGGCCGGGTCGATACACAGAGCAGGAACATCAGCCAATCCAGGTCGGTACATGGGTAGAGACGAGAAGCAGAATGGTCAGGCAGTCCTTGTCAGTGCACAGGCAGGAAACAAGATGCAGAGTCGTCAGGCAGGCCGGGTCGATACACTGAGATCTCACAAATAATATAAACAAGCGCTGGACTGAAACACCACGAAAGGGCACTGGAGAAGTGCCAGAACCCAGCATTTAAGGACAACTGCTGGGCAGGACAATAACAGAGTGGCCAATAGCGTAAGCAGGAGTGGAAACTGACAGACTGTCGCCAAATAGCACGGCTACCGTGATATCAGTGCAGTTTTTGTCATTGGTTCTGAAAAAAGATGTTCTAGAACTAGAGCGAGTAGAGTGAAGAACATTAAAGATATTTAAGGAAATTGAAGATTTCAAGTATGAGGAACGTTTAGCCAAACTTGGATTAGTTACTCTAGAAAAAAAGATGCCCAAGAATGGGATCTTGTTACAATGCATAAGTGTATGTGAGTTAGGTCAATACAAGGATCTCTTTAGTGAGCTTTTCAATCCAAGGCCTGATCAAATAATTAGGGACCTCGCCTTACGATTAGAGGAAAAGAGGTTTCAACTTCAGCAACGGAAGGGTTTTTTCTTTACAGTAAGGTCTGCTAAATTGAGGAAGTTCTTGCTCAAGGATGTGGTAATGGCAGAGAAGTGAATATCAGATGTATTTCTAGTAGAAGGGAACATACAGGGTTATACTGTGTAGTAATAGGTAAAGTAGGAAGTTCTGGTAATCAGATTAATTACCATTTTGGAGTCAGAAAGTATTACATAATTCTCATTTTCTGGGTTATAATGAGGCAAAGGTTGAACATTATGGACTTTTGTTTTTTTCAGAGCCTAATTTACTATGTAACTCTACTTTACAACTGTGTAATATGCCTTGATGCCATTGCACTGCTTGCCCAGACTTACCTGCACAGACCTTTTCAGACCTCCACACACATTCCATGTAGGTGATTCAGACACAGTTCTTTCCTGGGCATGTATCTCTCCCTTCCTGGACTCCTCTGCTTTATATAGGAGCACCTCTAAATCTGCCTCCATAATGAAAATAAATTATTTTCGTCTATATGTCAGATAGAGTTTATTTTTGCACTGGAGACAGATTTAATTTACTTTAAATCGGAATATTTACTTAAACTAAAAGCTGTACATATGATAGGTCCACTTAGATGCCATAGGTATGGTGTTTTGCTAGGTCCACCAATCCATGTCCTTCTTTCCTCAAATGGGGTGGGGGGGAATTCACTAAGTTCCTATGTTATTCTATGGAGCCTATTCAATAAGATATCCAGAGTTGAAGAAATATTTGTGCATAGGCACCATAGAATGACATAGGAATTAGAGAAATGATGAACTGGAGAAGTCATCATCACTTTATCCCATTATCTTTCTCTTCGGACACTGAATCTCCCCCATTATCTTTCTCTTCAGATACATGGAGACTAATGCTTACAAAGAGGACACAACATTCAGCTTTTTCTTGTAAGATACTACTTCTGACAACACTGTTATTAGAAAAAAAAATCAGGCTGCTTTAGCTATAATAATTTACTATTGGCAAAAAGGGTAATTTCAAGCAGAAAGTTGAAAATTGACTGAGTTTTGCGTAATTATTTTTGGAAAATTATTAATTCAATAAATAATGTAAAACAAGTTTGCAGGTATTTTAATGAGACTCTCCTGGAAGTCTGTGTCTTTACAAAGAAGCATATTAAGTCTTTGTTTCAGGATCTCTCATATGTTTTTTTCAGCTTTAGTTATCTCCAACACCATCTCATATATGTCTCTGTTCCAGTCATCCTGACCTTCTATTGACCTTGCAGGCAGCACCTTTAGTTCAGTTTGGGCCACAACAAGGCTACGCCTGGGGCATCAGAGCTCTCTAGCTATAATCTCTAACAATCTACTCAAGCAACTGTATTAGTAGTGTAGCATGGGGTCAAAGAGTGTCCCTCCTCAGCTCTGCTTTCCAGTTATTGTGGCATGTATATGATGAGATCGTGAAAACCTGCATATCTTTATTGTTGTTAATGATGTTCAAAGCTTGGGAGTGCTAGTCTAGGTTGATCAACTGTTTCACCAAAAAATATTTCTGTCCAGTTATTCTATAAAGCCTAATTAACAAGCAGACATATTCATAGCTAGGTTCAATCAAATAATATAGAAAGTCAACATATTCTGGTATTATGTGGAAAATGTTGGAGTTTTTTAAATACATGATAGGTTGTTTTAGTTGGTGATACATGTGGACCATCTTAAAAGTTCATCATAAGGTTCAATAATTTCAGAATATTGGAGTCTCTTTTTAAAGTGTTGAAAGAAAAAATCCCCAAGGCTTTGTAACATCTGTACCTATTAATTTATTCTAAAAGGTGTTACCAGCTAAAAAACAGTTTCTTGGGAGTAGTACTGTTATAAATGATTTCTACAAAAGAAAAAATAAATAAAAAATGATGATATAAGAGCTGAATAATGTTCAGCTTTTTTGATACATCTACCGAATGTCCTTGAATTGGAAGAACATTTACTGCAGTGATAGTTTATTGTTGAATCTCTAGCTGTTCGTAACTACAAATCCCATTATCACCAACCAGTCAAACACTCGGTGGGAATGTTGGGAGCTACAGCCCCAAAGATCTGGTAGTCCAACATCTCCATCCTGATCTACTGTATACTATTGTGCCTACTTCAAAAAAACACCCTTATTTTTCTTTATATTTTAGTGATTCAACTTCAGAATTGGATATTTAAATCAAAATTTAAAAAAAAAAATGTTACTTTGAGCTAATTAAAAAGACTGAGGAAAAAAACAAGGAGTGCAAGAGGTGCTCAACTTTGTATATTGGACAAATTAATTTAGAGAGAACAACTGTCATAAGTGCCCTCAAACACAATTAATTAATTTTTTCTGACATTAAAGAAAGTCTGGAAATCTATATTACTTGTTCATTAGAGATTTTTATAAGTGCCAACCTTGTAAAGTCTGAGCAAACCCCCAGCACTGCTAGAAAATAAATCTTAGAAAAAGCCCATGGGATTTTCAAGTTTGACCGATTTTGATTAAATAGTTTGCTCATCTTAAAACAGTGAAGAGAAAGAGTTTTCCTGTTGATCACAAACCCTTCTTGCAATCTACTGTTCACTATCACACCTGATAGACACAAACTTCTGCAGTAAGAGGGAAGGTCATGCCATTAGTGGAATGCCTGCAGTGTTTCAATAGTCCTTGCCATAACAGGAACATCTGGGGGGAGATGCATTAACGTGAGATGCTGTGGCCATGTGTGTCTGGAGATGTGTGGGGAGAACATCACCTTGGTGATGGAGATACACATATCCATAAGCACTAAGAATTAGGGATGCAACGGGAGGGGAGGAGAGGTTTGCCATTAACATACAGGGCTGTCAAACTGCTGGAGAAGGGATGCCCTCTCTTACACATCAGTAGACAATCCGAAAGTCTGCAGTGAGTGGGTGAGGTCAGCCATTAAGGTAACACCTGCAGTGAATGGATATTGCCTGCCAGTAGGGCAGTATCCGTAGTGAGTGTGTGTGGGGGGGGTTTATCACCAGAGTAACATTTGCAGTGAGTGGGTGGGCCTGTCATCAGAGTAACATTTGCAGTGAGTGGGTGGGCCTGTCATCAGAGGAACATTTGCAGTGAGGATGCGGGTGCTTCTATTAGGAGAACATATGTAGTGAGTTGGCAAGTCCTGCCATTAAGGGAACACCTGCAGTGAATGGATATTGCCTGCCAGTAGGGCAGTATCTGTAGTGAGTGTGTGTGTGGGGTTTATCACCAAAGTAACATTTGCAGTGAGTGGGTGGGCCTGTCATCAGAGGAACATTTGCAGTGAGGATGCGGGTGCTTCTATTAGGAGAACATATGTAGTGAGCTGGCAAGTCCTGCCATTAAGGGTACATCTGCAGTGAGGGGCTGGGACCTGTCATTAGGAGACCCCATGCGTGTTGTGGGTAGAACCTGCTAGTAAGGGAGACTTGCAATAAGTCAATAGGAAACTTCAGTTTATACCAGTAGAAGTCTGTCACACCCACTCCTGGTTACTGCATTAACCTTTTGAGTACCCAAGAGATATCCAGCACCTAACAATGCAATGCTAGGGTACCTCTCTGGTACTCAGAGGGTTAAGCCACAACCTTTTTAATATGTACTAGTTTTTCATTTTTCAACCACTTAAGTGATTTAGGCGGATTTATCCTTTGTGTGCCAGGGAAATATACAATGCATTATGAAGCAAAGCATTGCACATCACTCTGGCACTCAAAGGGTCAATGGCTAATATGGGCAAGGAGAAGCATTACAAAATAATGCCAGATGCTGCACCAGTAGCTCTTTAAGGACCAGAGGGGCGTACAATGCATTATAAAGTGTTAACGTCTCATACAGTGGTCATACAGTAAACAGATGGGTCTCTGGCGTATCAGATGCTTTCACTGTTGACTTTTGCCTGTTAAGGAATAAAGCTCACCTGTGCTGACCTCTGCATTTCTACTTAAAACAGAGCTCAACGGGGTGGGATTTTCTATGCAAAAACACACAATGGAACGGATAAAATTTATCATCTAACCACTAAATCCAGGGAGAGAGTCGAAGAGACATGCAGGCAAATACCTCTCCCAGCATGCTGAATTATAGATACAGTGAAAGGAGGGATCAAACTAGGTTTAGAGCAATGCGTTCCTTTTCTCTTTCATTAGCTAAATATTAAAAGGCAAATGTTGGTGTCGTGTGACTGAGCAGCAGCCAATTCTGTTTTGCTTTGATTTCATTTTGTTGTTTAATCGTGTCATCAGTTTTTTTCATCTGTTCACTGCTTGCGCCGCTCTGTGCTACGTGAATTTTACTTGACCCTCACAGCTTTTAAATGAAACAGGCCAATTTATCTACACACTTCATTTTAAAAAAATAATATTTACTCAAAAAAAATCACCCATATTTTAAAAGAGCTCTACTTTTCACAAAATTTAATTTCATTGTCATTTAGAAGTTATCAAGGTAACCTGATTGTCAATGCCCATTCTGATAACATCTAATATACACAGATGCGACCTTCATTATTGTTTTAATAAACCAAAAAATAAAGCATTTCATAAAATAAAATAGAAAACAGTAATGAAATACGTAACTCAGTACAATGAAACAATGGGAGTGTACACAGACTATACAAAGGGACAATGAAGGGACTGTACACAGTGAAAGCATATTTACATAATTCAGTCTTGCCGATCCATTTCCTAGTCAATAGAACTTGGTGTGACAAGCAGCAAACAACCAATTAGGACCCGGGCAATTACCCGGGTCTGACAAATAACTCAATTATGTCACTTCGGCTCCTCAAACAATAGGAACCAGAGCTACAGACTAGATGGATAGGTGGCGACCAATCAGGAGGACGACTACCTGTCCAAAGCATTCCTTATGCAACATTTTAACATGGGAGGTTAGGCGACCAATCAGGAGGCCACCTACTTTGTACAGTTCAGTAGGAGGCCAATCAGAAGTCTGCCTACATTACACTACCCGGTAGGCAGCCAATCAGTAGGACACCTACATTCCAACATGAACGGCGGGGAATTTGACCTAACTGGTCGTATTGTTTTGGCTGCGCAGCTGCCCTGAGATGGGACTTCCCCCGTGTTTTCCAGTGTTTTATGATATCGGTCCTGGCTCTTAAAGGAACCCATAGTAACCCTACACAAACCCTACAAATACATAATGTAACATTCATTTTATATAAATATATATATATATATATATATATATATATATATATATATATATATATAAAAACACACACACACACATACACACTATATCTATCTGTATCTATATATATATATATATATATATATATATATATATATATATATAAAATAAGACTTCTGTATGCCTGGCAAACACACCCAGCAGAAAGTTACTGCTCCCATTGGAGGATTCAATGGTGGCGTTATTTTCACAGGAGTAGCAGGGGCCGAAGGGGCTGAAAACCACTGCAGGAAGTTGGCCTGCTCTCAGTATCTGCCTCAACTCTGAAAACACTGCATGCAACACAAGACACACACACACACACACACACACACACCATCACTGCAGGATTTTAGGAAACCCCTAAAAAAGAAAAAAAAAGAGGGGTGATTCCCATCCCTCCTGCCCAGAATCTGGATTAACTCTCCCCTGTCTGAGCGGTTTTACCTGCCCGGGAAGAAGCGATTCAGAGTGGGGGAAACCACAGCGGTTTATCCAAGGAGCAGACAAGAGAGAAGCCACTTCCAGGATAGGAGAAAGGAGCGCTGTGTTTTTGAGGAGGGGAGCATGTTATAGTGAGAGTGAGCTTTGGGGGGATACAAAGGAGGGGAGACTGGCTTCTGTATAGCAACTAGTTGTACAAGAACAGAGTGAGTTCTAAAAGAATCCGGAGAAGACGGGGAGCGACTTATATGAATGACAGAGCAAGTTATACAAGGAGACAGAGCTCAACAGGGAGAAGACCAAATAAATCTATAGGAGGAAAGAGATTTATCAATAGGAGAAAGGGAACAATTTATTAAAGGGACACAGAGATTTAACGCAGATGGATGAACAAAGGAGGCTTATGCAGGCCAGGGGGGCTGGGATTCCAGGACACCACACCCATGGAGGACCCAAAACCCTCACCCCCTGCCCCATGCATGACCCCCCATCTGACAATGGGGAGCCCAGGAAACAGAATATCGGTTATATATTGCAACAGATCATGACTATCAAAGACCAGAGCCTGGATGACGCACAGGCAAAGTGAGTAGTACAAGGGAAGATGGTGTATGGGGTAAGATTAAGGCTGGAGAGGCCTATGTGTGTGTGTACATGGAATCCTGATTTGTGCTCAACACTGATCCATAGACACGAATTCCCAAGTCTTTCATTACCATATGTAATACTGTGTGGGTGTATATATCTAACTTGGACTGCAAACTACAGGGACAGGGGAGGGCTGGCAATTTGTGGCCCAGGGGGCAAATACATTCAAGTGGCCCATTTATATTATCGTTCCAGGCAACTGTTCCAGCCCACCCTCTGTTGTTAATTTTAAAATTGGCATTGATGTTGTGACGTAAGTCACGTGATACCACATAGCTTACAGCTGAAATGAGGATACACTAGTGCACCACTACAAAGCTTACAATTTAAGTAAAGCTTATCTAGTGATACTATAGAGCTTACAAGGGAAATGGTTTATGCTACTAGTGTAGCTCCATTTGGATTGTTCCTCTGTGGTATCACTAGTGTAGTTCCATTTGGATTGTAGCTCTGTGGTATCACTAGTGTAGCTCCATTTGGATTGTAGCTCTGTGGTATCACTAGTGTAGCTCCATTTGGATTGTAGCTCTGTGGTATCTCTTGTGTAGCTCCATTTGGATTGTACCTCTGTGGTATCACTAGTTTAGCTCCATTTGGATTGCACCTCTGTGGTATCACTAGTGTGGATCCATTTACAGCAGCAATCAGGAGATTTAGTGAGATGCAGTGGCCTACCAGCCCAGACATATGACCAGCCCAGCGGGGCAATCGCCACCCTGCCCCCCAGGCCAGCCCTCCCCTGTACAGGGACGTATGTCTTCCTCTACCAAACATCATTTTCAGGTTTTCTATAATTATGTACCAGGTTGTTAAAATAACATTTATGTAATAGTTGTTCTCAAACCGTTTTCTGTAGAATCTGTGTATGCATATGTGTGTGTGTGTCACTGTTTGCGTTATATAGGTGTATCACACTGTACATGTTGTACATTGTATGTATGTATGTATGTATGTGTGTCTCACTCTTTATCATACCTGGGAACTCTCACGGTTTGACCCTGAGACTCAGGGTTTGGAACCAAATCGCAGGGTCTCAGGGTGATGGACCACATTCTCAGTGTGAGCAAATCCAGTGTGTCCTACTATATGATTTACACCAATTTACTGCTTATTTATTGTCCAAATCCATCACATTTCTACCAGAAAGGCAGGAGGACAAGTCCTGCTTGCCTTATGAGTGTATAACAAGTTATATCTCAGAACTGTAGCATGTGAAAGGTTCCTTAAAAATTGATTGGATTATCTCTGGTTTAGAGCAAACACTGACATAACACATAGAATCTGCTTTCTCTTGGGAGTTAAGGGTTAATATTTAAAATATCTCAGGGTGAGCTCATTTCAAAAGTTCCCAGGTATCCTCTTTATGTATCTGAGTGCATATGTGTGCGTTTGCATGTGTGCAACTATGCTTAAAATTGTGCACTTAATCTATCTCTCACAAACACATTATGACATGCTGCAGGACCTTAACACCCCCTTTTATACTATACCTGTGGGAAAATGAAGGAAACTTGCAACCTGGTGGGTGAAATTAAGTCTTACCATTGATTTCAATGCAATGAGCTAGGTGGGAAAAAATGGAAAATTTCCATCCCAGCTTGAAGTGCCATTTTTTGCCTGTTTCTCTTTTGAGGAAAAAAGTTTTGCACATCCCTAATTGTGACAGTCTTTATCTCTCTAAATGAGATATTGAGATGGCAACAAAATTATGTCATGCCACATTAGATCTTACTTTCCCAAACAAAGACAAGAACCTTTCAAGCCCCTGAGAGGTCACAAAACTAAGATCATGTTTAGTGTTGAGCGAGCATGCTCGGCCGATGCTCGGATCGGCTCGAGCATCGCTCTGCTCGGCACATGTCGGTACTCGTACGAGTACCGCATGTGCTCGCCCGCCATGTTCGGGTCTCCTCCCCGCACGTTTTGCGGCTGCTGCGCAGCCAATAAACGTGCAGGGAGGCTCTGACATCGGTGTAATGCCAGCAGCCATGTTGGCTGCTGGCATTACACTGATTGGCTGGCCAGAACCCGTGGTCAGGTG
This sequence comes from Rhinophrynus dorsalis, assembly GCA_037306005.1. Classification (NCBI taxonomy): domain Eukaryota; kingdom Metazoa; phylum Chordata; class Amphibia; order Anura; family Rhinophrynidae; genus Rhinophrynus; species Rhinophrynus dorsalis. Next base: position 23,589,751 of record CM074719.1, read on the forward strand.
CTGTATAGCACCTGACCAGCGAGTTCGGCTCAGTCTGAGCCAGGGAGAGCTGAGGATAGGAAGGGAAAGGCAGTGTAGGGAGGAAAAAAACAAAAATTGTGAAAAAAAAAGAACCAAAAGTCCTTTTTAGGACTACTGTGTGTGGGGGCAGCAGGTTATTTGGTGTGGGGGGAAAAAAACAAAAAAAAAAAAAAAAAAATATATATATTCTGTTTAGTGTGCAAAGTTGCAGATTAGAGCACATTGTGTTTAGTGTGCACAGTTGCAGATTAGAGCACATTCTGTTTAGTGTGCAAAGTTGCAGATTAGAGCACATTCTGTTTAGTATGCAAAGTTGCAGATTAGAGCACATTCTGTTTAGTGTGCAAAGTTGCAGATTAGAGCACATTCTGTTTAGTCTTCAAACTAAAATATCAAAGTCACGTATTCCATTCAGTGTGCGTCGCCGCAGTTTAGCAGCACATTCTGAGTACTGTGCAGAGTTGCAGAATAGGAAGAAATACTGTTAAGTCTTCAAACTAAAATATCAAAGTCACATATTCCATTCAGTGTGCTTCGCCGCAGTGTAGCAGCACATTCTGTGTACTGTGCAGAGTTGCAGAATAGGAAGAAATACTGTTAAGTCTTCAAACTAAAATATCAAAGTCACATATTCCATTCAGTGTGCTTCGCCGCAGTGTAGCAGCACATTCTGTGTACTGTGCAGAGTTGCAGAATAGGAAGAAATACTGTTAAGTCTTCAAACTAAAATATCAAAGTCACATATTCCATTCAGTGTGCTTCGCCGCAGTGTAGCAGCACATTCTGTGTACTGTGCAGAGTTGCAGAATAGGAAGAAATACTGTTAAGTCTTCAAACTAAAATATCAAAGTCACATATTCCATTCAGTGTGCTTCGCCGCAGTGTAGCAGCACATTCTGTGTACTGTGCAGAGTTGCAGAATAGGAAGAAATACTGTTAAGTCTTCAAACTAAAATATCAAAGTCACATATTCCATTCAGTGTGCTTCGCCGCAGTGTAGCAGCACATTCTGTGTACTGTGCAGAGTTGCAGAATAGGAAGAAATACTGTTAAGTCTTCAAACTAAAATATCAAAGTCACATATTCCATTCAGTGTCTTTCACCGCCGTTTAACAGCCTATTCTGTGTACTCTGCAGAGTTGCAAAATTATAAGAAATACTGTTAAGTTTTCAAACTCAAATATTAAAGTCACATATTCCATTCAGTGTCTTTCACCGCCGTTTAACAGCCTATTCTGTGTACTCTGTACAGTTGCAGAATTATAAGAAATACTGTTAAGTTTTCAAACTAAAATATCAAAGTCACATATTCCATTCAGTGTCTTTCACCGCCGTTTAACAGCCTATTCTGTGTACTCTGCAGAGTTGCAAAATTATAAGAAATACTGTTAAGTTTTCAAACTCAAATATTAAAGTCACATATTCCATTCAGTGTCTTTCACCGCCGTTTAACAGCCTATTCTGTGTACTCTGTACAGTTGCAGAATTATAAGAAATACTGTTAAGTTTTCAAACTCAAATATTAAAGTCACATATTCCATTCAGTGTCTTTCACCGCCGTTTAACAGCCTATTCTGTGTACTCTGCAGAGTTGCAGAATTATAAGAAATAAAGAAATACTGTTAAGTTTTCAAACTCAAATATTAAAGTCACATATTCCATTCAGTGTCTTTCACCGCCGTTTAACAGCCTATTCTGTGTACTCTGCAGAGTTGCAGAATTATAAGAAATACTGTTAAGTTTTCAAACTCAAATATTAAAGTCACATATTCCATTCAGTGTGTTTCAACGCCGTTTAACAGCCTATTCTGTGTACTCTGTACAGTTGCAGAATTATAAGAAATACTGTTAAGTTTTCAAACTCAAATATTAAAGTCACATATTCCATTCAGTGTGTTTCAACGCCGTTTAACAGCCTATTCTGTGTACTCTGTACAGTTGCAGAATTATAAGAAATACTGTTAAGTTTTCAAACTCAAATATTAAAGTCACATATTCCATTCAGTGTGTTTCAACGCCGTTTAACAGCCTATTCTGTGTACTCTGTACAGTTGCAGAATTATAAGAAATACTGTTAAGTTTTCAAACTCAAATATTAAAGTCACATATTCCATTCAGTGTCTTTCACCGCCGTTTAACAGCCTATTCTGTGTACTCTGCAGAGTTGCAGAATTATAAGAAATACTGTTAAGTTTTCAAACTCAAATATTAAAGTCACATATTCCATTCAGTGTGTTTCAACGCCGTTTAACAACCTATTCTGTGTACTCTGTACAGTTGCAGAATTATAAGAAATACTGTTAAGTTTTCAAACTCAAATATTAAAGTCACATATTCCATTCAGTGTGTTTCAACGCCGTTTAACAGCCTATTCTGTGTACTCTGTACAGTTGCAGAATTATAAGAAATACTGTTAAGTTTTCAAACTCAAATATTAAAGTCACATATTCCATTCAGTGTGTTTCAACGCCGTTTAACAGCCTATTCTGTGTACTGTGCAGAGTTGCAGAATAGGAAGAAATACTGTTAAGTCTTCAAACTAAAATATCAAAGTCACATATTCCATTCAGTGTGTTTCAACGCCGTTTAACAGCCTATTCTGTGTACTCTGTACAGTTGCAGAATTATAAGAAATACTGTTAAGTTTTCAAACTCAAATATTAAAGTCACATATTCCATTCAGTGTGTTTCAACGCCGTTTAACAGCCTATTCTGTGTACTCTGTACAGTTGCAGAATTATAAGAAATACTGTTAAGTTTTCAAACTCAAATATTAAAGTCACATATTCCATTCAGTGTGTTTCAACGCCGTTTAACAGCCTATTCTGTGTACTCTGTACAGTTGCAGAATTATAAGAAATACTGTTAAGTTTTCAAACTCAAATATTAAAGTCACATATTCTGTGTAAGATGAAGAAGGCGGGTAAAAAGGGACGGGGAAGTGGACGTGATCCTGAAAGTTCAGGGCGCGGGTCAGGACGCGGAGAAACTGTGCCTGGTGCCAGAGCACAAGAAAGAAAGACATCCACCATACCTAGCTTCATGTCTGATTTCACAGGGCGTCGCAGGACATCACTCTCGAGGTCCGACCAGTGCGAACAGGTGGTCGGTTGGATGACAGCTGATACTGCTTCCAGTCGGTTAAGCACCACCCTGTCTTCCACCAAGTCCACTCTCAGTAGCCAAGAGTCTGGTCAACATAATCCTCACTCTGATCATCCTTCCTCCCACCATACACGGTCTGGTCAAAGAAGTGATCCCACACTGGGATATAGTGATGAGCTCGTCTCATCACCAATCCTTCATTTGACCCTCTCTCCAAGCACGCTTGCAGAGGAACATGACATCTTGTGCCCTGATTCACAACCTCTAGAGGGTACCCAATCACAAGAAGATGACAGATGTGAACGGCATTTAAGGTCAAAGGAAGTAGTGGATGATGATGATGATGATGATGAGACACAGTTGCCATTAAATCAACCACTATTTCCGTCTCAAGACCTTGTTGAGGAGAATGTTATACAGTTGTCAATGACTGAGTATGTGGTGGGATCAAGACTTGAGGAGGATGATCAGAGTGAGGAAGTGGAGGAGGACTTGGTGGACGATGAGGTGACTGACCCCACCTGGGAAGGTGTAGAGCCGAGCGATGACAGCAGTCCTGAGGGTGAGCCATCTGCAGCACCGCAACAGGCTGGAAGAGGCAGTGGTGTGGCTACAGAAAGAAGGCGGACCGCACCAAACCGGCCCGCAAATGTTCCACGGAGCACCCCCTTGCGTAAATCTACCTTGCCAAAGGGTAGGTGTTCCGCGGTATGGCGTTTTTTTAAGGAAAGTGCGGACGACAAAAGAATTGTAGTTTGCAACCTGTGCCACACCAGAATGAGCCGAGGCATGAACACTAGAAACCTCACCACCACCAGCATGATCCGACACATGGCATCCAAGCACCGTAGTAAGTGGGAGGAACGCCTGGATCGCCCACCTGTGTCTGCAGGCCACACCACTGCCTCCTCTTCCCCTGTTTTCGGTGCCGGCCAATCGCCTGTCGAAGGCGCAGGCCCGCATACCTCCCGCCCTGCACCTGTACCATCTGAAGCACCATCAGCGACCACATCCACTTCCCTGTCCCAGCACAGCGTCCAAATGTCGTTACCCCAGGCATTTGAGCGCAAGAGAAAGTACCCAGCCACCCACCCACAGGCCATAGCACTAACCTCACACCTTTCAAAATTACTGGCCATCGAAATGCTGCCATTTAGGCTTGTGGACACTGAGTCCTTCCGCAGCCTGATGGCAGCAGCTGTCCCTCGGTACGCGGTCCCCAGCCGCCACTACTTTTCCCGGTGTGCCATCCCCGCATTACACCACCATGTGTCCCGTAACATCACCCGTGCCCTGACCAACGCAGTTACTGGGAAGGTCCACTTAACGACTGACACATGGACAAGTGCTTGTGGCCAGGGACGCTACATTTCCCTGACGGCACACTGGGTGAATGTCGTGGAGGCTGGGAGCGACTCGGACCCTGGGATGGCACGGGTGCTACCCACGCCGAGGATTGCGGGCCCTACCTCCATCAGGGTTTCCACCAGCACCTACGTTATTGGCTCCTCCTCCTCCGTTTCCACCTCCGAATTCTCTACACACACCGCCACTCCCCCATCAGCCAGTAGCTGGAAGCAGTGTAGCACTGCAGTGGGGAAGCGTCAACAGGCCGTGCTGAAGCTGATCTGCCTTGGGGACAAACAGCACACGGCCTCAGAGCTGTTGCAGGGGATTAGTCACCAGACCGAGCAGTGGCTCTCGCCACTCAACCTGCAAGCAGGCATGGTTGTGTGTGATAATGGGCGTAACTTGGTGGCGGCTTTGGAGCTCGGCAAGCTCACACACGTACCATGCCTAGCGCATGTATTTAATTTAGTGGTGCAGCGATTTCTAAAAACCTACCCCAATGTGCATGATCTCTTGACCAAGGTGCGCCGCGTGTGTGCACATTTCCGTAAGTCATCAACAGCTTCGGCCGGCCTGTTGAAGCTGCAGCAGCGCTTACAATTGCCAGCTCACCGGCTGCTGTGTGACGTGAGCACGCGCTGGAACTCCACCTTCCACATGTTGGCCCGGCTTTGTGAGCAGCAGAGGGCAGTAGTGGAGTACCAGCTGTTACACGGTCGTCGCCTCTCCGTTCAACTTCCTGTAATCAGAAGTGAGGAGTGGGAATGGATGTCAGACCTCTGCGAGGTTTTACGCAATTTTGAGGAATCGACACAGATGGTGAGCGGCGATAACGCTATTATCAGTGTAACCATCCCACTTCTGTGTCTACTGAAACGCTCGCTGCTCACAATTAAAACCGACGCTTTGCATGTGGAAGAGGTGGAAATGGGGGAGGAAGAGCTTACACAAGGTGATAGCCAGAGCACCCTCACTTCGTCTTCTCAGCGACAATTGGAGGAGGCGGAGGAGGAGGAGGAGGAGGAAGACACGGTTGCCTCCGCTACAGAGGGTAGCCATGGAACTTTAGTTCCATCTCTTCAGCGTGGGTGGGCAGAAGAGGAGGAAGAGGATGAGGATATTGAGAGTCAGCCTCCTGGTGAGGACAGCGAAATCTTGACTGTTGGTACTCTGGCACACATGGCTGACTTTATGTTAGGCTGCCTTTCCCGTGACCCACGCGTTGTACGCATTTTAGACAACACGGATTACTGGGTGTTCACCCTTCTGGACCCCCGCTACAAAGAGAATTTCTCATCTCTCATTCCTCCGGTGGAGAGGACAAGCAAAATGGTGCAATACCAGAAGGTTCTTGTTGAAAAATTGCTCCAAAATTTTCCATCTGACAACGCTGGCGGCAGAGTACGTGCTACCTTGGCCAACCGAGAAGGGGAGAAAAGGGGAGCACACAGCAGTTCCGAGAAAGGCAGGGCAACACTCTCCAAGGCGTGGGACACCTTCATGACACCCCGGCAGCACCCTCACCCTGATGCGCAGCCTAGTGTCACAAGGAGGGAAAAGTTTTGGAAGATGGTGAAGGAGTACGTAGCAGACCGTGTCAGCGTCCTCAATGATCCCTCTGTGCCTTACAACTACTGGGTGTCCAAGCTGGACACGTGGTATGAACTGGCACTCTACGCCTTGGAGGTGCTGGCCTGCCCTGCCGCCAGCGTTCTGTCTGAGCGGGTATTTAGTGCTGCTGGTGGCATCATAACAGATAAGCGTATCCGCCTTTCCACCGACAATGCTGATAGGTTGACACTTATAAAAATGAACAAGGCCTGGATTTCCCCTGACTTCTCCACTCCACTGGAGGAAAGCCCCGGGGGAACATAAACTCACTTTATATATGTTATTTACAATGATGGGAATACTCTGTATTCCCATTCACCCCTTCCACCCAAAAAACGGGTATATGGTTGACTCTTAATCTTCTCATCCTCCTCCTCCTCTTCCATATGCCCTGGGATATAATTTTTATATAGGGCCAGCTCACCAGCGTGCCCTGGGATATAATTTTTATATAGGGCCAGCTCACCAGCGGGCCCTGTGATATAATTTTTATATAGGGCCAGCTCACCAGCGGGCCCTGTTTGCCAATTTTTATATAGGTCAGCTCACCAGCGGGCCTTCTCATATAATGTTTTATTGGGTCAGCTCTCTAGCGGGCCCTCTCATATAATGTTTTATAGCGTCAGCTCACTAGCGGGCCTTCGCATATAATGTTTAGGATGGTCAGCTCTGCAGCAGACCCTCACCCATAATGTTTTAGATGGTCAGCTCAGCGCACGTTTCCCTCTTAATCATGGCCTCAGTTCTGAAAATCAAGGAAATTTTTGGGAGAATTTGCCTCTGCGCACGTTTCCCTCTTAATCATGGCCTCAGTTCTGAAAATCAAGGAAATTTTTGGGAGAATTTGCAGATGATATACAAGTAAATATACAGCAAATATTGTTTGGTAACAATTTTTCGCCTAAAGTCGTTTTTATTTTCCTTTTTGTGTGTTTTATGGTCAGTCTGTAAAAATGGCGTACTACGGGCGAAAGATCGTTCCCAGCAGCGATGTTGGAGTCCAAGGTGCATCCAGACATCCTCCCTATGCTGTCCCTGAACCATTTCTGTAGTGTTTCCATCTTTTTCTGCCCTTTTCCTATGGACCAGGCACCCTCCCCTCATCAGAGCAGGGGGTGCCTGGTGTAATGCTCGAGTCCTCCCATTGACTTCAATGGGGCTCGGATGCTCGGCCGAGCACTCGAGCCTCAGGGGGTGCTCGGTCAGAGCACCCGAACATCCGAGCATTGGGGTGCTCGCTCATCACTAATCATGTTCATTCAAGCCTGAGGTGTGTATGAATGTGAACATTTCTGTTAGATAGAACCCCAAACCCTTAACCATCCTTACCACTTCTTTCCTCTCAGGGCATGGATACTTGGCAACATTTGTCTTACCTTATTCCTTCTCCTGATGAGACTCACAATCACAGGTTGCCCACACCCTAGCTATTTTGGGACCTCCTGCCCCCCCCAAGCACCAAAGTTGGAAGGCATGGGGGTGACAAGATGTGTAATTACCCTTTACAATATTACATTTTGTAAAATGATTTACCTTATTTAACTTTGACAATACTATCGGAAACAACAGGGGCAACAGCAGTTACTGAACTTAGGGATTGGAGATGGAACAGGGAACAGGATGGAAGATGAGAAAGAGACCAGAGCAGAAGCTGAGCCATGGGCCACACAAAGTGCAATGGTAAAGTCCATAACAGGGGCAGGGTGATTCATAGGGGCCACCACAGCTAATAACATAGATTAAATTTCACACCGTCATCTGGTATTCTAGCAAGGTCCTCTTTTGCAGTGATTAGTTTCATTTATAACTGTCCTGCTTTGGCTCCCTTCTGACTCCATGATTTAGTAACAGTTTAAGTTCATAATACTGTGAGAAGACTGGCATTCCACTTAACCCTGACCCACAGTTGGTCTTGATTAAATTATAAAGAGGCTGCTTACAGATCCTGCTGAAGTATTTCCTGGTCGGACCTCTTTGGCATCTGAGGTATGAGGGCCCATGGGAACAGACTCCTCCTTCAGGCTGTATCCACATAGCTCCATCACTCTTCTCTTTCGCTGAACTCCTTCTTACCCCAGGTTCAAGTCATTTACTTCTCCTCCTAGCTTGCTATGGATCCCAATGCAGGGCCACCTTGTCCGCAAGGACCTGCTTTTGCCTCTCCACTTCATTCAGAGCTTGTTGGGTTTCCTCAGTGTCTTCTCAGACTGGGGGCCTCTTCCCACTATGAGCCTTTTTGTAGGCATTCTGTAGGTTTTAGATTTCCTTTCCTCTGTCATTTGTCTTCTTCTTTCATTGTATACAGTTCTGCCTCTGCTATCCTCAGCTGCTGGCTTAATTCTTCCATGGAGACTTACTCTGGGATCTTACCCTGAGGTCTCTCAATGTCTGTGACTTCCTCCTCAAAGTCAGAGGATTAACTGGACTCCAGCCTTGCTGCAGCTTTTTCCATAGTGAGTGGCTGGACTCTGGAGAGTTCTTGTACCCTTGTACATTATACGTATCCAGTTTGTACATCAAAGACTTTTCTTGGTGGCATCTTTCTTGAAGTCTAGAAATATTATCTCCTTCTAGAGCAGATTTCAGTTGCTTTATAATAGCAGGTCTTTCAGTGTAGACCCTGTATAAGGCATTGCAAACCTCCTCCAGTAGAGTAATTTCCTTCTCTAGTACTAACACATCCTTTTCTGTGGCCTTTGTTTGGTAGGTCCCATCCTCAGTCCATGAACACAAGACCTGTAGTAGCAGATACAGTTGCCCCCCTCTCAGCCTGGGGAGGCCTCCGTGACAAAGGTCTGGTCTAATTGCCGCACACCCCTCGCATTAGAAATAAAGGTGCCTCCGACTTATATCTATAACATAGCATAGTCAATCCAGTTGGGCACACTTAATGTCAATAAAACTTAGCTTTTAATGTTTCAAGAACATCCTCATAAAATCTGGATACATGGTTGCACAGTCAGACATTTCAGCCGTTTACAGCGATTTTCATCTGGGACTCTTTACTTTGGTCCCTGATGAAAGTCGCTGTGACCGACTGAAACGTCGAACTGTGCGACCATGTATCCAGATTTTAAGAGGCCTCCGTGTTGCAACAGGTCCCAGAAAGCTCACTGTGTAACCTTAACTTTCTTCATTGCATTGATCATTCCCACTAACAAGGTGACTCTGTGGCTACCAGTGGAAGAAGCCTGGGTTGGCAGACAATATCATTTGATACTGTGGCTACCAGTAGAACAAGGCTGGACTGACAGACAATGTAGTGTGGTTCTGTGGCTTCCAAAGAAACAAGGCTGTGCTGACAGACAGTGTAATGTGTTTCTTCAGCTGCCAGCAGAAGAAGAAGGGGCTGCCAGACAGCGTAGCGTGGTTCTGTAGCTATCAACGGAACAAGGCTTGGCTGGCAGACAGCGTAATGTAGCTCTATTTCTAGTTGTGGAACAAGGCTGGCACTCAAAGAGTTTGGTGTTAAACTAAGCATAGACTAAAGGAATGTCCCCAAATTTCCAGAGACTGCCCAGTTACCCTCACCTTGATGCTGTGTAATTAACTTAGTAAACTGGCATTAATCAGATGCAGATCCAGAAAATCAATTACATTCCCGCTTTTCTATTTCATTGTATTCCTGTATTTCTATTGACTTTCTGTTGCTCTAGTTGCTTCCTGAATGATTCAGTGAATGTTACATATTTGTCATATTCTGCTCTTTGTTTGCTACATTTTGAAAGTCTGATTCACACTCATAACTTTGGATTAACAAAAAAATAATGGTATTTACATGATTTTGTTGTAGTTAGTTATCACATTTGACATGAGAAGCAGTATATAGTAAATGTTTTATTTGGATGTTTTTTTGGGTTAACCCTTTGGATGTCAGAGGAGTATTTTTTTATGTGTATCGGTATGTGCGTATATATTGTTTCTCTATTAGTGTAAATATGTTACTTCTTATTGTAAAGGGTCTCCAGGATGTACTTCAGAATGAAAGAATTTTCAGTGTATTCTTCCTGGTAACACATCTTAAACTTAACCCTTTGAGTGCTAGAGGGGTATGGAATGCATTGCAAATCAATTCCTTCCGTACCCCTCTGGCTCTAAAAGGGTTAAAGGAGAAAATACAAGTTTTCCCTATTGTAAGGGAAAATACAAGTTTTCCCTATTGTAATCCTCATCTAGCGATAAGCTTAAAGAGTTGGTTATTTTTGTTAAAAAAGCATCATGTGGCAAAACGTACATTATTAAAAATGCTCCTGTGCTTTACTTCCAGACAGACAGCGGGTACAGCTCTGCACTGCAGCCTGTCAGTGTTCACCTGTTTCCTCCCCAAGTATTGTCACGTTCCAGCCAGATTACCAGGAGAAATCCTCTGTCATCGGAGGAGGTTGGAACGTGACAATACTTGGGGAGGAACAGAAGAAGATTAATAGACGGATGTACAGAGCTGTACCCGCAGTCTGTCCGGAAGTAAGGTCCCGGCTCATCCTATAATATAAAAGGCATGTATGTTTGTCAGATGCAGCCATGCACAGCAGAAACTGCATGAATGCACAGAACGCTACACGGCAGGTGTACTACCTCAGAACTATTCCTCCAAGCATTCTGTGCATTTCGGCAGTCTCTACAGTGGTGCTGTTGATACACCATCCTATTGTCCAGAGGATGGTGTAGCAGCAGTGCAACTGTAAGATTTCAAGCCATTGCGATACTGTATCTCAAAACTCAAGTTGTAGCTGCAATAAGTTTAGAATAACACACCTCTGAGTAGTGGAGAGCCCTTCTTTTACTCGGGAGGATAAATCCTAATATATATACGATAAAGTGAAAAAGTTTTAGGTAGGTGTGAAAAAATGCTGTACAGTAAGACTGCTTTGAAAAATAGACATGTTAATAGTTTATATTTACCAATTAACATAATGCGTAGTGAGTGAACAAAAGAAAAATCTAAACCAAATCAATATTTGGTGATACCACCCTTTGCCTTCATAACAGCTTCAGTTCTTCTAGGTGCACTTGCACACAGTTTGATAAGGAACTCGGCAGGTAGGTTGTTCCAAACATCTTAGCGAAGTAACCACAATTCTTCTGTGGATTTAGGGAGCCTCAGTTGCTTCTCTCTTCATGTAATCCCAGACAGATGCGATGATGTTGAGATCAGGGCTCTGTGGGGGCCAAAACATCACTTCCAGGACTCCATGTTCTTCTTTATGCTCCAGATAGTCCTTAATGACTTTGGCTGTATGTTTGGGGTCAATGTAATCCTTCAGAATAAATAGGGCCAATCTGATGCCTCCTTGATGGTATTGCATGATCGATAAGTATCTATCTGTATTTTTCAGCATTAAGGATAACATTAATTCTGACCAAATCCCCAAAACCACTTGCAGAAATGCAGCCCAAAACTTGCAAGAAACCTCCATCATGCTTCACTGTTGCATGCAGACACTCATTGTTGTATCACTCTCCAGCCCTTCGGAGAAGAAGCTGACTTCTGCTACAACCAAATATTTAACATTTTGACTCATTAGTCCAGAGCACCTGCTGCCATTTTTCCACAACCCCAGTTCCTGTGTTTTCGTGCACAGTTGAGTCACTTTTTCACACATCGGAGGTATGGCTTTTTGGATGCAAGTCTTCCAAAAAGACCACTTCTGACTAGACTTTTCCAAACAGTAGATGGTTGTACCGGGGTCCCACTGTTTTCTGCCAATTCTGAGCTGAAGGCACCGCTGGATATCTTCCAATTGTGAATGGAAGTAAGTAAGTAAGATGTGCCTTTCATCTGCTCCACTAAGTTTCCTTGGATGACCACTGCATCTACGGTCCTCAACGTTGCCCATATATTTGTGCTTCTTTTCATTTTTTTCATTCCTCCTACACAGCTATTTCTGTTTCAGTTATTGATTGTGCTTCAATCAACATATTAAATTGATGATCATTAGCACCTGTTCGGTATAATTGTTTAATCATACATCTGACTATAAGCTGTCAGCTCTCGGCAGTATCAATTCTCTTAGTACCTAGTTGTCTGTGCTCTGCAGTACCTAGGGTTGTCCTCTGACTCCTGCACTGTTGTGCTCCTCTATTACTCTCCTCCCCCTGTGTCCCTATTGGCCCTGGCGGGTATTTGAGATCTGCTAGCTTCCTTTCCCTTGCCCGATTATTGAGCTTTGCTCCGTGCTGTGACTAGATTCCTATGCTTTGACCTTGGCTTTGTATTGTTTGGCTTCTCTGGTTCTGTGATCCTTGGCTCAGTCACATGTTGCTTCCTGGTCCTCTCTGCTGTTCCTGATGCTCCTGGCCTTGACCCTTTGGCTATCATATTGTGACTCTGCCTTATTGTGCTGTGTGTGCCTGTATTGTTCTGTCTGCCCTTCCGCAGCTAGTGTTCCATGTCGCTGACATCTTCGTGACCCTGGTCCTCCCCCACGAATTAGTACGGTGCTCAAGTGCACTCCTGTCAGTTCAGGTTTACTGGGGATTCAGATCTCACTAACAGAGGCCTGATTCAGGTGGGTGTTGTGTGCGAGAGCTCCTTACCTCTTTTGTGTGGTTCTTCTATTGCCACGGGTGTGGGAAGCCTCTCAGCTGTAGAGGTGCGTTGTATCTCCCCTGTCTCTCCGTCCCCAGGACAGAGCGGGTTTATACTATCTTGCTCTCCTGTCTGGGGGTTCTGGTCCAGTTAGCAGGATACCATCACAGAGGAAGTAGTCTCCTTCTGGGAGAGGCAGTCTTCACCTTCTGAGGGTGTCTGTCCAGTAATTGCCACTTACACTCTTTCAGGTGCTCTATCTTGAGCCCCCTTTTAGGACTGCACTTGTCCTGTTGATTGTCTGGAGTAGGGGGTCAGTTTAGCTGAGGGTGGTCTTGTTTGCGCTCAGTAGAATGGTCTCCATTCCTCCTGTGTATTGAGGGTTCTGTCAGATAGGGTATTGGGATTTCACTTACCTTTGTGTAGCCATTCTCCTGGCTACCATAGTCACGGTCCTGCCCCTCAGTTTGGCCTATGACCCTGGTCTTGCTTGTAGATTTCAGCCTTAGTACCCCCCTGTTTCCTTTCCTCCTCTATTTGGGGGGTCCTCTCCTGGGGATATCTTGGTGGCTATCCGCCCTTGGCTGCAGCTAGGGGTCTCGAAGTATTACTCAGCTCCTCCTACTTCCATCCTGGTTGCACCCCGACTCAACTGAGGTGGAACAATTTGACTTTGCGGCCAGTACCTTTACTCCAGCCATTGCTGCAGCAAGGAAGTGTAGTGGGCTGACTTCACACCCTAGCCTCGCACTCTAGCGCCGCTCCCTAGCTTCATACTTGCCTGACTCCTGGGTGTCCTGACAGAATAATCGGACCATTATGGACCCCACCAATCTAGCTAAAAATGTGGCAAGGCAAGATCACCAGGAACAAGTTCTAACATCTCACAAAACCACTTACGGAGCTTGGAAAGGAAGATGGATGCCATACTAGAATGCTTAGAGGCATTACAGCTACTACCACCTCACCATCCTCTACGGGTATGGCAACCACCCCACAGGCAATGGTTCCAGAAAGCAGTGGGGCAAGTTCTGCAGAAATGGATAGACCTCCTGGACTTCCCCTACCTGAGAGATATAATGGCATGGCTGTTAATTACAGCGGATTTATCAACCAATGCCTTTTGCATTTTAATACCAATCCTCAGATCATTGACATCAACTTGGTACATTTTTTATGGACAGATGTTATGATCATGTTTCATACAGACTTATTTCTAACTTAACCCCCTTGATGCTACATATTTCTCAGATGTTTTACAAACAGTACCCCCTATTTATCACTTTCACTTTAAGCCTTTGAGTATTAGGGGGTACGCAACGCATTGCATCGCAATATGTTGCATACTCCATGGCCCTCAAAGGGTTAAACACAGAACAAGTAGTAATATTATCCAAATGGCTGACCTCCCCAGCTGGGAAGCATTCATTAATTGGAGTATCTGCATTGTAACCGAACGTTAGATCCTGCAATCTATAGTACTAACCTTGAGAGTTTACAATGCAGAAACAGACTGGGTCACAATGCTTGCAATCACAGGAAAACTGATACACAGAACATGTAATCTATACTGAGAGTGAACACCTGTGACAGGTCAGCAACCTACAATGCCCATTCAATGGGCTCTCATTGTGATTGGCTAATTCAGGCAATAACACGGCATTAACAGCAATCTCTTAAGGGGCTAGCCAATTATTAATATATTATTAATAAGCACATTTACATATAATAATATTATCTTATGGTAGGAATAATTTCAAAGGGTGACAGCAGACAGCCCTAACCTGGACAGACTTTCAAGCAGCATTTCCCAAGACACAATGTTTCTTGGAGCAGTGGTCTTAATCAGTAGACTTCCCCTTGAAAATGGCAGCATCCGGTCCCCTTACTTTAGTTGCAGTGCACCATAACACATTCTTTACACCTGATCTAAGGCAGTTTGAGATTTTATGAGTTGCCACTTCCTTGGAGGCATGTTTCACATGGTTTTGACCAGGAAAGCATAATTAAACTTCACTAATCACTTATCAATAATAACCAAGCTGCTATTTATTGGTAATGGCCAGGATCTGAGTTCCAACTTAAATTTTTCTTCCCATTTTGCAGAAAGATAAATAAGGTCCGCGATGTACAAAAAGTACAGAGTTAAATTAAACATAGACAGCCCTGTAAATTAAGCAGACACATAAATATGCAGCATTCAATAAACATGTTGAAAAACGGTCAAAGCTTCATCATTAATAATAGAGCAAATGATCTTAGCAAAATTGAGTGAGTCCTGTATTCAGTATATAAGGTAAAGCTGACCACTAATCATTTGAGTGCCAGAGGGATATGCAATGCATTGCGAGGCAATGCATTGCATATCTCTCTGGCATTCAAATAGTTAAAGGGATAGTAATACTTCGTTTTAACTTTATTTTATTTTGTAGGCATTAAAAAAGCATGAAGAATGATATAAGTCTTATCTCTCAAACCTTTATGGTTTGAGAGATATTCACAAGCAAAGTTTCCTCTCCCGCCCCTTTTACCTAGTGTAAGCCATCTCTTCTCAGATGTGAAATGCTGTCTATAGACCATACAGATAACAGAAGGGGACAATCTTCTTCCTATGAGAACAATGAAAGCCCTGCCCCCCTTGACAAGTTTTTCAGGTTTTTCCCTTATCTTAATTGAAGATTGTCCCTCTCTGCAGTCTACCTGGACACCTCCCTTCTGATCTGGCTGAGCAGTGTTACATCAGTAAAAGGGGCGGGAGGGGGACACTTTGTCATTGAATTACTCTTGTACTACAACTCTGACAGAATTGAAATAACACTCTCCAAAGTCCAAATACGATGATGATTAATTAGAGCTGTTTTTATTATGAAACATTACTATCCCTTTAAAGCATGTCAGGGTAAAACTGAGGAGCCCCAGGGGCCGAGGATAACAGGAAAAACCAACTGTTTAAAAGAGACCATTCACCGACCCAAAAACCAAGCCTAAAATATATAGTATTTAATCAGGATTATATCCTTAGAGGGACTTGAACAATTCTGGGCACCACTGCATTCAAATAAATTCCCATTGCTTTGAAAAGGGCTTTCAATCCCTAGAAAGGTCTCCTATAATGCAGCTGGTTTGCTCCAGAATTACTCCAGTTATTTTTTATACACCAGCTTCACTGTATGCAATACATTGGAATACATGAATACAAATAAACTTTATTAGGGCATGAGATGAGCAAAATGTACTCAAACAGTATTTCAGATTAACTTGGAGGACATGAAAAAAATGGCAGGTCCATCCAAATGGATTCAGAATGAACAGGGAAGAGGAGACAGTGTAAGAGGGACAAAGGAGGGTGGAAATGTGAGTCAGTGATTGGAGTGTGAGTGATTTGGGTCCAGGAAGCAGGAGGTGCCTGGGAGGTGGTGGGAGATGAGGTTAAGGGATGGGTGCATAAGTTGAATGGGAAAGAGATTAGGTCTGGGAGATAGTGAGAGGGGGGTAGGAATGAGAATGGGCTGGGAGACAAAGTAGGCCAGTCATGAGAGAATGAAAGGGGAGAGAACATGGGGAAGAAAGAAGGATCACAGAGAGAGAGTGATAGAAGTGGGCAGAGCATGGGACAGTGAGAGTTTGCTAAAACATGGAAGAGAGGAGGGACTAACTGATTATGGTCAGTATGAGCAAGAGAGAAAGAGCAGAGCAGTCACTAGGACTGGTGTCACCCGATGCGGTAACTCATGGTGTCATCCCCCTGTTTTAACACACAATATCCTGACACCATTCAGTGCTCTGCATCCAGACACACAATACTCTGACCCAACTCCGTGCTCTACATCTAGAGACACACAGTATACCATGACAACACTCACACTGATCTGAACTCATAGACACACAGTATACCATGACAACACTCACACTGATCTGAACTCATAGACACACAGTATACCATGACAACACTCACACTGATCTGAACTCATAGACACACAGTATACCATGACAACACTCACACTGATCTGAACTCATAGACACACAGTATACCATGACAACACTCACACTGATCTGAACTCATAGACACACAGTATACCATGACAACACTCACACTGATCTGAACTCATAGACACACAGTATACCATGACAACACTCACACTGATCTGAACTCATAGACACACAGTATACCATGACAACACTCACACTGATCTGAACTCATAGACACACAGTATACCATGACAACACTCACACTGATCTGAACTCATAGACACACAGTATACCATGACAACACTCACACGGATCTGAACTCATAGACACACAGTATACCATGACAACACTCACACTGATCTGAACTCATAGACACACAGTATACCATGACAACACTCACACTGATCTGAACTCATAGACACACAGTATACCATGACAACACTCACACGGATCTGAACTCATAGACACACAGTATACCATGACAACACTCACACTGATCTGAACTCATAGACACACAGTATACCATGACAACCCTCACACTGATCTGAACTCATAGACACACAGTATACCATGACAACACTCACACTGATCTGAACTCATAGACACACAGTATACCATGACAACACTCACACTGATCTGAACTCATAGACACACAGTATACCATGACAACACTCACACGGATCTGAACTCATAGACACACAGTATACCATGACAACACTCACACTGATCTGAACTCATAGACACACAGTATACCATGACAACACTCACACTGATCTGAACTCATAGACACACAGTATACAATGACAACACTCACACTGATCTGAACTCATAGACACACAGTATACCATGACAACACTCACACGGATCTGAACTCATAGACACACAGTATACCATGACAACACTCACACTGATCTGAACTCATAGACACACAGTATACCATGACAACACTCACACTGATCTGAACTCATAGACACACAGTATACCCTGGCAACACTCACACGGATCTGAACTCATAGACACACAGTATACCTTGACAACACTCACACGGATCTGAACTCATAGACACACAGTATACCATGACAACACTCACACTGATCTGAACTCATAGACACACAGTATACCATGGCAACACTCACACGGATCTGAACTCATAGACACACAGTATACCATGACAACACTCACACGGATCTGAACTCATAGACACACAGTATACCATGACAACACTCACACTGATCTGAACTCATAGACACACAGTATACCATGACAACACTCACACGGATCTGAACTCATAGACACACAGTATACCATGACAACACTCACACTGATCTGAACTCATAGACACACAGTATACCATGACAACACTCACACTGATCTGAACTCATAGACACACAGTATACCATGACAACACTCACACTGATCTGAACTCATAGACACACAGTATACCATGACAACACTCACACTGATCTGAACTCATAGACACACAGTATACCATGACAACACTCACACTGATCTGAACTCATAGACACACAGTATACCATGACAACACTCACACGGATCTGAACTCATAGACACACAGTATACCATGACAACACTCACACTGATCTGAACTCATAGACACACAGTATACCATGACAACACTCACACTGATCTGAACTCATAGACACACAGTATACCATGACAACACTCACACGGATCTGAACTCATAGACACACAGTATACCATGACAACACTCACACTGATCTGAACTCATAGACACACAGTATACCATGACAACACTCACACTGATCTGAACTCATAGACACACAGTATACCATGACAACACTCACACTGATCTGAACTCATAGACACACAGTATACCATGACAACACTCACACGGATCTGAACTCATAGACACACAGTATACCATGACAACACTCACACTGATCTGAACTCATAGACACACAGTATACCATGACAACACTCACACTGATCTGAACTCATAGACACACAGTATACCATGACAACACTCACACGGATCTGAACTCATAGACACACAGTATACCATGACAACACTCACACGGATCTGAACTCATAGACACACAGTATACCATGACAACACTCACACTGATCTGAACTCATAGACACACAGTATACCATGACAACACTCACACGGATCTGAACTCATAGACACACAGTATACCATGACAACACTCACACTGATCTGAACTCATAGACACACAGTATACCATGACAACACTCACACTGATCTGAACTCATAGACACACAGTATACCATGACAACACTCACACTGATCTGAACTCATAGACACACAGTATACCATGACAACACTCACACGGATCTGAACTCATAGACACACAGTATACCATGACAACACTCACACTGATCTGAACTCATAGACACACAGTATACCATGACAACCCTCACACTGATCTGAACTCATAGACACACAGTATACCATGACAACCCTCACACTGATCTGAACTCATAGACACACAGTATACCATGACAACACTCACACTGATCTGAACTCATAGACACACAGTATACCATGACAACACTCACACGGATCTGAACTCATAGACACACAGTATACCATGACAACACTCACACTGATCTGAACTCATAGACACACAGTATACCATGACAACACTCACACTGATCTGAACTCATAGACACACAGTATACCATGACAACACTCACACTGATCTGAACTCATAGACACACAGTATACCATGACAACACTCACACTGATCTGAACTCATAGACACACAGTATACCATGACAACACTCACACGGATCTGAACTCATAGACACACAGTATACCATGACAACACTCACACTGATCTGAACTCATAGACACACAGTATACCATGACAACACTCACACGGATCTGAACTCATAGACACACAGTATACCATGACAACACTCACACTGATCTGAACTCATAGACACACAGTATACCATGACAACACTCACACGGATCTGAACTCATAGACACACAGTATACCATGACAACACTCACACGGATCTGAACTCATAGACACACAGTATACCATGACAACACTCACACTGATCTGAACTCATAGACACACAGTATACCATGACAACACTCACACTGATCTGAACTCATAGACACACAGTATACCCTGGCAACACTCACACGGATCTGAACTCATAGACACACAGTATACCTTGACAACACTCACACGGATCTGAACTCATAGACACACAGTATACCATGACAACACTCACACTGATCTGAACTCATAGACACACAGTATACCATGGCAACACTCACACGGATCTGAACTCATAGACACACAGTATACCATGACAACACTCACACGGATCTGAACTCATAGACACACAGTATACCATGACAACACTCACACTGATCTGAACTCATAGACACACAGTATACCATGACAACACTCACACTGATCTGAACTCATAGACACACAGTATACCATGACAACACTCACACGGATCTGAACTCATAGACACACAGTATACCATGACAACACTCACACTGATCTGAACTCATAGACACACAGTATACCATGACAACACTCACACTGATCTGAACTCATAGACACACAGTATACCATGACAACACTCACACGGATCTGAACTCATAGACACACAGTATACCATGACAACACTCACACTGATCTGAACTCATAGACACACAGTATACCATGACAACACTCACACTGATCTGAACTCATAGACACACAGTATACCATGACAACACTCACACGGATCTGAACTCATAGACACACAGTATACCATGACAACACTCACACTGATCTGAACTCATAGACACACAGTATACCATGACAACACTCACACTGATCTGAACTCATAGACACACAGTATACCATGACAACACTCACACGGATCTGAACTCATAGACACACAGTATACCATGACAACACTCACACTGATCTGAACTCATAGACACACAGTATACCATGACAACACTCACACTGATCTGAACTCATAGACACACAGTATACCATGACAACACTCACACTGATCTGAACTCATAGACACACAGTATACCATGACAACACTCACACGGATCTGAACTCATAGACACACAGTATACCATGACAACACTCACACTGATCTGAACTCATAGACACACAGTATACCATGACAACACTCACACTGATCTGAACTCATAGACACACAGTAAACCATGACAACACTCACACGGATCTGAACTCATAGACACACAGTATACCATGACAACACTCACACGGATCTGAACTCATAGACACACAGTATACCATGACAACACTCACACTGATCTGAACTCATAGACACACAGTATACCATGACAACACTCACACTGATCTGAACTCATAGACACACAGTATACCATGACAACACTCACACTGATCTGAACTCATAGACACACAGTATACCATGACAACACTCACACGGATCTGAACTCATAGACACACAGTATACCATGACAACACTCACACGGATCTGAACTCATAGACACACAGTATACCATGACAACACTCACACTGATCTGAACTCATAGACACACAGTATACCATGACAACACTCACACTGATCTGAACTCATAGACACACAGTATACCATGACAACACTCACACTGATCTGAACTCATAGACACACAGTATACCATGACAACACTCACACTGATCTGAACTCATAGACACACAGTATACCATGACAACACTCACACGGATCTGAACTCATAGACACACAGTATACCTTGACAACACTCACACTGATCTGAACTCATAGACACACAGTATACCATGACAACACTCACACTGATCTGAACTCATAGACACACAGTATACCATGACAACACTCACACTGATCTGAACTCATAGACACACAGTATACCATGACAACACTCACACTGATCTGAACTCATAGACACAAAGTATACCATGACAACACTCACACTGATCTGAACTCATAGACACACAGTATACCATAACAACACACACACTGATCTGATCCCACATACACAAAAAGCTCCGAACTCGCACACACTGCTCTGATCCCACATACACACAAAACTCTGAACTCACACACACTGCTCTGATCCCACATACACACAAAACTCTGAACTCACACACACTGCTCTGATCCCACATACACACAAAACTCTGAACTCACACACACTACTCCGATCCAACATACACACAAAACTCAGAACTTACACACACTGCTCTGATCCCACATACACACAAAACTCTGAACTCACACACACTGCTCTGATCTCACATACACACAGAGCTCTGAACTCACACACACTGCTCCGATCCAACATACACACAAAACTCTGAACTCACACACACTGCTCTGATCCCACATACACACAAAACTCTGAACTCACACACACTGCTCTGATCCCACATACACACAAAGCTCTGAACTCACACACACTGCTCTGATCCCACATACACACAAAACTCTGAACTCACACACACTGCTCTGATCCCATATACACACAAAACTCAGAACTCACACACACTGCTCTGATTCCACATACACACAAAACTCAGAACTCACACACACTGCTCTGATCCCACATACACACAAAGCTCTGAACTCACACACACTGCTCTGATCCCACATACACACAAAACTCAGAACTCACACACACTGCTCTGATCCCACATACACACAAAACTCAGAACTCACACACACTGCTCCGATCCCACATACACACAAAACTCAGAACTCACACACTGCTCTGATCCCACATACACACAAAGCTCTGAACTCACACACACTGCTCTGATCCCACATACACACAAAGCTCTGAACTCACACACACTGCTCTGATCTCACATACACACAAAGCTCTGAACTCACACACACTGCTCTGATCCCACATACACACAAAGCTCTGAACTCACACACACTGCTCTGATCTCACATACACACAAAGCTCTGAACTCACACACACTGCTCCGATCCCACATACACACAAAACTCAGAACTCACACACTGCTCTGATCCCACATACACACAAAACTCTGAACTCACACACATTGCTCTGATCCCACATACACACAAAACTCTGAACTCACACACACTGCTCTGATCCCACATACACACAAAACTCAGAACTCACACACACTGCTCTGATCCCACATACACACAAAACTCTGAACTCACACACACTGCTCTGATCTCACATACACACAAAGCTCTGAACTCACACACACTGCTCTGATCCAACATACACACAAAACTCTGAACTCACACACACTGCTCCGATCCAACATACACACAAAACTCTGAACTCACACACACTGCTCTGATCTCACATACACACACAGTATACCTTGACAACACTCACACGGATCTGAACTCATAGACACACAGTATACCATGACAACACTCACACTGATCTGAACTCATAGACACACAGTATACCATGGCAACACTCACACGGATCTGAACTCATAGACACACAGTATACCATGACAACACTCACACGGATCTGAACTCATAGACACACAGTATACCATGACAACACTCACACTGATCTGAACTCATAGACACACAGTATACCATGACAACACTCACACTGATCTGAACTCATAGACACACAGTATACCATGACAACACTCACACGGATCTGAACTCATAGACACACAGTATACCATGACAACACTCACACTGATCTGAACTCATAGACACACAGTATACCATGACAACACTCACACTGATCTGAACTCATAGACACACAGTATACCATGACAACACTCACACGGATCTGAACTCATAGACACACAGTATACCATGACAACACTCACACTGATCTGAACTCATAGACACACAGTATACCATGACAACACTCACACTGATCTGAACTCATAGACACACAGTATACCATGACAACACTCACACGGATCTGAACTCATAGACACACAGTATACCATGACAACACTCACACTGATCTGAACTCATAGACACACAGTATACCATGACAACACTCACACTGATCTGAACTCATAGACACACAGTATACCATGACAACACTCACACGGATCTGAACTCATAGACACACAGTATACCATGACAACACTCACACTGATCTGAACTCATAGACACACAGTATACCATGACAACACTCACACTGATCTGAACTCATAGACACACAGTATACCATGACAACACTCACACTGATCTGAACTCATAGACACACAGTATACCATGACAACACTCACACGGATCTGAACTCATAGACACACAGTATACCATGACAACACTCACACTGATCTGAACTCATAGACACACAGTATACCATGACAACACTCACACGGATCTGAACTCATAGACACACAGTATACCATGACAACACTCACACGGATCTGAACTCATAGACACACAGTATACCATGACAACACTCACACTGATCTGAACTCATAGACACACAGTATACCATGACAACACTCACACTGATCTGAACTCATAGACACACAGTATACCATGACAACACTCACACTGATCTGAACTCATAGACACACAGTATACCATGACAACACTCACACGGATCTGAACTCATAGACACACAGTATACCATGACAACACTCACACGGATCTGAACTCATAGACACACAGTATACCATGACAACACTCACACTGATCTGAACTCATAGACACACAGTATACCATGACAACACTCACACTGATCTGAACTCATAGACACACAGTATACCATGACAACACTCACACTGATCTGAACTCATAGACACACAGTATACCATGACAACACTCACACTGATCTGAACTCATAGACACACAGTATACCATGACAACACTCACACGGATCTGAACTCATAGACACACAGTATACCATGACAACACTCACACTGATCTGAACTCATAGACACACAGTATACCATGACAACACTCACACTGATCTGAACTCATAGACACACAGTATACCATGACAACACTCACACTGATCTGAACTCATAGACACACAGTATACCATGACAACACTCACACTGATCTGAACTCATAGACACAAAGTATACCATGACAACACTCACACTGATCTGAACTCATAGACACACAGTATACCATAACAACACACACACTGATCTGATCCCACATACACAAAAAGCTCCGAACTCGCACACACTGCTCTGATCCCACATACACACAAAACTCTGAACTCACACACACTGCTCTGATCCCACATACACACAAAACTCTGAACTCACACACACTGCTCTGATCCCACATACACACAAAACTCTGAACTCACACACACTACTCCGATCCAACATACACACAAAACTCAGAACTTACACACACTGCTCTGATCCCACATACACACAAAACTCTGAACTCACACACACTGCTCTGATCTCACATACACACAGAGCTCTGAACTCACACACACTGCTCCGATCCAACATACACACAAAACTCTGAACTCACACACACTGCTCTGATCCCACATACACACAAAACTCTGAACTCACACACACTGCTCTGATCCCACATACACACAAAGCTCTGAACTCACACACACTGCTCTGATCCCACATACACACAAAACTCTGAACTCACACACACTGCTCTGATCCCATATACACACAAAACTCAGAACTCACACACACTGCTCTGATTCCACATACACACAAAACTCAGAACTCACACACACTGCTCTGATCCCACATACACACAAAGCTCTGAACTCACACACACTGCTCTGATCCCACATACACACAAAACTCAGAACTCACACACACTGCTCTGATCCCACATACACACAAAACTCAGAACTCACACACACTGCTCCGATCCCACATACACACAAAACTCAGAACTCACACACTGCTCTGATCCCACATACACACAAAGCTCTGAACTCACACACACTGCTCTGATCCCACATACACACAAAGCTCTGAACTCACACACACTGCTCTGATCTCACATACACACAAAGCTCTGAACTCACACACACTGCTCTGATCCCACATACACACAAAGCTCTGAACTCACACACACTGCTCTGATCTCACATACACACAAAGCTCTGAACTCACACACACTGCTCCGATCCCACATACACACAAAACTCAGAACTCACACACTGCTCTGATCCCACATACACACAAAACTCTGAACTCACACACATTGCTCTGATCCCACATACACACAAAACTCTGAACTCACACACACTGCTCTGATCCCACATACACACAAAACTCAGAACTCACACACACTGCTCTGATCCCACATACACACAAAACTCTGAACTCACACACACTGCTCTGATCTCACATACACACAAAGCTCTGAACTCACACACACTGCTCTGATCCAACATACACACAAAACTCTGAACTCACACACACTGCTCCGATCCAACATACACACAAAACTCTGAACTCACACACACTGCTCTGATCTCACATACACACAAAGCTCTGAACTCGCACACACTGCTCTGATCTCACATACACACAAAACTCTGAACTCACACACACTGCTCTGATCCCACATACACACAAAACTCTGAACTCACACACACTGCTCCGATCCAACATACACACAAAACTCTGAACTCACACACACTGCTCTGATCTCACATACACACAAAGCTCTGAACTCGCACACACTGCTCTGATCTCACATACACACAAAGCTCTGAACTCACATACACTGCTCTGATCCCACATACACACAAAACTCTGAACTCGCACACACTGCTCTGATCCCACGTACACACAAAGCTCTGAACTCACACACACTGCTCTGATCTCACATACACACAAAACTCTGAACTCACACACACTGCTCTGATCCCACATACACAACAAACTCTGAACTCACACACACTGCTCTGATCCCACATACACAACAAACTCTGAACTCACACACACTGCTCCGATCCCAAATACACACAAAACTCTGAACTCACACACACTGCTCTGATCCCACATACACAACAAACTCTGAACTCACACACACTGCTCTGATCTCACATACACACAAAACTCTGAACTCACACACTGTTTTGATCCCACATACACACAAAGCTCTGAACTCACACACACTGCTCTGATCCCACATACACACAAAACTCTGAACTCACACACACTGCTCCGATCCAACATACACACAAAACTCTGAACTCACACACACTGCTCTGATCCCACATACACAACAAACTCTGAACTCACACACACTGCTCCGATCCCACATACACACAAAACTCTGAACACACACACTGCTCTGATCCCACATACACACAAAACTCCAAACTCACACACACTACTCTGATCCCACATACACACAAAACTCCAGACTCACACACACTGCTCTGATCCCACATACACACAAAACTCCAAACTCACACACACTGCTCTGATCCCACATACACACAAAACTCCAAACTCACACACACTGCTCTGATCCCACATACACAACAAACTCTGAATTCACACACACTGCTCTGATCTCACATACACACAAAACTCTGAACTCACACACTGTTTTGATCCCACATACACACAAAACTCTGAACTCACACACACTGCTCCGATCCCACATACACACAAAACTCTGAACTCACACACACTGCTCTGATCCCACATACACACAAAACTCTGAACTCACACACACTGCTCTGATCCCACATACACACAAAGCTCTGAACTCACACACACTGCTCTGATCCCACATACACACAAATCCCTGACCCCACTCTCACACACACAAACTGCTCTGGAGCCACAGTGATGGATTACTAAGAACTGAAACAATTCTGGAAGCACATTTTACCACTGGTGACACAAAACTTCCCAAACGTCCCATAACTTTGAATGGGTTTTTTAATACCTTGAAAGCTGGAGGGTATAAACATTTTTGACGTTATGGATCTTATAGTAAAGACACAAATGTGTATATCTAATTAACCCTTTGCCTGCTGGACATCCCAATACACCTATCAATATATGACAAAGATTTATACTAAATAAAATTACAACAAAATCACTCAGTTTGTTTCATACCCATTAAGAGGTGTTCCACATGGTTTAAATCTTTGTTATATGGGGGTTCGTGGGAATACACATCTGGTTACTGCAATGCATTGCAATGTGAGGGTGTCACACTCTCACATCAACACGCTGCAGTAACCAGATATGTCTTCCCATTAAGATCATATAACAATGATTTAAACCATGTGGAACACCCCATAAGGAGTATGCCACAAACTGGGGTGATTTCATTGCCATTGCTTCTTTGGTGATTTTTCATTATTTAATTTAGCAGTTTTCTTTGTCATTTACTGATATGTACATTTTTTAACCCCTTAATGACCCTTGACGGTCATAGCACATCATGGGTTGTTATAACCTTAACGACCCATGAGGTGCTATGACCGTCATGGAATTTCTGGGTTCCCCCTGCGGCTGCACGCTGTTCGGGGAGTCTGGAATCCGAATCGCCAAAAAAAAAAAAATGCTCCGTGGTCCTATAGTGACCACAACGTGCCTGTGTGGCCGGTCATTAAGGGGTTAATATTGCTTTTAGATTCTAAATGTTTACCTTGAAGATGTGATGTGAGTGAATGCATGCAGACCATAGTAGATCTTCTTGAAAATTACTGGGCAAAAGAAGGAATCGGCGGGAACTCTTCTTACGTAGTCACCCTGTTAGTCAACTCCGCGCACGGTGCGCAGCTGCATCATCAAGTCCACCTCTCCTGGCACAGAAGTGCTCCCTCCACCCTTCCTGGCACAGATTTTCTCCCTAAGCGCTTTGTTTTGTATGTGGATGGGTGGGGTGTGTATTGCTGAATCCCTGTTAGCTTTCCATGGAGGAGGTGATCCGGCTCTGCTCTTACCCCCGCGAATAGCGAGAGCAGCTGCAAAAAAAAAAAAAAAAAAGTTCAGCAGCGCTGCACGCTGCATAGAGGATGGCAGCACTAGTGTCACCCCCGTTGGGGGTGTCACCTGGTGCGGTCCGCACCCGCTGCACCCCCCTTGTGACTCCGCTGAGAGAGAGAGAAAAGAAAATAGGGAAGGAGAACAATGGTGAGCGCAAAGGGAAATGCTCTCCTATCTGGTGCAAATGAGTGCCTCTGAGGAGTGAGAATCATGCCGTGATCCACATCTGAAAGTATGCAGGGCTGGATTTCCCAATAAGAAGAGTAGGTAACTGTCTGGAGCACCGAACAGTGAGTGTGCTTCAGCTCTGCTGGCCACACCCACATTCTGAATGATGGGTGTGGTCATATCCATGTCAATTTCCCTGCAGTAGTTTATATACCCCTTTTACAGGCTGTTGTTTAACCCCATTAATGCTACAGAGGAATCTCCAACATTATCACTAAGAATCACCCCTTGCCTGGACCACTGCACTCAACAGCACTTCTCACCCATCCACTGACCGGCAGTTCATGTGGCAGGAGGCACTTACACCCAATAGCACTTACTCCTTCTGTGTCCAACTTCCCTTCCTCTAGACTATAAGCTCTCACCAGCAGGGGGCCCTTTGATCCTTCTGTTCTCCACATTTGATTGTACTATTTAATACCTCTGTATATCTTTTCCCTACTGTAAAGCGCTGCGGAATTTGTTGGCGCTATATAAATAAAGATTAATAATAATAATAATTAATAATAAAAATGGAGATATCTCTAGCAACCAAGGGGTTATAGTTTTGTTTTGTTTTTTGTCCTTGCTTCTTATAGGCCAAGGGTATTTCCTGTGTTAGGGAAACAGTGGATGGGACTGGGGTCATGTGAGGAGTGGGGTGTGGTCATAGGAGGAGTTAAGGGCACCTTGAGTGTCTTGCATAGGGGAGCCTGAGATATAAATCTGGCCCTGACGGTAAGTGCACCTATTGTTTCTAATGGATATCACATGATCACAGCTTTCTGATAGGTATATAAATATCAAACAAAAGGCAAAAATAAAACAACTGTTTCACTAGACTCGATTTGTGTCTTTCAAAACAGCCTGCATCATACAAAATCCAAACCTACAGAATGATTTTGTGCCTTAATATGAATGAATAAAACAAGAAATAGAATGGGGGCATGTTAACCCCTTGCTTGTTTCAAAATGTACTGGTGATATTTCTAAAATTCCAGGGATTCTCTTCGTATTGGTCTGGGATTAATAACATTTGGGTGTATAACATTCTGAAGTAAAGATAAATATTGCTCCAGAATGCTTTCATAGAATGTATCTTTATGACATTTTCTGACAAAAAAAGATGATAATACCTACATATTTTCTAAAAAGACATTGGGAGATTTATGAAAAGTGTTTTTTCTTTTTTTTTATTTTAAAATTTATTGGTTTCATAAAATACATTCAGAGAAAGAGAGAGCAGTATTCCTCTAAATTGTGCATCAAGTGAGGGATTGAGGACCGAGGATCTGAGAGTTACAATATGATATTGTCTGCATTTGCAGCAGTTTTGAATGTGTCTCAGCCTATCTCCAATGACAAGACAGTTGCTTCGAACCAGATTGAGAAGCAGTTCCAACGTCAGAATAAAGATGAGAGGTGACAAAGGGCATCCCTGTCGGGTGCCATTGGTTATGTTAAAGGGTTCCAAAAGAGTTTCATTTACTAACATCATAGCAGAAGGCTGGGAATATAGGTTAATGATACCCTGGTACATTAGGGGGCCAATGTTTAAATATCTAAGTACGGAATCTATATATGGCCAGTCTACCCCATCAAAAGCCTTTTCTGAATCAACTGACAGAAAGATTGTGGGGATATTCCTATGTTTTTCCAGGTGTAAGAGAGAGAGAGAGAGCGAGAGACATAGACAAAGCTGTATTATGCCTAGCTTCTCTAATACTTATGTGGAATGAATCCACTTTGATCAGGGTGGGTCAGTTTCCTAAGAAAAGGTTTAAGTCGGGATGTCAGTATTTTAGAAAAAGATTTTAAGGTCTACATTCAGTAGCGAAATAGTAAGATTGTTGCCACAGATCACTGGATATTTATGGGGTTTGGGAATAACAACCAAATGGGAAACTAAGGATTGTTTGGGGAATTGCTGTCCAGATAAGATATCATTGAATGATCTAATCATATAAGGCAAAAGAGAAGAGAAGCCATCTGGTCCAGGGCTCTAATCGACCACCATCAATTTAAAGGGTAGAGTTATCTCAATCTCCTTTATCGGAGATTCAAGGGATGAAATATCATGGGAGGAGAGGGATGGGCAGTTAGCTTTTTGGAGAAATTCTTCAATTTTAACGGAATTATCCTTGTTTTCTGAAGAGTGACTGCGCTGAATGTTATAGAGGTTCTTATAGTAATCTCTAAAAGCCTGAGCAATGTGGGCATAATTCTTGGTAGATGAAGTGGAAGAGGTATGGATTTGTGCTACATTCAAGGTTCGTCGCCGAGTTTTGACTAAGCGAGAAAGTGATTTGGAGAAGTAATTGTGGTATTTCAGCCACATAAGGGACTTAATTACCTGGGCTGGGCTTCAATAGATCATTTAACTCCACCTTCGACAAGTCCAAATTAATGAGATCTGAAGATGAGAGAGAACATTTGTGTTTGGAAGAGAGTTCCCTTATCAAAGAGAGTAGCTGTGAAATATGTTTCCACTTTTCTCTAAGTTTGTGTGAGTTCAACTTAATAAATTGTCCATGGATGACGCATTTGTGGGCTTCCTACAGTATTGGTGTATTAATATCAGGTGCATCGTTTACAGAAAAATATTCCTGGATATCAGACTGAATTATATCGCAGGCAGAGTCTACCTGGAGAAGAGTTTCATTGAGCCTCCGCAGACGTGGGCGTGAAGAGTCATTTTTATTCAAATAAGAGATTTGCTTTGTATTAGAACAACAGGTATTCGGGATGGCAATGGGTTTATTATAAATGAGGCCTTTCAGAAGTAAGTAGTATCCCTCAGCGTGTCCATCAGTGTCCATTTTAATGTCGCTGAAATCCCATAAGAACAGCCACGCCTCTCTTTTTTTCTGGTGCTGAAGAAAAATCTGAGTGAGGATATTTGCGACTTGAGAATTTAGGGTGGGCCATGGAGTTAAATGAGTCTCCTTTATTAGTACAACATCAGCAGATAATCTCTATTTTTTCAATCACCTGAAGAAGAGATAAGTGGATTTCAAAACACGTTGGAGAATAGGATTTGAAAGCGGACAAACATATTCCGCTAGTATACTATGTACTGCATCAGAAAGATTACGTGGGATATTGCCACCAAGTAACCAAGATATACGAAGATGGCAGGAAATTGTGGTTGGGATGCCAGACCAAGCAAAGAAAGTGATTGGAATCCAGATGTGTTAACCGTGAGTCTATGATGTGTTGTGGAAGATACTAAACATAGATTCAATATTTTGGTAGCACGGTCCGCATTCATCTACAAAGCAAATAAGTGGTTACTTGTCAATCTAAAAATACCGTAATATACTCTTTGTTTGCTGGCTATCCAATCTAAAATCCGCTAAAGACTACAGAAGGTCTTTGATATATAAATTGGTGGATATATATCAAAAGCTCTGAACACGGATTGCAAAATCATATTTGTTGTATATCCTCGCTATACATTAAAGACTGTATATACGAAATCAGTCATGTGTTAAAAAGTATCTTGTAACACTGATATAAAGTAACAGTATCCATTTTGAGTGTTTTGAAGAAATATATGTAGTTACAGATCTTTTGAATGCTTTGAAGAAATATATATTGTCACAGATCTTGTATTCTTTGAATAAACAAGTAAGAACCTATAGTTTTGAACAAATTGTATATTGAAGGATCCCATTTGCTGAAGATCATAAACAGATAACTGTACGCGTTAAGAGGTTAATAAGTGTTGCTTGATACTGATACACCCCAATAACATCAAGCTTAAAGGGATAGTAATACTTCGTTTTATCTTTATTTTATTTTGTAGGCATTAAAAAAACATGAAGATCGATATAAGTCTTATCTCTCAAACCTTTATGGTTTGAGAGATAGTCACAAGCAAAGTTTCCCCTCCCGCCCCTTTTACCTAGTGTAAGCCATCTCTTCTCAGATGTGGAATGCAGTCCATAGACCAGACAGATAACAGCAGGGGACAATCTTCTTCCGATGAGAACAATGAAAGCCCTCCCCCCCCTCCTTGACAAGTTTTTCAGGTTTTTCCCTTATCTTAATTGAAGATTGTCCCTCTCTGCAATCTACCTGGGCACCTCCCTTTTTATCTGGCTGAGCAGTGTTACATCAGTAAAAGGGGCAGGAGGGGGATACTTTGTCATTGAATTACTCTTGAACTACAACTCTGACAGAATTGAAATAACACTCTCCAAAGTCCAAATACTATGATGATTAATTAGAGCTGCTTTTATTATGAAACATTACTATCCCTTTAAGTGCTTTTGAATATTCGGATAATAAGTATGTTCTGAAAACCTAATAGTTGGTTTCTATATCTTTTGCTTTATTTGGACAACATCAGAAAATCATTTTTGTCCGCCTCAATCTTTTTTATCCATCTTTAACTTTTTATATTTTAATTTTTATTTTTTACTATCTATTTTTTTATAGTTGGGATAGTGGGTGAAGAGGTAGAGTAGGATATTTATTTTATTCTATTTTTCATGATATGTTATACTGTATGAAAAGTATATCTATATATATAAAAGAAGACTTTGTGCCTGGCAAAACACACCCAGGGGCGGCAGTAAAAAGGATTACTGCTGCCATTGGGTGATTCTGTGGGAGTGTGATTTTTGGCCTGCCCCCACTATCCAGCCCGCCCACCACTATCTAAGGCTGAAAAAAAAAATGGCTGCCACACACTCCTACACCACAGACACATGCACATGCCCTCCCACACACACACTAGCAGACACATACACACATATACACACACGCACGCTGAGGATGATGGGAACAATGTTCAAGCTACAGCTGGAAGGCCATGGTCCAATCTGTATTATGCAGCTTCTTCATTCCCTGTCTTTGAGCCTACACAGCTCTGCTAATTACTACAAGTGAGCTGATTTCTAAACAATCAGCAGGAGGATACTGGCTTGCTGAGAAAGTGGAAACAACGGCAGAGAGGTGATCAGGCAGTGCAGAGCAAGGCTTCAGCTGAGCTGGTAAATGGCAGAGACATGGATGTGACTGTATTTATATATTGCACAAAGAGAGAGAAAGAGAGCAGGTTGTTTGTCAGTCTGTCTGTAAGTAGAGGTGCCAGTTCCTGCAATCATCTCCATGCTGTACATAGCTCACTGTATAGCATGTATGACAAACTATTTATATATGGTCTGGCATTGTATAGTATACAGTCTGTGTATAAGGACTGGCACTATACAGTATAGGAGGGACAGTCCCTGTTTGACACCCAAATCCCTCTGCTCCTCTATTTAGGAGATCACACGGTGTGGTGTATATACAGTAGGCTGACCAGACCTCACCTTTAACCGGGGACACATAGGAAATAAGCATATTTCAGGAGTGCACCAAAATCAAAGCAGCCCTGCAGTATGCATTTTTCATATGTGTCACTGGTTAAAGGTGAGGTCTGGTCAGCCTAATGTACAAGTGTATCAGATTGCTCCACATCAGTAAAACCCACGGTAATGTGGGTATAAACTTCTGTATATATCTGTTAAATTAGTCTGTGTAAAAAAATACTTTCATCTTCTTCTAAATCATTCACTTACAGAAAGAGTAACTTAACCATTTCAGTGCCAGAGGAGATGCAATGCATTGCTTACCCCCTGGCACTCAAAGGGTTAAAAATTCTCTACAATGGTCTGGCACTGTATAGCAGTGGTTCTCAATCTGTGCCCTCAGTGGCTATTAACAGGCCAGGATTTTAGAATTTCCTTTTAAGAGCACAGGTGAGTTAATCAATATGACTGAGCCTCTGATCAACACACTTGTGTTCTAGCAGTGAAATTCCTAAGTCCTGGCCTGTTAGTGGCCACTGAGGGCATGGGCTGAGAACCTCTGCTGTATAGTATACAGTCTGCATGTGTCTGTGTATAAGGACTGGCACTATACAGTATAGGAGGGACAGTCCCTGTTTGACACCCAAATCCCTCTGCTCCTCTATTTAGGAGATCACATTGTGTGGTGTATATACCAGTGTATCAGATTGCTCCACATCAATAAAACCCACAGTAATGTAGGAATAAACTTCTGTATATATCTGTTAAATTAGTCTGTGTAAAAAAAATACTTTCATCTTCTTCTAAATCATTCACTTACAGAAAGAGTAACTTAACCATTTCAATGCCAGAGGGGATGCAATGCATTGCTTACCCCCTGGCACTCAAAGGGTTAAAAATTCTCTAAAATACACCACCAGCCACGCCCCCAGTAACACCACCGAAAACACAAGTGTCCCTCTTTGGCCATATGAAATGTTGGGAGGTATGTTACTTACACTGCTCACACTGTATGTATTTATGTTCTGATTTGCAGCTGTGTGTCACTGTTTGTGTTGTCAGTGCATGTGTGTGTATATGTGTGTGTTGCATGTGTCTCTGTCTATCACTGTGTGTCCCTTTCTGACACGTACACCCTACGCTATAATTCACTATCATAACATTTATTTAAAAAAAAAGAAACATTTCCTGCATAACATGACGGGCAACGCCGTCCCAAACTGCTAGTCCCCTATATGAGGGGTTTTTTTTTACCTATTGTTTTGTATCTTGTATATGTCTATCTGTTTTATGCGTGGATTTATTTCCGTGTATTGACAGGATTGCAAGAATACATTTTGGGGACATATTTGGAGGTCCTTATCTGGACAGTAGATTTGGCATTCCAAATATACACCATTACCCAATTACATAACTATCATTTTCTTTGGGAAATGTTCCTTTAAAATTATGGTTTTTCTTTTTGTCTGAAGTTTTCATACTGATACATTTGATATTCGCAAAAAATATAAATCTGTTGTGTGTTAGAATTACCATACAAAATTACTGTGAAATATTATTTGAGATTCTAATAAAGCACAGCCGCTCAAAGCTGATTGGCTGTGAGGGGCAGATGCCTGTTCCACAATGAGGGACTTTGAACAGAGACTGCCTTTATATACTTGCAGTCTGTGTTCCTATTCCCTCACAGCCATTGGCTGGGATGTTCTTACACAGCTCCCAGCCAATCAGCTTCAAGCAGTTAAGGCTGTGGATGCTGATAACCTGTGTTGTTGCTGGTGGGAATTGGAATTGAAAGCAGTGATGATGCTGATGGTGAGTGACCAGATGACTGTATTTTTTGGCATCTTTGCTTGTCCGGGGTCAGACTTTCCAATTGTTTTCTCAAATAGTTTATAGACAGGCACAATACGCATTTTCAGCTGTAGAAGATTGATCCCCTGCCTTTCAGCTAATGTTCTCTCCATGTTCAGCATCTCTATCTGAAGCAGAGGACTATGCTGGAAGGATATAGTTTAGATATTCATTATTATCAATGGTAATTAGGTTATACCTCCTAGCTTCATTCACCACTTCTTCCCACTACTTTTATAGTCTTCTAGGCTTTTAGAGGTCTTAAACTATTTCTTTTTACTTTATCCCTCTGAGGGATTTTCACAATGTTCATTGTAGCAGTGAACAGTGAACCAAAGCACAGGTGTTTTATGCTTGTTTGTCTCACTGTCAAATGCAGCAGTTGGTTGAGCTGTTACACCTTCTTGCACTATGCCATGAATAGTGGAATTTGACTAGTTGTCATCTTTACTATGTTTATATGGTTTATTAACAGTACTGTTGCTGGTGGGACTATCACAGTGTACCTTGGCATCCGTGCTGACAGTTACCCTTGTGCTTCTTTTCAGCTCTATCTGGTGGTGACGGGTGCAGACGTGCATTGCTGTCTCAGGACACGGCACTTGTCTATACACACGTATTTGATTTGCATAATTGATTCCCGCCTTTGTGTATGCCTTTTTAAACTTCCCGGGGCCTAGTGTTAGTCGGCCTTACGTGGTGTGCCTGTTAGTACTGATTACATTTGTTCCGTCTCGTTGTGACTCTTGCTTGGCTTCTGTATGACCCTGGCTTGTCTGACTATCCACATTGGTTCTGACCTGTGGCTCTGGCTGACTACTCGCTCCGTGTATGACCCCGGCTAGTCTGACTATCCACACCGGTTCTGACCTGTGACTCTGGTTGACTACTCGCTCCGTGTATGACCTCGGCTTGTCTGACTATCCACACCAGTTCTGACCTGTGGCTCTGGCTGACTACTTGCTCCATGTATGACCCTGGCTTGTCTGACTACCCACTCTGGTTCTGAATTGGCTCAGGCTGACTACTCGCTCCTTGTTATCTAGGCTGGTCTGGCTATTCGCATTAACTGTACTGTGGCTTGTGCTGTCCCCTCTCTGATTGCTACTGTCTGCATTTAGTACCGTGCGGTAGGATGCATATACCTCTGGGCGCTTGGTCCTACAAAACAGATAGAACAATAGGCAAGGTTCTTCATAGAGCGAACGGTTCCAGAGTGGCTACTACTACTACTGGAGATAGATGTTGCAGTAATTATACTACTAGGTGTCAACGGTGTTGTGCTTCCACAACAGCAGAGGCACTTGTTACAGCTAAGAATGAGGATGCTGATAATCTGTGTTGCTGGGGGTTACTTAGCACTAGTGTGTGTGCGAGATGGTGGGGGTTGGATGTGGAAGCCGTGACTATGTTGATGATGACAGGAAAATAGTGTATTTTTGTCATCTTCACCTGTCCATAGTCAAACTCTCCAACTGATTTCTCAGACCATTTTTAAACAGACACAGTGCTACTTTTCAGTGATAGAAGATTGTGCCTTTGCCTTTCAGCTAATTTTCTGGCCAAGTTACCATCTCTCTCACTCCCATCTTCATCTGTATCTAAAGAGGAGCTAGAAGCTGGAAGGATATTTTCTAGATCAACATTATTATCAACAACTAGGCCATCAGCATCACCTGCCACTTCCTCCCCACTACTTTTTCATTCCTCTAGGCTTTTTGAAGTCTCAAAAAAAATTTCTTTTTACTTTGACTCATTGTTGTCTTAAGTGTTCTTACATGCTTTATTAATATTACTACTTGTGTTGGTAGACCGTTTTATGAGACCTTATTGCACCTGCTCCAGCAACCATATCTGCAGTCAGTTTTTGGACTCCCAGTTTACTAACACATCCCTTCACTTCTCCTACTCTTTTCCCCTAGTATGTTTGCAGCACATTAATAAGCAGGTGTGTATATTTTAATAGTGAAATGCGCAACAAAACTGATTGTGTACGATGTTTGCCCTTTACAAAATACTCTTCTAGCATCAGTCTGCCTCAGTCACAGGTCATGTCAGGGTCCCCATCTCTGTCACCCATCAGTAAAACTATTTTTAACTTTTAATTTTACTTTTTTATTTATTTTTTTATTAACTGTACCTATCACCATCAAGAAAAAAAAATCCCTGCCTATGCAGCTGCTTCTTCCCCCAAACTCCCCTAACACAGAGAGAGAACAGCCATTTGGAACAAACTTATATAACAGCTGTCTGTGTCTTCCCAGTAGTCACACAATAATTCTGGGTACTTGAGGTTTATCTCTTTTACTCCCTTCTCACACCCTGAGACTCCCCTAACACAGAGAACAGCCAGCTGTAAGGAACTTGGATCACAGTCAGTCATACATAATGTTGGGGTATTTGGGACAAATTTCTTTGGCTCCCTTCACACACCTGCTGAATCTCATAGCACAGATATAATAGCAAGATCAGGAATCAGTTTGAATCACATCTCAGTCAACCAAGATTTTGGTGTAGCTTTGGTAAACCAATTTTCTTCCTTCAGAGTCCCCCAGACTCTACTAACTTAAAAACAAATTGCCTGTCCACCTGACTCCCTAAACTACATTCCAACTTTTATTTGCCTATCCTAAGTAGCTAAAAATTGTGCTGCTTTCTCTATCTGTCGCAAACAAAGAAATATATGCTGTGGTAACCTGACACCCATTTTATACTATCTTAGTACTGTTTTAAATGCAATAAGCTAGGTAGAAAAAGCAGAAAATTGCTACGTTTTGTGAAAAATTTCCTGCTTAGCAGAAAGTGCCATTTTTCACTAGTTTCCCTTTTATGGTGATAGATTTGCCCATAACCTAGCTATATGCATATGTGTCCCCTACAGCTAGATGCGGATTTTCTTGGAGCTGTGGTTATTGTAGGGCACATCCCATGTCCTGTGTCATAATCTGGGGCCAAAGTGGATTCCAAGGGGCACAGCATTGTGTCATGATGCAACAAGGTCTTAGGATTTAAGCCCAAGAGGAGGGCTATGTTATTTTTATTATTTGGAGATTATTATATTCAGCTACTACTCTTAGAGGCTTTCCTTCCTGTCTCTTTTTTTTTGTTCTTTCTACTTCTCACACATTTAAATCAGTTTGGGTAATGCATTTTAACTATATTAACAATTATCTTTATGCTCTAGAAGACATTTGCAACATAATTGCACCTTGCAAAGAGACTTTGAAGATGCAAATATTTTGGATAGTTTCCAATAAAAGAGTTTTACTGCGGTATCAATCCCTCTCTGAAGAGATCTGAGTTAAAATTATTCAACAATGATTGTTTTTGAGACTTGATAGAGTCCCTCTCCTATGCTTTGGAAATAAATTTTGAATATTTTGTCCCAAATATTTTACATTTTTGTTGTGATTTGTGCTGCCCTTTGAGATTATTTGTGCAGTGATCACGGCAACCTGATTATCCTAAACAGGTCTGCTAAACAAAATCTGTATGCTCAAGACAAATGCATGGATCCCAGCAGACCACCAATTGTAAGCTAAAATGTAAACTTGATTTATAGTGTATATTTTATTCAATATCGTTAATATAAGTGCAGAAATTACATTGTTTCCACACATAAAAAAGTTTTGTGGTTTCAATAAGTTGGAAAAGAGTCAACCTCTGTATAAAAAGTACAAACTTTTCCAGATCTCTATGAACTCAGATGCAAACTACAATGAAGGACAATTCTGTTCCAAGAAAGCAAAGTCTTTCATAATGACAACATTAATTGCAGTCCTACCAGAGCCAACCCAATTCCTTATTTGAAACTAACAGAAATAATCAAGAACCACTCAGTGTGCTATAAAACTTGATGATCACCAAGTTGCCAGTAGCTAAGGAACATCATTTTTAATGTGTGCGTGGTTTGGGAGGGAGGCCAAGTGAACCAAAGAGTAGTCTATGGCCAGCTAAGGATGATAGAAATTGTAGTCTAATAAAAAAAATAAAAATATCCCATTTCATTTTTTTTTCACTGTTGAAATGTAGCCATAGTACACTGGTAAAACTAGTCATTGTAGTTTTCCAGTGAAAGCATTTTTTGGGGTCCCTAATAAAAAGCTGTTATTCCAGGGGAGTAACCGGAACTGGTTCTTGGGTTGATGCTCCACCTTGGATGACATTTCCCATGAGAGCCCTTTGATCTCCTTATTAAGGCTTAAAGGGATAGTAATACTTCGTTTTAACTTTATTTTATTTTGTAGGCAATAAAAAAACATGAAGAATAATATAAGTCTTATCTCTCAAACCTTTATGGTTTAAGAGATATTCACAAGCAAAGTTTCCCCCTCCCGCCCCTTTTACCTAGTATAAGCCATCTCTTCTCAGATGTGGAATGCAGTCCATAGACCAGAGAGATAACAGCAGGGGACAATCTTCTTCCTATGAAAACAATGAAAGCCCTGCCCCCCTTGACAAGTGTTTCAGCTTTTTCCCTTATCTTAATTGAAGATTGTCCCTCTCTGCAGTCTACCTGGGCACCTCCCTTCTGATCTGGCTGAACGGGGGGGGGGGGGTACTTTGCTTGTGAATATCTCTTAAACCATAAAGGTTTGAGAGATAAGACTTATATCGTTCTTCATGTTTTTTTAATGCCTACAAAATAAAATAAAGATAAAACAAAGTATTACTATCCCTTTAAAGTAATACAACTGAACATGGTAAAAGGAAGAAGCAGGTATTGGTGGAGGAAGGAGGAAGAGAAAGGGAGTCAGGGAAGATGGTGGGGAAAGAAGGTGTGGATAGAGGATGAACAAAGATGAAGGAATAGCTGGAGAGAAGGAGGAAGATGGAGTGAGAGAGGAAGAAATGAAGAAGATGGTGGGAAGACGGTAGGAAGAATATGGGAGAAGGGGTAGCTGAAGAGAAGTTTGAAAGAGGTTTGTGGAAGGAAGAACATTGAACGGGGGAATGGGCAGAAGAAGAGTTTATTACAGTCATAAATAAAGACCAATGCACAATACATTCAAGGGATTCAAATTCCCATTTAAATCAATGGGAATTTTGAGTTCACCCCTATAATGCAAATTGCCCCAGAATTTCTCCTCTTTTCTTTTGAACATACGAACCACAGTATGCTTAGCTTTCCATCAAGGCAAGGTACTCATTTTAGACATTCCAAAACAGACATGATAGGGTGCTAAACGTTCAAGCTTCATAAACTCTGAAAACAATAGGGTTAATTCACCAGACCATACGAGGTGCTACTCCAAATCAGCTCTCCAACGCTGAAAAATAGATGATAAGTAATTGAATAATGGCTGTGGGTGATTGAAGATAAAAATACCCAAATTTATTGAAGGGTTAAAAAGACAATGCGGTCGGGCTCGGGGAGAGCTGCACAAGTGCTTTATCATGATGAAGTGCTTGTGTAGCGCAAAACGCGTTAGATGAGTCTCATTTGACTTATCTGTTTGTGCCTAAGTGTTATGCTCTCCCCGAGCCACACCACATTGTCTTTTTAACCCTTCAGTAAATTTTGGTATTTTTATCTTCAATCACCCACAGTCGTTATTCACTTACTTGGCGTCACCGATGAGAGAGTGCTCCCATACCATTGGGCTTGCTTTATACTCATTTTAGACAGGTCGTATACTAACTTGTATAGTTCGTATCTTGCCTCTCACAAATTTATACTATTCTAAAAAGCAAACTGGGCATCTTGGGGAAATTGAAGGGGTTCTTAAACCAAAATTTCCAGGTCTAAATCCAGACCCATGGTTTGGAAAGCAGGCTCAAAGAAAGAAAAAAAAAAAAAAATTTAATAAATTCCTCCTCCCCTGGGTGCCCTTTGAGAGCTACAGGGGTATGCAATGCATTGCTTTTCAATTTGTTGCGTACCCCTCTGTCACTCCAAGGTTTAAGAATAGTATGAATTTCTGAGAAGCAGGATAAGAAGTATACATGTAAAGACAGGACTTGCCTACAGAGGAGTACCATAGCATGGAACTGATGGCAGCAACCTAAAGCGGAACTAACTCCGCTAAGAAACTTTGTTTGTAATAATTCCCTATCTGGCGACTAGCTGCTTAGTATCGCTAGTCGCCAGAATTATTACCTCTTTATGGAGAAATATGCAGTCATCCTCGGCTGACAGGCAGGACGGAGCACGGACATCTTGTCCTAGTGACGTCCGCACGCCTGCGCTGTCAGTCCATTCCGGAGCCGAATGGCTCCTAGCAACGCCTCCTGCAGCCATCTAGGACTGACAGCGCAGGCGCACGGACGTCACTAGGGCAAGATGTCCGTGCTCGGTCCTACCTGTCAGCCGAGGATGACTGCATATTTCTCCATAACCAGATAATAATTCTGGCGACTAGCGCTACTAAGCAACTAGTCGCCAGATAGGGAATTATTGCAAACAAAGTTTCTTAGCGGTGTTAGTTCCACTTAAAGGGATAGTAATACTTAAAATGTAAAAAAAATATATGTTGTAGGGTTTATCCCCCTGAGTAAAACAAGAGTACTCCCACTGCTGAGAGGTGTTTCATTCAAAAGTTATTAATCTTGAAAGTTGAATTTTTTAGGTGCAATATCACAGTGTCCTGAAATTGTACAGTGGCGCTGTTGCTACACCATCCTATGGAGATTTATGGTCCCGGGACCAGAGCTGTCCATAGGATCATGTAGCAACAGCGCCACTGAACAATTTCAGGCCACTGTGATATTGCACCTAAAAAATTCAACTTTGAAAATTAATAACTTTTGAATGAAACACCTTTCAGCAGTGGGAGTACTCTTGTTTTACTCAGGGGGAGAAACTCTACAACATATTTTTTTTTACATTTTAAGTATTACTATCCCTTTAAGCATACTATCACCACAATATATAACTAAACCCATAACATTATAATAGCAGTTACATGCACGTAAAATACATGTTAGTACAGTACAATAGTGATGTTATGCTGAGTGGTTTTCTATGGCTTCCAACACTAACCGCTCTCCAGTCAAGCTTAATTATTTGATTATATATATCATTTGCTTTTTCAGGACACTCTGATTGACCAGTCAACTGAGCTGATGTTGTTTGTATATTATTTCTGACTTCTGCTAATACAAAGTATACCTCCCCTGGCATCAGATTCACTTTCTCTGTCCGATTAACTTTGCCATGCCAAAATTACAAGTCTTAACATTTTTCTTCTTTGCAGCTTTTCAATGCTGCCAATCTTGTCCTATATTAAGTCGCTATCTGTCAAAAGAAAATGCATTTCTGCAGAATAAAGGCAAGATAATTTCCTACATAGGAGAATAATGCAATGAAAAAAAAATCACTTCAAGTATCACGTCAAAATAACTTAAGATATTACATTAACAATTAAACATTTTTTTTTCTATAGAATCCTGTGTCATATATTTTTTGGCACACCTGCTAAGAATAATACATTTGTATTGATTGCTGTTATTATAGATTCCTATTCTCTGATATTTTTCAGCAATAAAAATACTTTCCAAGTCTATTTTAATGGCTTGTACAATTGGCATATTTTTAAATCTTATGTTTTTTTTTTCTTTTTAACAAGAAAATAAAATAAAGTAGAGCGAACTTACCAAGGAGAAAAGAAGAAATCCATTTAGACATCTGGGTATGATTTTTATGAGTGCATTAATGGATCAGTAAAAACGTATTATGCAAATACATATTGTAGTGCTTTTCCTGTTGAGTACCACTAGGGTAATTCTACTGCTGGCAGTTGTTTTGTTCAAAAGTAATTATAGTTAAAACTGTCATGAACTGGTATAGTTGTTACATTCACATTCTATGAAGAATTGTAGCCAGTGACTCACCTCCCTCATACAATGCAATACAATAATGATTTGGACACCAGGAGCTCGATGCTGCTACCATTGGCAAATCTGGCGGAAATAGTAAAAAAAAACAAAAAAACAGACCGATAAACCCACATATGTTCCTCGTCTATTCTATAGCTGGTGAGGTACATGGAACTCAAGAAAAACAAAATGCAGTGCACTCCATAATGTATCATAAAATCACCATCTTTATTGGAAAAAGGAACACAAGACACCTAGGGATACAGTCTTACGCGTTTCGCACAACCGCGCTTACTCATAGACTTCATGGAA
The DNA here is from genome assembly GCA_037306005.1 of Rhinophrynus dorsalis. Classification (NCBI taxonomy): domain Eukaryota; kingdom Metazoa; phylum Chordata; class Amphibia; order Anura; family Rhinophrynidae; genus Rhinophrynus; species Rhinophrynus dorsalis. The sequence goes on from CM074719.1 coordinate 23,633,751, forward strand.
CAACAAGCGTTTGTGCTCGTTGTTGGTTTTTGTTCCCACAGCTCATGATAAATAGCACAAATTGTGGGAACATCAAAGGAAAAAAGCCAACTCTCATTGTCTGAGAGTGTCAGCTTCTAGCCGGGGGGATGATGAACCCCGCTAGAAGCTGATTGACTGGGTAAGCACACATCCCAGCCAATTGGAGGCTGTCAATTATTTTGAACCGAGACTGGCGTATAAAAATCGGTCTTGGTTCAAAATCCTGCCAGTCTGACTCAGGCAATAGCCCAAGAGGTGGGGCGGGGTCTGCAACTGCAAATGCCTGCCGCTGCCAGTGGAGGCAGCAGAGGCAGAGGCAAAGGAGGGATATTGGACACCTTTATTAAGAACAAAACATTTTAAAAACATTTTATTTTTTTAATCAGAAATGAAAAGATGCCACCTATTTTTAACACTTTGAGAGGTATCCCTCTGGCACTCAAAGGGTTAACTGTGGCATCTTTGGGGAGCTTTATTTTTGTTTTGGTTTTTTACCAAATACAGAACTAAAAGGTTTTTTGTACAACACAGGAAAGAAGAAAGAAGAGAAGACAGAAGACTGAAGAAGATGGCCTTGACCCGGGTGGACATCAGGATTACTGGTAAGGTTTTACTTGCCGGGACATGTGCTAACTCTTTGTGGTTTAGCCTTATGAGTGCCAGTGGGTTATGCAACACTGTACAATGCATTGCATACCCCACTGGCACTCATAGGGTTAATCTTTTTCTTTTTTTTTTCAACCACAAGTATGTGTTGGAATCCAGAGTCTGGAGAGCTTCTCCAGGTCCAGATGCTTGAGGTCACCAAGAGCTGAAGGGAACGCAAGTCCAGATTCCTTTGTTTTTTGTTCTCCATCAGAAAGACTGCCAACCAGTCAGCTCTCTTCTGAGTATGTTGGGGATGAGACAGTGCAGACTGATGATAGGGAGTCTGGAGGTGGAATGTTTAGTGTTGCACCGAAGTGGGGATTTCAGCAGGACAGTAGAGGATCACATATTTTCCATTGTGGGAAGCATTTAGGGAGAACAGGAAGCCCCATCCGTATTTTATTTGCAAGTGACGAAGGTAGTCTGTCAGGGTCTAGACTTGACTGCTCTTGATTGTTGGCGTGTATGAGGAAAGATGTTAAAAAGTTGTACCTCATTCCCTGCAAATTGATGGGGTGGTTCTTGACTTTTCCGCATTATGTTCTCTATTAGCTTGTAAATGTACAGGCACGTGATAACACCTCTAGGTGGATGTCCATTGTTGTCCTGGGGTTTTAAGGCCCTTTGTACTCTTTCTAGTAGAAAAGCACCAAAGTAGGAGTCTCCAAGGAGAGATGACAGTGGATGTTGCAGCATCTACTGCGGTTATTAAAACCATGAATCCACAGTGAAAAAGTTTGCAAAATATCTGAGTGTTCAGCTATTTTCTGTTCCAGGAATGTGGCATGGTCAGCAGCAACTGTTTTCTCCTCTTTCAATAATGACACTCAATGGCCCAGTTGTATTATGCTATCTTTGACCACCTACAGCTCGCTGCACACCATAGTTTTGATGTCTTCCATATATGTTTTGAAGTCTTCTCTGAAGACTAAGCCTGCTGTAAAGGCTTAAAGGTCCACCTTGGTTAGCGTTGACTCGGACTGCATTATGGAGCCAGAATCCATGGATTGTGGCTCTGAGTAGTCTCTGAAATGATTTCCAGCCCAGATGAAGCAAGTTGCCTCGTTATGGGCGACATAAGTGGAGGTGATGGCTGTGTAGGCCCACAGGGAGGTATTTTGTGATATTGCTATTGGCACTTGCTGGCTTCCCTTTTCATCCTTTCATCTGCTCCAGAGACATTATGGTGCATATTAATGAGGGTGAAATAATAAATAGGATTCACTTCATATATAAAGAAATACGCATTCTGGCTTACAGGAACGTGGGACTCACTCAGAACATGAATGGAGCCATGAACGATCAAGACACTTTAAATAAGGTTGTTAACCCATGACTGCAAGACTGGTTTCCAACCCAAAGACCTCTTGAGAACAGAAGAGGGCAACCATGAGGTTCTCCAGTTACCATTCTCATCCAGCTAATGGTTTTCTGTATAATCTATGACACAGAAAGGCTTACCAAATTTGTGGCGCAAAAATAAGTGACATAAGGAGGGCACTTTTTGGCTCAAATAGCTCAGTAAGGAGGCATTAGGAAGGCACAGCACTACAACAACCAGTTCCAGCACCTGTTTAAGAATGAAATCCTATTAGAATGTATGTTTTTTTGTGGGAAAACCAGCCATTAGTGATGAGCGAGCATGCTCGGCCGAAGCTCGGTTCGGCTCGAGCATCGCTCTGCTCGGCACATGGCGGTACTCGTACGAGTACCGCATGTGCTCGCCCGCCATGTTCGGGTCTCCTCCCCGCACGTTTCGCGGCTGCTGCGCAGCCAATAAACGTGCAGGGAGTCTCTGACATCAATGTAATGCCAGCAGCCATGTTGGCTGCTGGCATTACACTGATTGGCTGGCCAGAACCCGTGATCGGGTGCTGTATAGCACCTGACCAGCGAGTTCGGCTCAGTCTTAGCCAGGGAGAGATGAGGATAGGAAGGGAAAGTCAGTGTAGGGAGAAGAAAAGCGATTTAAAAAAAAAAAAAAGACCCAAAAGTCCTTTTCAGGACTACTGTGTGTGGGGGCAGCAGTTTATTTTGTTTGGGGGGGAAAACATTATAAAAAAAAACCATCACATATTCCGTTCACTGTGCCTAGCCGCAGATTAGCAGCACATTCTGTTTAGTGTGCAAAGTTGCAGATTAGCAGCACATTCTGTTTAGTGTGCAAAGTTGCAGATTAGCAGCACATTCTGTTCAGTGTGCAAAGTTGCAGATTAGCAGCACATTCTTTTTAGTGTGCAAAGTTTCAGATTAGCAGCACATTCTGTTTAGTGTGCAAAGTTTCAGATTAGCAGAACATTCTGTTTAGTGTGCAAAGTGTAAAATATCAAAGTCACATATTCCATTCACTGTGTCTAACCGCAGATAAGAAGCACATTCTGTTTAGTGTGCAAAGTTTCAGATTAGCAGAACATTCTGTTTAGTGTGCAAAGTGTAAAATATCAAAGTCACATATTCCATTCACTGTGTCTAACCGCAGATAAGAAGCACATTCTGTTTAGTGTGCAAAGTTTCAGATTAGCAGAACATTCTGTTTAGTGTGCAAAGTGTAAAATATCAAAGTCACATATTCCATTCACTGTGTCTAACCGCAGATAAGAAGCACATTCTGTTTAGTGTGCAAAGTTGCATATTAGGAGAACATTCTGTTTACTGTGCAAAGTGTAAAATATCAAAGTCACATATTCCATTCACTGTGCCGAGCCGCAGATAAGAAGCACATTCTGTTTAGTGTGCAAAGTTGCATATTAGGAGAACATTCTGTTTACTGTGCAAAGTGTAAAATTTCAAAGTCACATATTCCATTCACTGTGCCGAGCCGCAGATAAGAAGCACATTCTGTTTAGTGTGCAAAGTTGCATATTAGGAGAACATTCTGTTTACTGTGCAAAGTGTAAAATATCAAAGTCACATATTCCATTCACTGTGCCGAGCCGCAGATAAGAAGCACATTCTGTTTAGTGTGCAAAGTTGCATATTTGCAGCACATATTCCGTGTAATATGAAGAAGGCAGGTAAAAAGGGACGGGGAAGTGGACGTGATCCTGATAGTTCAGGGCGCGGGTAAGGACGCGTAGAAACTGTGCCTGGTGCCAGAGCACAAGACAGAAAGACATCCACCATACCTAGCTTCATGTCTCAGTTTACAGGGCGTTGCAGGACATCACTCTCGAGGTCAGACCACTGCGAACAGGTGGTCGGTTGGATTTCAGCTGATACTGCTTCCAGTCGGTTAAGCACCACCCTGTCTTCCACCAAGTCCACTCTCAGTAGCCAAGAGTCTGGTCAACATAATCCTCACCCTGATCATCCTTCCTCCCACCATAGAGGGTTTGGTCAAAGAAGTGATCCCACACTGGGATATAGTGAGGAGCTCGTCTCATCACCAATCCTTAATTTGAACCTCTCTCCAAGCACGCTTGCAGAGGAACATGACATCTTGTGCCCTGATTCACAACCTCTAGAGGGTACCCAATCACAAGAAGATGACAGAGGGGAACGGCATTTAAGGTCAAAGGAAGTGGATGATGATGATGATGAGACACAGTTGCCATTAAATCAACCACTATTACTGTCTCAAGACCTTGATGAGGAGGATGATATACAGTTGTCAATGACTGAGAATGTGGTGGGATCAAGACATGAGGAGGATGATCAGAGTGAGGAAGTGGAGGAGGACTTGGTGGACGATGAGGTGACTGACCCCACCTGGGAAGGCGTAGAGCCGAGCGATGACAGCAGTCCTGAGGGTGAGCCATCTGCAGCACCGCAACAGGCTGGAAGAGGCAATAGTGTGGCTACAGAAAGAAGGCGGATCGCACCAAACCGGCCCGCAAATGTTCCACGGAGCACCCCCTTGCGTAAATCTCCCTTGCCAAGGGGTAGGTGTTCCGCGGTATGGCGTTTTTTTAAGGAAAGTGCGGACGACAAAAGAATTGTAGTTTGCAACCTGTGCCACACCAGAATGAGCCGAGGCATGAACACTAGAAACCTCACCACCACCAGCATGATCCGACACATGGCATCCAAGCACCGTAATAAGTGGGAGGAACACCCGGATCGCCAATCTGTGTCTGCAGGCCACACCACTGCCTCCTCTTCCCCTGTTTTCGGTGCCGGCCAATCGCCTGTCGAAGGCGCAGGCCCGCATACCTCCCGCCCTGCACCTGTACCATCTGAAGCACCATCAGCGACCACATCCACTTCCCTGTCCCAGCGCAGCATCCAAATGTCGTTACCCCAGGCATTTGAGCGCAAGTGAAAATACCCAGCCACCCACCCACAGGCCATAGCACTAACCTCACACCTTTCCAAATTACTGGCCATCGAAATGCTGCCATTTAGGCTTGTGGAGACTGCGTCCTTCCGCAGCCTGATGGCAGCAGCTGTCCCTCGGTACGCAGTCCCCAGCCGCCACTACTTTTCCCGGTGTGCCGTCCCCGCCTTACACCACCATGTGTCCCGTAACATCACCCGTGCCCTGACCAACGCAGTTACTGGGAAGGTCCACTTAACGACTGACACATGGACAAGTGCTTGTGGCCAGGGACGCTACATTTCACTGACGGCACACTGGGTGAATGTCTTGGAGGCTGGGAGCGACTCGGACCCTGAGATGGCACAGGTGCTACCCACGCCGAGGATTGCGGGCCCTACCTCCATCAGGGTTTCCGCCAGCACCTACGTTACTGGCTCCTCCTCCTCCGTTTCCACCTCCGAATTCTCTGCGCGCAGCGCCACTCACCCATCAGCCGGTAGCTGGAAGCAGTGTATCACTGCAGTGGGGAAGCGTCAACAGGCCGTGCTGAAGCTGATCTGCCTTGGGGACAAACAGCACACGGCCTCAGAGCTGTTGCAGGGGATTAGTCACGAGACAATGGCTCTCTCCACTCAACCTGCAACCAGGCATGGTTGTGTGTGATAATGGGCGTAACTTGGTGGCGGCTTTGGAGCTTGGCAAGCTCACACACGTACCATGCCTAGCGCATGTATTTAATTTAGTGGTTCAGCGATTTCTAAAAACCTACCCCAATTTGCATGATCTCTTGACCAAGGTGCGCCGCGTGTGTGCACATTTCCGTAAGTCATCTACAGCTTCAGCCGGCCTGTTGAAGCTGCAGCAGCGCTTACAATTGCCAGCTCACCGGCTGCTGTGTGACGTGAGCACGCGCTGGAACTCCACCTTCCACATGTTGGCCCGGCTTTGTGAGCAGCAGAGGGCAGTAGTGGAGTACCAGCTGTTACACGGTCGTCGCCTCTCCGTTCAACTTCCTCTAATCAGAAGTGAGGAGTGGGAATGGATGTCAGACCTCTGTGAGGTTTTACGCAATTTTGAGGAATCGACACAGATGGTGAGCGGCGATAACGCTATTATCAGTGTAACCATCCCACTTCTGTGTCTACTGAAACGCTCGCTGCTCACAATTAAAACTGACGCTTTGCATGTGGAAGAGGTGGAAATGGGGGAGGAAGAGCTTACACAAGGTGATAGCCAGAGCACCCTCACTTCGTCTTCTCAGCGACAATTGGAGGAGGCGGAGGAGGAGGAGGAGGAGGAGGAAGACACGGTTGCCTCCGCTACAGAGGGTAGCCATGGAACTTTAGTTCCATCTCTTCAGCATGGGTGGGCAGAAGAGGAGGAAGAGGATGAGGAGATTGAGAGTCATCCTCCTGGTGAGGACAGCGAAATCTTGCCTGTTGGTACTCTGGCACACATGGCTGACTTTATGTTAGGCTGCCTTTCCCGTGACCCACGCGTTATATGCATTTTAGACAACACGGATTACTGGGTGTTCACCCTTCTGGACCCCCGCTACAAAGAGAATTTCTCATCTCTCATTCCTCCGGTGGAGAGGACAAGCAAAATGGTGCAATACCAGAAGGTTCTTGTTGAAAAATTGCTCCAAAATTTTCCATCTGACAACGCTGGCGGCAGAGTACGTGCTACCTTGGCCAACCGAGAAGGGGAGAAAAGGGGAGCACACAGCAGTTCCGACAAAGGCAGGGCAACACTCTCCAAGGCGTGGGACACCTTCATGACACCCCGCCAGCACCCTCACCCTGATGCGCAGCCTAGTGTCACAAGGAGGGAAAAGTTTTGGAAGATGGTGAAGGAGTACGTAGCAGACCGTGTCAGCGTCCTCAATGATCCCTCTGTGCCTTACAACTACTGGGTGTCCAAGCTGGACACGTGGTATGAACTGGCACTCTACGCCTTGGAGGTGCTGGCCTGCCCTGCCGCCAGCGTTCTGTCTGAGCGGGTATTTAGTGCTGCTGGTGGCATCATAACAGATAAGCGTATCCGCCTTTCCACCGAAAATGCTGATAGGTTGACACTTATAAAAATGAACAAGGCCTGGATTTCCCCTGACTTCTCCACTCCACTGGAGGAAAGCCCCGGGGGAACATAAAGTCACTTTATATATGTTATTTACAATGATGGGAATACTCTGTATTCCCATTCACCCCTTCCACCCAAAAAACGGGTATATGGTTGACTCTTAATCTTCTCATCCTCCTCCTCCTCTTCCATATACCCGGTGATATAATTTTTATATAGGGCCAGCTCACCAGCGGGCCCAGTGATATAATTTTTATATAGGGCCAGCTCACCAGCGGGCCCTGTGATATAATTTTTATATAGGGCCAGCTCACCAGCGGGCGCAGTTTGACAATTTTTGTATAGGTCAGCTCACCAGCGGGCCTTCTCATATAATGTTTTATTGGGTCAGCTCTCTAGCGGGCCCTCTCATATAATGTTTTATAGCGTCAGCTCACTAGCGGTCCTTCGCATATAATGTTTAGGATGGTCAGCTCCGCAGCAGACCCTCACCCATAATGTTTTAGATGGTCGGCTCAGCGCACGTTTCCCTCTTAATCATGGCCCCAGTTCAGAAAAATCGAGGAAATTTTTTGGGAGATTTTGCCTCTGCGCACGTTTCCCTCTTAATCATGGCCTCAGTTCAGAAAAATCGAGGACATTTTTGGGAGAATTTGCCTCTGCGCACGTTTCCCTCTTAATCATGGCCCCAGTTCTGAAAAATCGATGAAATTTTTTGCAGATTTTGCAGATGATATACAAGTAAATATACAGCAAATACTGTTTGGTAACAATTTTTCGCCTAAAGTCGTTTTTATCTTCCTTTTTGTGTGTTTTACGGTCAGTCTGTAAAAATGACGTACTACGGGCGAAAGATCGTTCCCAGCAGCGATGTTGGAGTCCAAGATGCATCCAGACATCCTCCCTATGCTGTCCCTGAACCATTTCTGTGGTGTTTCCATAATTTTCTGCCCTTTTCCTATGGACCAGGCACCCTCCCCTCATCAGAGCAGGGGGTGCCTGGTGTAATGCTCGAGTCCTCCCATTGACTTCAATGGGGCTCGGGTGCTCGGCCGAGCACTCGAGGCTCCGGTGGCGCTCTGTCAGAGCACCCGAACACCTGAGCATTGGGGTGCTCGATCATCACTACCAGCCATGTCTAATGATGGAGAAGGACAGTATCACCTATTTTCTCTACTTCAGAGAACTCTCTGAGATCGTCTGAGTTTCAGAGATCGTCTTTTGCCTTGGCCCCAGGGCCTCCTGCTACCAACACTGATCAATAATATATATTCTTCTTCTTCTTCTATGTATTCTTGATTACCTTCTATAAGTATTATTTTTTCCTGGACAATAACTATAATGACATTAAAGGGATTGTAATGTCTTAATTACATAAAAAGTCATATTGTACAGCATAAACTAAGAAATCCATCGGTGCTGTTCCTATCTCTCAACCCTTTATGGTCTGAGAGATAGAGAGTTCTAAAGTTCCCCTTTCCCTCCCCTTCTCCTGATGTCAGTTGTAAGCTCATAGCAGGAGATCCTGGTCCGGGGACCGACAGGCAGCCGACACAGATCGCCTTCTGTCATCTTTACAGCTGACATCCGGGAGAGGAGAACTTTAGAACGCTCTATCTCTCAAACCATAAAGGTTTGAGAGATAGGATAGCAGCGATGGATTTCTTTGTTTATGCTGTACAATACGACTTTTTATGTAATTAAGACATTACTATCCCTTTAATTGTATTTTGCATGTTTTCTCTCATTTGTGTTGCCTTGTTCTCGTGTTCTTTCTTGTTTATTTTATTTTTAATTGTGAACAATAATGAAATAGAACTGCAAAAATGTGAAGGTCATAAACACTGAAATTGGAGAACAATTTACAGAACAGACTGTTGTCTGTTTTTTTTCTTTGTTTTATTAAGCTAAAAAACTCGGATAGTGCATGATTTATTAAGTGAAAAAGAACAACTCCTAATAATACCCACTCCACTTACGTTATTATGGTCCATATGAATGTTATCCTTGTGCCTTTGTTCAAGAGATAACATATTTAGTCAGTCCTGGATGTCCATTGAGAAGCCAGCAGAGTTTATGATCCTGCTTAGCACCTTACAGTCCAGGGGGTGGGTGCAACGAACACATTACTAAGAAATGCATTGCATATCACTCCATCAAAGGTGAACATTACCATGTGTGCTGAGCAGAGTTTGAGGACAAGTAGTTCTGCTTACCTTTGTATTGAGTGCTGTGATTGTATTATTGACCTATTGTATCCACTGTGCCTGTATTATGCCTATTGTCCTATGATTGTATTACGTCTCCTGCAATGACCATGTCAACTGTATATAAGTCAGAGTTATGGTTCAATAAAGTGAGTTACTTGTTGTGAAATTAAGACAGAGTCTCTGTGTGTCCTTATTCCTGAGGTGGTCTAAAGAATCCTCTCTGATTCCAATACAGGAGAGGTATTCAGTGTGGACGACACTCTGCATCCAGATACCTGCAACCTCGACTCCGACTCGACGCCTGGAGAGTTGCCGACTCCACTACTGGGGGATTCGCCAACTTCGAGGACAACTGGCAGTGACTCTGCTGGTTCCTGTCAAGTCAACTCCCCAGACAGCTGACGTTGACCCTTCTGGTCTTTTCTACTTTGACACACCGTTGACGAAGATATAGGATATAATGCAGTATGAGCACTTAAAGACCGGCTAAAATGTGCAGAGATTTTACAAGAAGTATTACGCTTTTATCTAAGGGTGTCTGATTCTGTCAAGATTTAGGACATAGGTAAATTAGGGTACGTAGATCCTGACTGTTATTTTCAAGGCAGCTCCCCTTCTTTGTCTTTCTGTCTCTACACATAGCCAATATCAACATTTCAGCAACAGATTTTGCTTTCTCTCACAGTGATAATTTTTACTATACGGTGTAGTATGACTTTACTACCACCAACACATCCGTGCACTCCTTCTGCTCCTGTTATGTTTGCTGGACATGATAGTAGTGTTGATATTTAACATGAAGTATACAACAGAGCTGTTAGCATGGGGGTGATTATTTGTCTGTTTTTAATAATGTATGATATATGTCTCTGTTTCAGGTATCTGTCTCTCTATCAGTCTCAATCACATCTCAGGTCAAGGAATCTCTTAACTGTCTGTCACCTCAGTCATTTCTTGTATCTCTTGCTCTTTAGAGTTTAAGATCGACTGTTTATGTAGGTAGACTTATTATATCAAGTATGTTTTATTTGTATCTTTATATCTTGAATGCATGATGCACTTCTCTTAGTCTGCAAAGTATGTCTGTCACTCGGTCAATCTCAAAAGAGGCTTAGACAGTTCTGGTTGGATCACCTGCTGTCTAACTCTCAGGTCTCTGTCATTTTTTTTAATATCTAAATGTTTTAACTTTACTTTCTCTCTTCACCTCTAACACATCCAGAGAACACTTGGCTACCACCAATACTCCTTCCCTTTGCCTATCTGCCTCTAGCACATAATTCATCTTCTTTCTCTCCTTATTCCAAACACAGACTGACAACATACTGGTAGTTGATACCCTTCCATCAAATTTCTTTGAAACCCTATCTAACAATCAAATGTTTTGAAGACACATTTAAACCAGTGGTATTAGGGGAATTTCTATTTGCCCCATGGCACAATTTCAATAAAATATAGTAGGCTATAGAACTTAAATGTAGGCAATGTAATCCACTTACCAAAGTTACCTTGTCCAGTGTCCAGGAACGTAATTGTTGGACACTACCAAGGTAACATTGGTCTGATGTAAATTTGTGACAATATAACAGGTATGCATTTCATATCTAACTAGAACAGAGCCAGATTCTAATTACTAAGGTTAGAGGAGAACAGATCACAAACTGTGTAGGCTGTCAAAGTTAGAAGACAAACATTGTATCTGACAAAAATAGGGTATCTGTTTTAAATTTAAAGCAAGATACTTCATTATTAACGCATACACATTTTGTCCAAGTTAAAAAAGACAGTCATTAGTTAAAAGAGTGATTAACATAGATATTTCAATATCTTGAGCACGTAGCTTTATGGGACAGACTTGGTATTGACTAATGCATTGCCCAAAATAGTCATTTTTCTTCATGTAGACTCTTGAATGAAAATGATAACTGTGACATTTTTAGATTTCATTGGCAGTACTGTACGGCATAGTGACAAGTAAGACAAGATTCTATTTTTCCTCGGACATATCCTAAAATAAATTCAATGAACTCTAACACCTAAAAATGAACTGGGGTTATATGCATTTAAATAAACTGTCCATCATGTTAACATCTGTAGAAATTCTCTCTTTGTTTCTTGAGGTTTAAAATCTAGTCTTAGATGTGCTGAAGGAGCAAAACCTTCTTGCATTGTGAAGGGATCCCATTGATTGTTCATGATTATTTGTGAACAGGCTTAGATAAGATAACAGACTTTGTGAATACAAGAGCAGTAGGCACTAATGACAAACATTATCAAAGTTAGTTTATCTCCACAGATTATTTAACATTGCTTGTACTGTTTGTATTTAAACAGGACAAAGCAATAATAGTAGGATTATGTTTTAGTGATTACAATAAAGAATTAATTTTTACTTATGCTGGCTGCAAGTACCTGATATTAAAAGTTATATCAACCTAATTAAGTTTGTGGTGTTATATTGTTATATTTAGTGTTATATACATTCAATTGAATTTATTGTTTTTTTAACCATTTAAGGAGCAGCAGTGTGCGCAGCGCATTGACAAGCAATGTGTTGCATACCCCTCTCATCCTTAAAAGGATAGTAATGTTTCAAAATAAAAGCAGCTCCAATTAATCTTCATAGTATTTGGGCCATGGAGAGTGTTATTTCAGTACTGTCAGAGTTGTAGTTCAAGAGTAATTGAATGATAAAGTATCCCCCTCCTGCCCCTTTTACTGATGTAACACTGCTCACCTCAGAACAGAAAGGTGGTGTTCAGATGGCTTGCTGAGAGGGACAATGTTCAATTAACATAAGGGAAAAACCTGTCAAGGGGGGCAGGGCTTTCATTGTTCTTACAGTAAGAAGATTGTCAATTTCTGTGAGCTGTCTGGTCTTAAGACCAGATTCCACATCTGAGGGGAGTTCGCTTACAGTAGGTAAAAGGGGCACACTTTATCATTCAATTACTCTTGAACTACAACTCTGATAGTATTGAAATGACAATCTCCATGGTCCAAATACTATGAAAATTAATTGGTGTCTGGAAACAGCTGAATGCTGTTTTATTTCCCTACCTGCTCAACAGTAGCCATAGAACCACTTGTACTGCACCCCCCCCAGATTTGTCCCCCTGCACTTATAACCACATAACTACAAATGCTGACCCCCAGCCTTGTCCAATACATTTGCAGCCACAGAATCACAGCCACTGAGTCTGCATAGCTGTGGAAATTCTCAGGCATAGTTCTTGATAGAAATTTATTGAGTTTAAAAAAAGGAGGAAATTGTATGGCTTTTTTAATGTGTGGGAAATTCCGTTGGAAAAACAAGAAATTGGGCTTTTTTCATGAACTTTCCTGTGAAATTTCTCTAGTTATAAAAGGTCAAAGGAGCATAAACTTTTTATGAAAACAATCTGTTTTAGGGCTGTATAAAACAGCTGCAGTCTCACTGATAGATATTATAGCTCTCAAGTAAAAAAAATAAAATAAAAAAAAACAAACAAACTTGGCAACAGCACCTTCTGGTTTTCAAAGGCATATTTTATAATGCTAGCCATTGCACAGTCACCAAGGTGAATGTGCAAAACAATTCAGTGCCATATCACCAGAAGAGGTTGGAAAAGTAACCCAGCGTTACGAAACGCGTAGGGAGATTGCTAATCACATTTATTTTTTCTTAAGGACGGTTTAATCCGTTGAATGTATGTATATTTTAGATAAATGCATTTTAAGAATATTTTTGCAGTCACTTAGAGTCCCCTATTATTACTATCATAAACTCTCCCAGTTCCTGTGTTATTGGGATCCTTATAGCAGTGATAAATAGATTGACACTGTAGAGGCCCAAAAAGGTAAAGTACATCTGGGAGAGAATCCAGTGGAGGTGGAGAGATACCATGGAGGCGGTGAACATTTGGGTGACCATGGGGAGTGACCATGACAGAAAGTCAAATCCAGTCAAGGAGAGCATTCCGAGAGGCAGGTTTAACCTCAGAAAATAATCCCTCTAATAAGGGGATTTGTTTTGCCTTCATTCAAAGATACAGATTTTAGAATACTACACTTAGGGCGAGATGTTCAGAAAGTGGTGCTAACTGAAATTGTCTGTAATCAGAATAAAAAAGTTCTTACACCATGATCTGTCAATCCTCAGACATGTTTCCATCATTTTTTGCATCCAATTCCGCCATCTCCGTCAAAGGGAAAAAGCTGTCTTAAAAGTGGGTGTGGTTTAATCTTCCGTCATAATGTAAGGTATTTTCAGAAAAAAAATATTAATTTGAATATTATTTTTGTCTGATTAATGTCATTTTTTCCCGACATAATAAAAAATTTAAGTACCGAGAAGCAATTTTTTCTTTCAAAGACAAAAAAATGTCTTTGTTTCTTTGAAAATTTTCATTTCAAATACAAAAAAAGTCTTTGTTTTTTGAAAATTTTCGTTTCAAAGACAAAATCAAAGACAATTTTTAAGATCAGAATTTTTAACGGCAATGTTCAATGAGATCTTCTTACCGTCATTTTCAATTCTTTAGATGAATTTTCAAACATGATGGATTTACTTCTGAAAATATGGCCCTTCTGTTACCACCAACTCATGATCCGACAAGTTTTTCATTATGATGACTTTTTGAACATCTCGCCCTTAGAGTGGATTGTGCTGTTCTATTTCTTCTCTTCCCTTATGGTGCTGCTGGTTGGTCCAAGATTTACTGAGTGTTTCTTAGTTTACCAGCCTTAGAATGTTTGAAAGGATCTAATGAGTTTAGGTTCAGCCTGTGTTTGTCATTGCTAATCCTCAGGAGTCATCAACAGGTCAGGATTTTAGGTTGTCCCTGGTTGATCAGAGTAATCAGTGGATCAGTAATTGTGATAGATATACACAAAAATTTGGTGCACCAAGGTCATTCATCGAGGATGCCACTAAGTGAATCATGATTGTAGCGGTTTGAGAGACGTCTGCAGTAGGGTGCCCACTTCTGTCTTACATACGCTTGTCAAGAAGTATGAGATACTGACTGTATGTTTTTGTACGAGAAATAAAGTTGCATCCTCAATGTATGACCTTGGTGCACCAAATTTTTGTGTATGCTATAATTGAAAGGTGTTTGGAAGAACCTTATGGGATCACAAGGGACAATGGACAACAGGTGTAATTTTAATTAAGGGAATAAGGACTTTCACTACAGTTCATGGAGGAGAACCTGTTTTAAGCCGAATATATGCTTATTATCCAGGGTAGGGCAGCTTGCTCTTTTGTTTCGATGTAATTGTGATAGATATCCCTGTGCTTGAGTAGGAATACCAGAAAACCTGACCTGTTGTTTGTCTTGAGGGCTTTACCTCAGACACCTTGTATTTTGTTAAACTATGGCAGTGAAGGGTAATGGCCATATGTGCAAAGGAACTGGAGCAATTGTGAGACAAGCCTACTGTATCACAATGGGACATAAACAATTCCACTGATTTAAACATTTGGTTTGCTCCCAGATTACACCAGTTTTCCTTAATAAATCAATCACAGGGTGCCCCAGTACTATGAGGATTATTATTTATTTGTTTATTTTGAGTTCTGAGCAAGTTTTATTTGAGATTAAAGGAAGAGAACAAATTAACATAGTTCCAAAATGAAAAGTTGTTCCAATATGTGAGTGAATGCAACAAAAAACATGGCAATGTATAAATATAGGATGTAACAAGATATAATAAAAGCACATAATACAAGCACAGACACGGTCAGAGCATTGGATACATGCAGCCGATCATTATCTGGTGTCCGTGATCCGGGCCTATGGCTCTACCTGTCCATTCCTGGTATGCTCGGCTGCAGCGGTGCTGATCACTGACTTCCTGGCTGCTACGAGCATCATTCGGCGAGCTCGCTGTTTATTATAGGCTAGGCTGATTTGGTCCAGCATGGACCCCCCTCTCCGATAGGTCTTATATGCTGCATTATGTCCTAGCCTCAGTGACCTTTCATGGTGTACCTGAGCGCTCATTAGTCTTCCGTTGTGATTCATTTCTGGCTGCAGATTCTGAGTTGTGTATGACCCTTGGCTCTATCTGGCTACCAGATTAGTGCTTATACCTCTGGCCTCGACTGACTACCTGCTCCGTGCTTGACTCCTGGTTCTGTCTGACTGCCCGATCCGTGTATGACCTTTGGCCTGACTGACTACCCACTCCGTGCTATACTGTGGCTTTGTCTGACTACCCAAATAGTGTATGACCTTGGCTTAGTCTGTTCCATTCTGTGCTTCCTGGGGCCTGGCTCACTTTGTGCAGGCTCAGGGGCCTGGTCACCTCTGAGTGAGTTCACTCTGTAGTCCAGCAGTGCTTGGTCCTATTTGTCTCTTGTAGCCCTAGCATTCTAGGATGTGTGGCAGTTCCTGTGTCCCCTAGCGTTCTAGGGTATTGTGTCGGTGGACCCTAGCATTCAAGGGTTTTGGGCCTCCAGTCTCTGCACAGTGTCAGTGCTGTACGTTCTCTATCTCTGGTTGCTATGTCTGGCTACGTTCAATGCTAATCCTGGTAGTGGACAGTGCACTGTCCTCACGCCTCAACTGGGGAGGTTGGGGAAGTGCTTATTGCCATCTTGTTTGAATTTGCTCTTAATAAAATGTATTATTATTATAACTGTACCTGCCAAAATCTTTATTTGTCTTGTCACTCCGTGACAATCATGTAACAAAAAAGGCAGAAAACCTCTATGCTATGGACATAAAGATGTGTAAGTAGAGAGACCAAGAGAGGGAGGAAAAGGAAGAGAGCAGAGGGGGGAAAGTAAAAGTTAGGAGGTTAAAAGATAGTATAGAGGGTATATTAAGAAGAGAGAGAAAACTACTAGTAGACGGGGGAGAAGAGCAGGGGGAACAAGGGAATGGGAGTGCAGACAGTAAGTAGGTACAGGGCATCCTCTAGATAATAAGGGACGTGGAATTGGATAGAAGGGTGGCCGCAGAATTAGGCGGTGGGAGATTCTCGAATTCGAGGAGTTTGAACCATGAGCCAAATGAATCATGAAATTCTGGTATTCTATTGTTGGAATAGTGATAAAGGCGCTACATGTCCAGCAAGTGATCCAACTCCCTAAGAAGAAATGGAGAAATTCTGGTATTCTATTGTTGGAATAGTGATAAAGGCGCTACATGTCCAGCAAGTGATCCAACTCCCTAAGAAGAAATGGAGAAATTCTGCAGCTAACATCTGTGCCATAGGAAACCAACACATTTCCATTAATTTAAATGGGACTTTTGTCCCAATGAATGTTAGAGATTTCTTCAATATATTGCCCCCATCATTCAAAGGGACATATAAAATGCACTGATTTCAACCTTTGCCACTCAGTTCTATTTCATCCAACAAGAACCAGAATTAGCGGTGGTAGTTTTGTAGTCACAGTTAAGCATTCTACTGTAAAATCTCGAGTATAATACTTACAATTTTACCCCTCTTCACATTATGTGAAGTGGGGTGTGCGTATTATACCCAAAAGTTTTTGTTTTTTTCAGAATTAAAAAAAAAAAAAAAATTAGAGCTGTCAACTACCTTCCCTCCCCCAGCGCAATCCGATGACAAAATAATACTTACATCCTGAGGCTGCACTTGAATATGGCTAAGCTGTATCTGATAAAGATCCCTCTGTCCCCTCTTTCCTGCAGGGGTGGCACGCTTGCATTTACTGCTTGCTTCTTCAATGGGCTGTCAGGACCTTCCACCTACGGTAGTGCCCTGTGAGTTCCTTGAGATCCTCAGAGGGCATTACCATTGGCTGGAGGTGGAAGGTTCTGAAAGCTCATTGAAGGAAGCGGGTGGCAAATGCAAGCATGTCGCCTTGCAGGAAAGAGGGGACAGAGGGATCTTTATCAGATACAGCTTAGCCATATTCAAGTGCAGCCTCAGGATGTAAGTATTATTTTGTCATCGGATTCTGCCGGGGGAGGGAGGGAAGGTAGCTGGCAGCTCTAATTTTTTTTTTTAGTAAGGGGGTTATACATAGGCACTCTTGTTTTCCCCTAAAATCTTGGGCATAATATTCACAGGTGTGTATTATACCTGAGATTTTATGTTATTAATCACAGTACCAAAGGTCTGCTCAAAGTATTGCTTGTTTATTTGTATATTTTTATTTATGAAAAAAACACTAATATTGGCAAAAAGTGGCACTCCCTGGATTTGTAGATAGTAATACCCTTAAATAAAACTCAATAAAATACAGAGAAAACTAATTGATGCTTTCCTGTAATTCTTTCAATGTATAGAATGAAAAAGACACAAACAAAAATGTATACAATAAGGAAAGCGCAAGTCTCTCTATATAATAAAATACAAAATTAATTCAGACACGGAACATAGAGATAAATTAAAACATATAGTGTATAACTCCCCCTCCATGAAAAAACTTTGTATTAGTCAGGATACCTCGTGCGGCGGCTGCTCGAGCCGATCGCATTTGTCCTCAGCGGCTCCAGCCACATTGTCTGCTCCACGCTGTGCCTTTGTTGAGGCAGGATCCCCTTCTGCTTGGCGGCTCAGCTGCTGGTTGTTCTGGTGCGGCTCAGCCGCTTCTGTTGCTGGGCTCCGGAGGCGTGTGATGTCATTACTGGGCACACATCCAAAAGCATGGACGTGCGCTCCATTTAAAGAGACAGCCCCTCCTCTTCCTTTTTTTCCCCTATTTAAACTGCCTGGACACAGGGCTTAGTTGCCCTATCGTTAGTGTCCAGTGCAGTTTTTGAGTTTGGGCTCTGTGTATGATCTGGCTTGCCTAACCGATCTGGTGCTGACCTGTGGCTCTGTCTGATTACCCGCTCCGTGTATGACCCTTGGCTTGTTGGACATTCATTCTGGTGCAGACCTGCGGCTCTGGCAGACTACCAGTTCCGTGTATGACTCCTGGCTCTGGCTGACTAACCGCTCAGTGAGTGACTTCTGGCTTGTCCGACTACCCGTTCTGGTGTTGACTTGGGGATCTGTCCACTGCGCCTCCAGCATACAAACGCTTCAGCAAACATCCTATCTGGTGCAAACCTGTTGCTCTGGCTGATGACCTGGTCTGTGTATGACCTCTGGCTTGTCTGACCACCCAATCTAGCGCTGACCTGTGGCTCTGTCTAACTACCTTGAGAATGGCCTTTTGTTTAGTTAGATATCCAACCTGGTGCAGGCTTGTGGCTCTGGCAGACGCTTCCCTGGTGCCTTCCCAGTTGCTGGCACTACCAGTTGTGGACCTGGGACTTGGGCTCTCCTCATCTCTTTCTGGCTTCACCCAGGTGCGGACCTGTGGTACTGCAGATTCTAGTTGCTGGCTTTCCAAGGTGAGGACCTGGGACTTGGGCTCTCCTTGTCTCTTCTGGCTAATCCCAGGTGCGGACCTGTGGTACTGCAGATTCTCCTCATTCCATTGCTGGGATCCTGTTGTTAGAGAATCACACAGTAGCAGGCTTCTATTCCTGGTAGTTGTCTCTTGCTCCATTGTCCGCTTCTCTTTAATCTCGTATATTTGTACACTGTCTTGTGATAACTCTGTATCGTTGCTGCCTTAATAAAGTTGGTGTTACCTATAGTACTTGTCCTGTGTTTCCTTGCTGGGACCATGACAGTATTATATAATTAACATTCAGAAACAATTAGGACAAAGTTCCTTGATGGTACATGAATCTCTAATATCAAATTAAGGGACACACTACGGGCAGGTGTACCAACTATATAAAGAGATTTTATACACCTGTATTTTCTGTGATATATGTCCTTGGTTTTAACACTTGCAATATCTCAGGCACAGACTGTATACTCACACCGTTGCTGGTGGATAAAATCTGTAACTTCTCTTCCGTCCGTAATGGAGACAATGTAGATTTAATGCAGCTTATATGTCTGCTGAGTCCTTCAGCGGGAGGGAGAAGTGTGTGTAATATATATGTTTTTACTTATATAATGCCAACAGGTATAATTAGCACTTTTACAGTTTACATTTAGGATGGAGAGGACACAATAAGTGCACCAGTTAAGTGGTTATGCAGACAATTATCATAAGGGGAACATTAGATGAGCATATATTAGGATAGGAGGTTCCTGCCCCATAGAACTTACAATCTAAGTATAGGACAGGAGACATACATATACAAGCAGGTAGAGGAGGAAGTGCAATTTTTGACAGTTCTGATACTGCATATGAGATAATGTTTACATATTACAGTAGTGCTGCATTTAAAAGGTGCTCTGTTAGCTTGTATTCAAAGTTAATTAGATTTGAGGCTTGGTGAATGCTGTGTGGTAGGGAATTCAAGAGGTAGGGAGTAGCAAGGGAAAAGCCTTCAGTCACAATACAGCGACAGAGGTTAAAAGATAAAGCTTGGTACCATGTTAGCCATAGAAAATGCAGTAGACTAGTAGAGTAAAAATAATACCTTTATTTTCTTGGATGCAAGCTTTCAAGACAACTAGGTCTCTTCTTCATGTAGTATAATGATGAAGCTTCAGTCTTATTCTGCCGGAAGAAGAGACCTAGCTGTCTTGAAAGCTTGCATCCAAAGCCACTCATTTGGAAAAGAGGTTAAAGGAGCAGAGAATCGTCCACCATGTGTGGTGCATAGATGAAGTGCAGGTATATGGCAGGATATGAATGATGAAACATAAGATGAGGTGAGTGTTGTAGTGCCTTGAAAGTAATGAGGACTATATTGTATGTAATACTTTATTGGAAGCCATGACAATCACTTTCAAAGTGTAGGTTGAAATACTGTTATGGAGGAGAAGAGTATTCTGGTGGTGGAGTTAAGAATTGATTGGATAGGAGTAGTGTTGAGCGAGCACCACGATGCTCGGGTGCTCTGACCGAGCACCCCCTGAGGCTCGAGTGCTCGGCCGAGCACCCGAGCCCCATTGGAATGAATGGGGCGACACCAGGCACCCCCTGCTCTGATGAGGGGAGGGTGCCTGGTCAATGCCCCCTTCATCTCCGCTATGCCCCCTTCATCTCCGAATGCCCCCTTCAGCTCCGCAATGTCCCCCTTCAGCTCCGCTATGCCCGTCTTCCACAATGTGCCCCTTCATCTCCGCTATGCCCCTCTTCCACAATGTGCCCCTTCATCTCCGCTATGCCCCTCTTCCACAATGTCCCCCTTCATCTCCTCTATGCCCCCTTCATCTCCGCAATGCCCCCGTACCTCCAGTCCCTGGTGGTCCAGCGGAGCTTCTTCGGATCTGTGCCTCTTCCGGCACAGATCCCCGCCACCCGAACATGTCGGGCGAGCACATGGCGGTACTCGACGAGTACCGCCATGTGCCGAGCAGAGCGATGCTCGAGCCGATCCGAGCATCGGCCGAGCACGCTCGCTCATCACTAGATAGGAGACATATAGGTAGCAGGCAGACCAATGAGTAAAGAGTTCCAGTAATCCAGGTGGGAAAGGGGAAGTGCTTGCATGAAAGTTTCTGCTAAGAAGCAAGAAAGAAATTGACAAATTGTTGCTATATTTTGAAGAAAGAAGTGACAGGTTTTTGTTACTTCATTAATGTGAAAGGTGAAGTAAAGGTAAGAGTCCAAAGTTACCCCAAGGCAATATCCCTTTTCCACAAATGCCTTTTGTGTAGCCCTCAGCAGTTATAGAAAACTGAGGTGTTATGCAGGATTTAGGAGGAAAGATAAGTAGCTCAGTCTTACACATATTAAGTGGATTACGTTTTTTGTGATGATGAGACAGCAGTAAGGCATTCTGAGACCCACTGCTGTATTTCAGGTAATAGTGAGGGTGCAGAGAGATATATTTATGTATCATCTGCATAAAGATGTTATTTAAATCTGATGTACTGTGAATTGTTGCATGCCCCCTCATTCCAGGACACCAAGGGCTAACAGAGACCAATCTGCTATGTCCCCTCAAGCTAATATGCACACCTACTCCATCAGCAACATACACACTGCCACACACTCTCTTGGATGAGCCCATCATTTCTATTAGTCCGTTGTGCCCTGTTGACCACTCCTGCTCACCACCCCACTCCTGCCCTAAAGTGACAGATCACCATTGTTGGGACCTGGCCAGTTTCCAGTGATCCCTCTGAGACAGCTTGTCATGGTTTTAATGAACACTCAGACAATTTGGTTAAGGTAAAAAATGCAGCTTTAGTAAATAAATAATAAAGAACTGAAATGTCCTTCAACAGGTCCAGACCCAGACAGAGGATAAGCTGTTCTGGATCTGACACAGGTCAGGGTACAAACAGAAACAGGTATGTGCAATAACTGTAATGCAGAGTGTAGAACTGGAACAGTAACTGGAACAAAACCACACCAGTACCAGCAAGGAGGTGCCCTAGGTGATGGTAAGTACTGCAGGGCAAAATCCCCAATGGAACAGGGGAAACAGGCGAGGCCACCAGACTTGCCCAGAAGACCAGGTATAGGCATCCAAAGTGACAGGCACAGATACACGTACTCGGAGGTTATGCCCAGAGGCAACCTCAACAGGCACAGACTGTATAATAGCTCAACCGGAGGCAATCGTAAGGCACAAGCTGTATAGTAGCACAACCGGAGGCAATCTTAAGGCACAGGCTGTATAGGAGCACAACCGGAGGCAACAGTAAGGCACAGGCTGATTAGTAGCTCAACCAGAGGCAATCGTAAGGCACAGGCTATATAGTAATGCAACCAGAGGCAACAGTAAGGCACAGGCTGAAAGGTAGCGCAACCAGGAGCAACCGCAAAGGCACAGGCTGTATAGAGCTCAACTGGGGCAACCGTAGAGCAATGGCTATAACACGCGAGAACGGAGACAACAGAGGGCACTAGCGGAGTAGCTAATGCTAGGAGTAATAGCCAGTGCTAGAATCGGTGCACAGAGAGAGAGACAGCTCAAGCCTGGATCGGTACACAGAGATCGGGAGTCAGCCAGAGCCTGGGTCGGTACACAGAGAGCGGTAGTCAGCCAAAGCCTGGGTCGGTACACAGAGAGTGGTAGTCAGCCAAAGCCTGTATCGGTACACAGAGAGCAGTAGTCAGCCAAAGCCTGGATCAGTACACAACGAGCAGTAGTCAAACGGAATTGGACACAGGAATCGGTAGTCAGGCAAACCGGGACGTAAACAGAATGGGCAACGAAGACAGGAGCAAGGTCAGGCAAAACCAGATCATGCACGGAACAGGATACACAGCAACAAACGTCTGGTCAGGAACTCCATGAAAGGGCACCCAAGATAGTGAGAACAGGGTTTAAATAGGTGATTGCTGGGCGGAGCAAAGCCCAGAGTTCAATAAAGGGCAGCAAGCACCAACAGGAAGTAGCAATGTCGACAGACAAGAAATCACAGCACCATGATACAGCTCTCTCCATTCCCTAGCAACATATTCCCACTGCAATTTCTGCGTAGGCTACAAAAAAGGGACATGTGAGGGTTAGAGAGCCCCTGTATTATCACAATGCTCATGGCCATTAGCCAGTAGGTGGAAGGTTGGATGTTCTGGCTGTATAAGCAACCAGAATGTCATCCCCAGGTGCAGGAGCAGGTGCTGCTCGGAATGGCAGAGGATGAGGTCAGAGTAATCTGTTCCGCAACAGAGAGTATTTCTACTCCATCAGTGCACAGATGGTTTGTGATGACAACATGTGGATCACCAATGTTTGTGCATCTTTTTCCTGCATACTTTTTCCTGAATCCTCCATCTACTGTGGTTTTGAGAATGGGACAGGTGGATGACTGTAGGGTCAGTAACCTATTTGAACATCACATTAGTGTAATATAGACAGGTCCCCATGATAAAGGGAAACCTCAGGTTTTCATTTGATTCAAAGACAATACATATCCCACCATTACACAAATTCATCATGCTGACATACATGAGGTACATATGTCACTGTGTCCTTTCTATTCATACTGTAACCCAGGGAATGCATTATAAGGCTGCAGCAGATGGCTACTAACACCTGTTGCAAAATTCCAAACACTAGCACAACACAGATACAACGAGGCTCACATAAGGACAAGGAATACAATAGAATGTAACTTTGACCTTCTGAAAACCAGACGGTGGTAGAGGTGGAGCGTTACAGTACTCCCCTCTTAAATTGTGTGAAATCATGCTTGCATGATCTAGTCTAAATAACATTGCAGTGGACCCACATTTATTGGGGATAGTGATGATCGAGCACCCCGATGCTCGGGTGTTCGGGTGCTCTGGCCGAGCGCCCCCGGAGGCTCGAGTGCTCGGCCGAGCACCCGAGCCCCATTGAAGTCAATGGGAGGACTCGAGCATTACACCAGGCACCCCCTGCTCTGATGAGGGGAGGGTGCCTGGTTCATAGGAAAAGGTCAGAAAATGATGGAAACACCACAGAAATGGTTCAGGGACAGCATAGGGAGGATGTCTGGATGCATCTTGGACTCCAACGTCGCTGCTGGGAACGATGTTTCGCCCGTAGTACGCCATTTTTACAGACTGACCGTAAAACACACAAAAAGGAAGATAAAAACTAATCTGCGGCTAGGCACACTAAACAATATGTGACGCTAATCTGCGGCTAGGCACACTAAACAATATGTGACGCTAATCTGCGGCTAGGCACACTAAACAATATGTGACGCTAATCTGCGGCTAGGCACACTAAACAATATGTGAGGTTAATCTGCGGCTAGGCACACTAAACAATATGTGACGCTAATCTGCGGCTAGACACACGAAACAGAATGTGACGCTAATCTGCGGCTAGGCACACGAAACAGAATGTGACGCTAATCTGCGGCTAGGCACAGTGAACGGAATATGTGACGTTAATTTGTGAATTTGCACACTAAACAGAATGTGACAATAATCTATGGCTAGGCACACGTTTAAAATGGCCCTTTTTGTCACTGCGTTGTAAAATCATTGGCCCTGTGCACCTAACAGAATATGTCAGCTTGTCACTGCACTGTGAAATATTTGTCCCTGTGCACCTAGTACAATGTCACTTTAGAACATGTCCCCCCCCACAAAAAAATGAAATTCTGCCACCCCCAAAAAAAATTAAATGCTGCCCCCACACACAACAGTCCTAAAAAGTACTTTTGGGTCTTGAAAGAGTTTCAACAATTTTATTCTCCCTACACTGACTTCCTGTGCATCTAGTATTATATGTCACCTTACATATATCCCCCCCACAAAAAAAAGGAAATTGTGCCCCCCCAAACAAAATATAAATGCTGCCCCCACATACAACAGTCCTAAAAAGGACTTTTGGGTCTTGAAAGAGTTTCAACAATTTTATTCTCCCTACACTGACTTTCCCTGCCTAAGCGCATCTCTCCCTGGCTAAGAATGAGCCGAACTCGCGCGTCGGGTGCTATACAGCACCCGATCACGGGTTCTGGCCAGCCAATCAGTGTAATGCCAGCAGCCAACATGGCTGCTGGCATTACACTGATGTCAGAGCCTCCCTGCACGTTTATTGGCTGCGCAGCAGCCGCGAAACGTGCGGGGAGGAGACCCGAACATGGCGGGCGAGCACATGCGGTACTCGTACGAGTACCGCCATGTGCCG
The DNA here is from genome assembly GCA_037306005.1 of Rhinophrynus dorsalis. Classification (NCBI taxonomy): domain Eukaryota; kingdom Metazoa; phylum Chordata; class Amphibia; order Anura; family Rhinophrynidae; genus Rhinophrynus; species Rhinophrynus dorsalis. The sequence goes on from CM074719.1 coordinate 23,658,479, forward strand.
AGCAGAGCGATGCTCGAGCCGAACCGAACTTCGGCCGAGCATGCTCGCTCATCACTAATTGGGGATACACAATTTAAAAATATATTCAAAGCCAATACAAATATCTCTCTGGGGAACTTTGGAAAAAAGCTAGACAAAAGGTACTTTCAAATACAACAAAGGAAGGGATGTTACAGTAAAGGCAGGCTGTGGAATTGTTTTCCCCTGGAATCTGTTCTTGCAGATATTGTAGATACTTCAAAAACATTCACAAGCTCAAGTGTGTTCTGGAGTAATTTGAATTGAACAGTTGGACATCCCTGCATTGGAAAAAGTGTTTTTTGAGTTGACATTCTAACCTGCAGTAAGAAGGTTAAAGGGTTAAAGTTTAAAAGGTTGTGTTTTTCTCTGGGAGTGTGTGTAATTAATTAATTAAGGGTGGGGTTTGTGAACAATCCCCTGTGTAGGCCTGTATAAATCTAGGTACAGGACTCACAGATCTTGCTCACAAGCTCAAGTGTGTTCTGGAGTAATTTGAATTGAACAGTTGGACATCCCTGCATTGGAAAAAGTGTTTTTTGAGTTGACATTCTAACCTGCAGTAAGAAGGTTAAAGGGTTAAAGTTTAAAAGGTTGTGTTTTTCTCTGGGAGTGTGTGTAATTAATTAATTAAGGGTGGGGTTTGTGAACAATCCCCTGTGTAGGCCTGTATAAATCTAGGTACAGGACTCACAGATCTTGCTCACAAGCTCAAGTGTGTTCTGGAGTAATTTAAATTGAACAGTTGGACATCCCTGCATTGGAAAAAGTGTTTTTTGAGTTGACATTCTAACCTGCAGTAAGAAGGTTAAAGGGTTAAAGTTTAAAAGGTTGTGTTTTTCTCTGGGAGTGTGTGTAATTAATTAATTAAGGGTGGGGTTTGTGAACAATCCCCTGTGTAGGCCTGTATAAATCTAGGTACAGGACTCACAGATCTTGCTCACAAGCTCAAGTGTGTTCTGGAGTAATTTAAATTGAACAGTTGGACATCCCTGCATTGGAAAAAGTGTTTTTTGAGTTGACATTCTAACCTGCAGTAAGAAGGTTAAAGGGTTAAAGTTTAAAAGGTTGTGTTTTTCTCTGGGAGTGTGTGTAATTAATTAATTAAGGGTGGGGTTTGTGAACAATCCCCTGTGTAGGCCTGTATAAATCTAGGTACAGGACTCACAGAGCTTGCTCACAAACTCAAGTGTGCTCTTCACTAAGTGCTCTGTAATAAGTGTACAGTTTGTGAAACACAGCAGTTGGTGAAACAGAGGAGTTAGTGCAACACAGGTAAACTAGTTGCTTACATTTTTAGGAACTCACACTTGCACCATACAAGATGAGCAAGTTTGGAGATCTCACTCAGTGCACATCATGCCATATGTATGCATGCTTGGAACAGCAGTTCCAGGGTCCATACCGCTGTAGCAAATGTGAGCAAGTGGCCCTTCTAGAAGCTCAGATTGGAGCTCTAGAGGGTCATATTGCAACATTGAGAGACATTGACAACCTTGAGAGGAGTCTCTTGCTAACGGAGCAGAGTCTAGCTGGGTCACCTAGCAAAGAGGGAGGAGATCAGCTAGAAGGGAACCAGGCACATAGCTGGGTGACAGTTAGAAGTGGTTGCAGTGGGGGAGGGAAGAGGAAGAGGGCAGCCAGTCCTGAGTTTTTCCATCCAAACAAATTTGCTCATTTAAGTGAAGATGTTGGGAAGGCAAACCCAGAGGTGGAATTGCTGGAGAGGACTGTTCTCCCTAACAGCCGGGAGAACAGCTCCTCTAGCACAGAGGGGATCCAGAGGGAAGTGAAGCCTAGGCAGGTTGTGGTGGTAGGGGACTCTATTATTAGGAGAACAGATAGGGTAATCTGTGGCTCTGATCGCAGCAACCGAATGGTTTGCTGTCTCCCGGGTGCCCGGGTTCGGCATGTTGCAGACAGGGTGGACAGATTATTGGGAGGGGCTGGAGAGGATCCAGCTGTCTTGGTGCATATTGGTACCAATGACAAAGTTAGAGGAAGGTGGAGAGTCCTAAAAGGTAATTTTAGGGATTTAGGCAGTAAGATTAGGAACAGGACCTCCAAGGTAGTTTTCTCAGAGATACTACCTGTGCCATGCGCTACGCCAGAGAGACAGCGGGAGATTAGGGAGCTCAATGCATGGCTGAAGTCTTGGTGTAAGAAGGAGGGCTTTGGGTTTTTAGAGCACTGGGCTGATTTTGCTTTGGGGTACAATCTCTATAGCAGGGATGGATTGCACCTGAATGCAAGAGGGTCTCAAGTGCTTGGGGAGAGGATTACCAGACGGTTGGAGGAGATTTTAAACTAGGAAGGGGGGGGGAGGGGCCAATAAATACTGGGATAGATAGTATAGAAAGGGAAGGCGATGTAGTTAATAACCAGGTGGGAGGATCTGGGGGCGGGGTTAGTACAGATGATAGGGAGAAGACTATAAGCCACAACAAAATTAAATCACAAATGGAACACAGCAGTGGCATAAATTGTATGCTTGCAAATGCCAGAAGTTTAACTGGTAAAATAGGGGAACTGGAGCTGGTAGCTGAAATTGAAAACTATGACTTGATAGGCATAACAGAAACATGGTGGGATGACACACATGATTGGGCAATCAATTTAGAGGGCTACATGTTATTTAGAAAAGATAGGTCAAGCAAAAGAGGTGGTGGGGTCTGTCTGTATATCAAACCAGCATTATTGCCTCAATTGCGGGAAGATATATGTGAGGACAGTAGTGAACATGTGGAATCCCTGTGGGTTGAAATAGTCACTGGGGATAAAACTGCCCAGAAAATATTAGTGGGTATTTGATATAAACCACCAAACATTGGTGACCTTGAAGAAACACAGCTATTAATGCAAATAGAAAAGGCTTCCCAAATAGGGAGAACTATAATTATGGGGGATTTTAATTATCCAGAAATAGACTGGAAAAATGGAATAGCTAACTCTGCTAAAAGCAGCAAGTTTCTGAACTTGTTGAATGACAATTTTTTGTCACAACTAGTGCAGACCTCAACCAGAGGGAATGCATGTCTGGATTTGGTAATAACTGACCATGAAGAACTTATCTCTAACATCCAAGTAAGGGAGCACTTGGGGAATAGTGACCATAACATGGTATCGTTTGAGATTAATTCAAAAAAACAAGTTGATACGAATTCCACCAAAACACTGAATTTTAAAAAGGCCAACTTTAGCAGGTTTAATTCATCCCTTGGTCTCGTTGACTGGGATAAAATATTTTCAGGAAAAAACACAGAAGGTAAGTGGAATGCCTTCAAAATAATATTGCAAAAATACACATATAAATTTATCCCTGTTGGAAACAAATACAAAAGAAGCAAATTGAAACCAATGTGGCTAACCAGTAAAGTAATTCATGAAATAAATAACAAGAAAGCGGCATTTAAACATTACAAAGCTGAGGGATCAGCAGAGGCATTTGCAGAATACAAAAATGTCAACAAAACCTGTAAAAAGGCTATTAAATTAGCTAGACTGGAGAATGAAAAAAATATTGCTAAGGAGAGCAAAAGCAACCCAAAAAAATTCTTTAAATACATTAATGGCAAAAAATTAAAGTCTGATAATGTTGGGTCCTTGTTAGCTGAAACGGGTGAGATGGTCAAAGGTGACAGAGAGAAGGCAGATATTTTAAATAATTTCTTTTCTTCTGTTTTTACCAAGGAAGACCCATTGGACAAGAATCTGCAAACTACTTTTACAGAACAGGCACAGCAAGCATGGGACTGGCTAACACAAGAAAAAGTGTTAAAACAATTGAATGGTGTCAAGGTAGACAAGGCTCCGGGGCCAGATGGTATACACCCACGGGTACTTAGGGAGCTAGGCCAGACCCTGGCCAGACCGATATATCTGATTTTCAGGGATTCTTTTATTTCTGGTATGGTGCCCATGGATTGGCGTAAAGCAGATGTGGTGCCCATATTTAAAAAGGGATCAAAGTCCCAGCCAGGAAATTACAGACCCGTAAGCTTGACATCTGTGGTAGGGAAGCTGTTTGAAAGGTTGCTAAGGGAATATATTCAAGAATTCTGCTGGAACAGGAATATCATTAGCAATAGCCAACATGGCTTTGTGAAAGATAGGTCTTGTCAAACGAACTTGATCGCATTTTATGAAAAAGTAAGTAATAATATAGATGAGGGAGAGGCGGTTGACGTGATCTATTTAGACTTTGCCAAGGCATTTGATACGGTTCCACACAAGAGGTTACTCTACAAATTGAATGAAATAGGACTAGGGCAAAATGTTTGTGAGTGGATTGGAAATTGGCTGAAAGATAGAATGCAAAGAGTGGTAGTAAATGGCAAGTTCTCCAGTTGGATAAACGTGATAAGTGGAGTGCCTCAGGGATCTGTCCTGGGTCCTCTTCTTTTTAATTTGTTTATTAATGACCTCCCAGAGGGCATAGGAAGCCATGTATCAGTGTTTGCCGATGACACAAAATTAAGTAAGGTAATAAAGTCTGAACTGGATGTGTCTTCATTACAAGAGGACTTGGACAAATTGAGTAACTGGGCAGGCAAATGGCAAATGAGATTCAATATAGACAAGTGTAAAGTTATGCATTTTGGGTATAATAATAAAAATGCAACATATAGTTTAAATGGTGTTTCTCTGGGGAAATCTACTAATGAAAAGGATTTAGGAGTAATGGTAGACAATAGACTTTGCAGTAGCATGCAGTGCCAGCTGGCAGCTGCAAAGGCCAATAAGATATTGGCATGTATTAAAAGGGGTATTGACTCAAGGGAGGAAGATATAATTATGCCTCTTTACAGGTCCATGGTAAGACCCCACCTAGAATATGCTGTTCAATTCTGGGCGCCCTTTCTGAAGAAGGACATTATGGAACTAGAGAGAGTGCAGAGGAGGGCTACAAAACTAGTAAGGGGAATGGAATGTTTTAGTTATGAAGAGAGGCTAGAAAAGTTAAACTTGTACACACTAGAGAAACGGCGTCTTAGAGGGGATATGATAACACTATATAAATATGTTCAAGGCCCATATAAAGGGCTTTCAAAAGACCTGTTCATTAACAGAACAGTACACAGGACAAGGGGCCACCCGCTTAGACTTGAGGAAAGGAGATTTAGTCTACAACAGCGGAAGGGTTTCTTTACAGTAAGGACAATAAAGGTATGGAATGCACTTCCGGAGGAGGTGGTGCTATCAAATACATTAGATGCCTTTAAAAGGGGCCTGGATACTTATTTAAAAGAGCATAATATAGAGGGCTATGCACGTTAGTATTGGGATTAATATTTAGTTAGGGCTTGTTGATCCAGGGAGAAATCTGATTGCCATTTGGAGTCGGATGCCTTCTTTTGGGTCAGCGATGGTAAACAGGAATAGGAAAAGGGTTGAACTGGATGGACGCAAGTCTTTTTTCAACCTAGATTACTATGTAACTATGTAACTATGTAATATTGAATACCTTTCTAGCTCAAAACAACACTGAGAATTATGACAGTAAGTTTTAATGCAAATAGCATGTTGATCAAGGGAAATGTCTGACTACATTTTAGAGTCAGGAAGACAATGTTCTTATCCACTTGGGGTTTAATTAGAAATGGATTCAGTAGAGTTTGCCTTCCTCTTGATCAACAAGGGTAAGCTAAACTTTATGAACACCCTTTTTAAGCCTTTTCAACTATGACAGGGCTGTCCAAGTTCAGTCCTCTAGGGCCACCAACAGGCCAGGATGTAAGGATTTCCCTGATTAAGCACAGGTGAGTTAATCAGTGGATCATTCATTGTGATTGACTAATTCACCTGTGCTTAATCAGAGAAATCCTTACATCCTGGCATGTTGGTGGCCCTTGAGGACTGGACTTCAACAGTCCTGAACTATGATATGTTACTATATAGACCATTCAAGTAGTTAAAGTCTCAATTTAAGTCAATGGTTTTTGCTGATATTTATTTGTCTCCTACAGTACAGGTGGTTGGCTGCAGTTCTAATAATTATGCAGCTATCATCTGCTGTCCTGTCAAAAGATCTGCTCCCCTGGGAGCAAGTAAGTCAGGACTGCATGTATGCCCTAAAGCTCCAACAGAAAAGCAGATCAAGGGATTGAAAAGAGACCCCAATGCTCTCTCAGTGTAACTATGCCACATCTAGGTGTTTCCTGTCCTGTGAAATGCAGGTCCACATAGATCCTCTCTATTGAGCTTGAAAGCCAGACACAGAGGGTCTTTCAGGAATATATTTTTGATATGTATATTTAAACTTTCTCTCCTCAATGGCACATGAAAGTGAAAAACATGACTTTAAAGGGATAGTAATACTTAATAATTACTAACACCTATATTAAAGTCATATTAAAAAGAAATGTACAGCCACCAGTGTCATCTGTCAAACCTTTATGGTTTGAGAGATAATTGCTCCTAAAGTTGCCCTCCCCCTTCCCCGAAGTCAGCGTTCTAGCTGACTGCAGGGAAGCCAGTCATCCGACTTTCAGGCGGCTCTGCAGCACAGCCGTGATCGCGTTAATAAAAAAGAAATCTTTCACTGAAATGGTCTTCTATATGTGCTTGGTTTGCTCTTGGTTTGCAAGCACATGTAGAAGACCATTTTAGTGAAATATTTTTTTTATTAACGCGATCGCGGCTCTGTTGCAGAGCCGCCTGATGATCATAAGACCGGATTTCCCTTCAGTCAGCTACAACACTGACTTCGGGGAAGGGGGAGGGAGAGGGCAACTTTAGGAGCAATAATCTCTCAAGCCATAAAGGTATGAGAGATGACACTGGGGGCAATACATTTCTTTTTAATATGACTTTAATATAGGAGATTAGAAATTATTAAGTATTACTATCCCTTTAAGCACCACTGATGGGCCACCATGCCATAGAATAATATACCTTATTTTGTTCATTTTCAGCAGGTGCTCATCACATTCTTTGTGTCTCCCTAAGCTCGAAGGGCTTCCCATGTATGGGACCTTGTTCCCCATTTGCTTAGAGAGAATCTGCTGCACCTCACCTAGGGGGACGGCGTAGGCAAAAATGTATGTCTTTGATTGAGCTGATTTTCTCGTGTGGAGAGGATTTACCTAACATTTTGGAACTGAACTGCCTGTGAGTGGGACCATTCTGATATAGACATGGATATTTCCACTCTGCAATAGCACATGGGATTGGGATTGAAAAATATTGCTTGAAGCACCACGGAGGGCCACCATACCTTAAACAAAAACACTTTATTGTGTTTTTTCCTCATCACGTTCCATGTGTCTACCTAAGCTGGAAGGGCTTTCCAAGCATGGCCCTTGCTCTCCATGTGCTCAGAGGGAATCAGCAGCACCACATTACTGAGGACCACATAGGCCAAAACACATCTGTGATTGAGCTGATTCTCTCGTGCAGAGAAGATTTAACTGACATTTTGTAGTTGACCTGCCTGTGAGTGAGGCCATTCTGATTCTAGCACATGAGAGTGAAAAATGGGACTTGCAGCTCCTTGAAGTTTAATTTTCTTTGTTCTTGGTTAGTGCTCGTCACATACTTTGTATCCCGGTGCCCGTGATTGCCTCCAGTGGTGCGAGGCGGTATTGGCGACCTTGCTCTTGCCTTGGTTGTCGCTCAAATGATTACTCGCTATTCTTATAGGCCACTGGGAAGTGATGTTGGTCTCCGCCCATATTCTAGCCTTATAGGCCTCAGGCGAACTATACACCTTTGCCCTTTCGTGGTGTACCTGAGCATTGTGCTTCTGTGCTCCTATTACTGATTCCTGTGTATGACTCCTGGCTTCATCTGACTTCCGTTCCGGTTGACCCCTGGCTTCGTCTGACAACCCGATCCGGCTGAGACCCCTGGCTTCGTCTGACTACCCGATCCGGCTGAAACTACTGGCTTCATACTACCATACCTCCCTGCTTTGGTTGACTCTAGCTCTGCTGTGCTCCTGACTCAGGTTGACTTTCCTCCCACGACCTACCCAGCTCAGCATGACTTCCTTCCCTGGCCTCCCTAGGCCTAGTTGAGATCGTTCTTACTGCTCCTTTGCAGTAGCTAGCACTCGTCAGCCTTGTCGGTTTCCTGTTGCGGTTGAGCTTGGGTAGCCAGTTGGGTCCTCTAGCATTCTAGGGTCTGTCACCTCTGTCTGTCGGTTCACCCTAGCTCTCTAGAGTAAGTCACCATTGCCTGTCTAGTCCCTAGCGTACTATGGCCTGTCTGTTGCCTGGTTGTCTCCAGCGTTGGAGAGATGCTCTCGCTCCTTTGGTGCCCCAGCGTTCTGGGGTAGTGTCCATACTATCCTCCTACTGGTCTAGTGAAGGTTTGGGGAAGTGTCGTTGCACTGTCCTCTTATCTGGTCTGGTGAAGGTTGGAGAAGTATTCTCTCTCCTAGTAGTGCTCCAGCATTCTGGAGTATTGTCGGTGTGCCATCCTTCCACCTGTCTAGTGAAAGGCTAGGGAAGTGTCTTTGCACTGTTCCTATACTTGGTCTCATGAAGGTTGAAGCAGGGCTATTGCTCTTAGTATATGCTCCAGCATTCTGGGGAATCACATTATTCCTGTCCTCATGCCTGTCTAGTGAAGGGCTGGGGAAGTGTTGTTACACTGTTCCCATGCCTGGTCTCGTGAAGTTTGGTGAAGTGTGCTCGCTCCTTGTATATGCTCCAGCGTTCTGGGGTATTGCCTACGATTCTGTCTTCAGGCCTGTCTAGTGAAGGGTTGGGTAAGTGCCCTGGCACTGTTCCTATACCTGGTCTAGTGAAGGTTGGCAAGACATATAATTTCCTTTATCTTTATTAATAAAGCTTCATTTTATTATATCTGTACTTGTCAAGTGTTGTTATTTCCTAGTCACTCCGTGACACTTTGTAGGTAACTCAGGAGTTTGTGATATGTATATGAAAACTTCATCTCTGCTATGGCACATGAAAGTTAAAGTCATGATTGGAAGCACCACCACGAGGCCACCATGCCTAAGACCAAAACTCTTTTTTGTTTGTTTTCAGTAGGAGCTTGTCACATTCTTTGTATTTAAGTCTCCCTAAGTTAGAAGGACATCAGAGTCATGGACGTTTGTTCTTCATGTGCTGAGAGGTAAATAGGCTGCACCACATCGACAAGGCCCACATAGGCCAAAACATTTTGACATTTTGGAGCTGGACTGCCTGTGGGTGGGACCATTCTGATATGGATATACACGTTTCTTCTCTACAGTGACAAATGGGAGTGATGTCACTGAGAGACCACCATGCCTTAGAACAAAACACTTTATTTTGTTTGATCTTGGTGGGTGCCCATCACAGTCTTAGTTTATAGGAAACCCAGGATTTATTTTTGTGAGAGCCACCAACTTCCAGATATGTTCCAGCCAAGACAGTCCGTTATATTATCCACTGAATGGCTGATAGGAGTCATTTTGAGGGTGAACAGGGCAGCCCACTCACTAGATCAAACTTAGCAAAAAGTGATAATTGTCCATTTTTTTGTGCTGTAAGAGATCCAGTTAAAAAAAATACTAAAGGCTTTCTTTATTTTTTTTTTGTCGCACAATGTACTGTAATTTTATCTTAGAATGCATTCAGGGCTTTTAAAGAAAGAGTTAAGTGTATTCACACTGTGTCCATAATTGTACCGCAGTACATAAAAATAGGGATTAACTATAAATATGTATACTTACCATGAAACTGCTGTCAGGATTTATTTGAAGAAAGAGAGCAGTACAAAAAAAATGGCAGAAAGTATTCAGTAGCCTTTGTTTTGTTTGATTGATTTGTATAGAATTTTGATTTCAATTCAGTCAAAATATCTTGTAAAAATCTGCTATATTGAAGCCTACAGTAGCAATTTGGCTTCCGCACTAACAGTTAACCCTTTGAGTGTCAGAGGGGTATGCAAAACATTTCTCTGCAATGCGTTGCATAGCCCATGGGCACTCAAAGGGTTAAAATAAATTTGCTTCTGATCAGAATAAGTCAGTATTATTTTTCTGTGGAAGTCTTATGCCTTCAAGGGGTTACCAATGATCCCCAACCATCTGGGCCCTGTAAAGCAGTTTAGGGTTTGAATAACTGAAAATTAAAGGAAAATTAAATCTTCTAACAATTTCCATAGATTGCCATAAGATCCAAATGGACAATGTGAATCCTTTCTTTGTGGACTAATTCCTCTAAATGTATATTTAATTAGTACTGGATTTCATATCTGAAGAAGACAAGATTTTTTGTTGCTGATTTTCCACCCAGTAAAGCCTTGCTCCCTTCCTTTCTATCAGCAAGTGGAATTTGGGGTGCTGAGCAAAGATGGGTGAAAATGTTCTTCTAAGAAGAGTTTCCTGCAAAGAAAGTTACTTTTTTACTTCTTCAGAAATTCGCCTGAAAGTACAGTTTTTACACTTTTTTTTTCATATTGAATAGACCCCCCCCAACCTTGTCCCACTAGTAGCCGTTGATCCACACATACTGACCTCCAGCCTTGTGCAATGAATAGCCATAGAATCACATATACTAGCCCTGTGCCTTGTCTCATTGCACTGGTAGCCATAGAACCACACATACTGACACCCAGGCTTGTCCCACTGCACTGGTAGCATAACATCCACACATACTGAACCACAGGCTTCTCCCTCTGCACTGGTAGCCATTGAACCACACATGGTCACTCATTAGCAGATACTGTCTTGTCTACCTAATACTGAAAAAGATTTACCATCCCTGATTTGAGGTACACAGGTATCAAGGGACACTCAAAAATAACAAATTAGTCTAAGCACCAAGTATGCTCTGTGAACACTTATCAGACCAATATCCAGGAGATATTGGGATTACCAACCCTGAAAAGGACCTATGAGGCTGAAAAATGTGACGATCTATTACATGGAATCCACCCCATTTATGAAAAATAAGCATTCCATTTGAGAAGTATTTTTCAGCTGCATTTTTTTCATCTGAATGTCTGGACCATTTTCTTATGATTCTAGTATTCAGTCTCCATATAGAACAAATTAATCAATATTTATTTGTGTTAATTTAAAGAGAGCTTTGCGGATTACATATATTTTTAATGTGGTATTTTAATAAACAGTGTTATAATGCAAATACAAATATTTTTGGTGCTATTTTACTATAAAAGTATTATAACTTGTTCTGACTTTTGAGACAATCCTTAATTCAGATAGAATCCTGCTGATAAAGTAGAATGGAGGGCAACACAGGGCCATCTGATTTTGGAGAGTGACAATTCATACCACATATTATAAATCGACTCCAGTGGTCAATATTTAAGGACATTCAAATCAGAAGTGAATAAAGCTTTATACAACATAATGATAAAAGAGAAAAACAATTCCTTTTTATATAAACCCCCTGGGGGCCCTCTTATTATTTTCTAACAAAAATAAAGAAAATTATTGTGAGATACCTGGGGCATCCAATCATTTCTGGAATAAAATGTCTCAGTTGGTTGACCTCCATCTTTAAAGGAATAGTTGTTAACGCATCAGCATGCATCAAAAACTACCCATGTGCTGAATCATTTAGAAAAGGAGGAAGATGTTTATTTATTATGTTAATGGATTAATCTGTTATCTACCACAGCTGAGAACAAACACATAACAAATTGGAATAATTTGGGAGCAAACCAAAGGCATCATAGAAGAAATTTAAATTCATTAAATTAAATACAGCTTTAGTATCAAAGAAGACTATTGTACTAAAAACTGCAGCAATTCTGAACCATAAAAATGTCATAAATCATCTTGAATTGTGGGTGTAGCCAAAACTATCTAAGTGTCCCTGGACCACTTTATATATCTCTTTACATGACTATGATATCATATCATTCACTAGATGCCAGAGAGATTGTTCTAGCAGCCAAAATGCTGAATTTTTTTTTACCTTGTTTGTTTTAGGCTAGGAGTGTTTTATGCACCTGTCAGGCTTGTTATGGTTGGAGCATAGGAGCAGGGAATGCTATCTCTTGCCAGACACCCCTACCAGGTGATCCACAGAGGTGTACAGGTAGAACACCTAGGTAGTAGTGACAGCATGGGAGTGCAAGGGTTAAGCAAAGCGTAGTCAAAAACAGTCCAGAAGATCGGGGCAGGCGGCAATCAGGCAGAATCAGTAAAACTAGCCAAGGTCAGGAAACAGGCAAGCAGGGAAGTCCAAGAGGCAAGCAGAAGGTCAGACAATGGGAAATCCAGCAGAGGGTCTGTAGCACAGCAAGGAAAGGGGCACTGAGCACTGGAAGCTTAGAGCACACAGGAACCAAAGTTCTGGAACACTGAAGCAAAGTGGACACAGCCTGAGGGGTTTTTATAGTGTCATGGGTTTTCACCCCTCCCCTCTGTTGAACAAACCTCTCACTGGACTGGCCAACAGAGGGGTGTGCAACCACAGCACCTGCCTCACTGTTTACCTGGAGGCACACTATTGGTGGACAGTTGATGAGAGAGGCAGGCTTCACCTCTCCCCTACAGGTGTACAACACCATGATTTGATCTGGGCACCCTGTGGATACCTTACCTGGAGACTCCTTCAACTTTAGGCCATGGCTTAGGCCTACCGCACTATCGCAATCGCGACCACAATCGCGACCGCGACCGCAACCGCGGGCAGACGTCGCTACTCGAGGCAGCGACTTCGGCCTACTCAGTGATCGGGGAGTATCTGGGAAGCCCCCAGCAGCAGCGGATGGCTGGCACATGGAGGTAGGAGCTAGAGGGGCATGACAGTACCCCCCTCCTATGAGCGACCTCCGGGCGCATCTAGGTGCCGGATGTTCAGGATGGGCTCGGTGAAATGCCCTAAGGCATGCTGGGGCATGGATATTGGCGACTGGTTGCCAGGATCGATCCTCGGGTCCATACTCCTTCCAGTGTATTAGATACTCTAGTCTTCCTCGATGTATATGTGAGTCCATGATTTCTTGAACCTCGAATTCTTCTACATTGTTCACCACTATTGGAAGAGGAGGAGTAGGTGGTCTCCTTTGAGTGGTGTCGGGTATCCATCTTTTGAGAAGCGACACATGAAATGTAGGATGGGTGCGCCATGTAGTAGGTAATTGTAAGGAAACTGCAGCAGGGCTAATGATTTTTGTGATGGGGAAAGGCCCCAAGAATTTGGGTCCCAATTTCTTGGTAGGGCAAGACATTTTGACGTGCTGAGGACAGCCATACCTTATCCCCAACCTGGTATAAGGGGGAAGGTTTACGTCGCCGGTCAGCTTGGTTCTTGTAAGACTGTTGTGCCTTTTTTAATGTTTCTTGTAATAGAGTAAAACCTTGGTTCAGTAGTTGAAGACGGTCTGTAGCCTGAGGGACCATGGTAGTAACAGGTAGTTGAGGAATATAAGGTGGATGATAACCATAAGTGGCCTTGAAGGGGGACATGCCTATAGAACTGTGTAGATGGTTGTTATAAGAAAATTCTGCTGTTGGTAGCAGGGACACCCAGTCATTCTGAAGATGGGTGACATAACAACGTATATATTGTTCAAGCGTTTGGTTAGTTCTCTCTGTCTGACCATCAGTTTGAGGATGGTATGCGGATGACAAGAGTCTTTGTATACCCAAACCGTGACAAAAGGCAGACCAGAAATGAGAGGTAAATTGGACACCACGGTCAGAGAGGATGGTTTGTGGAATACCATGAAGGCGGAAAATTTCTTTGATGAACAAGTCTGCGGTCTCGGCAGCTGTAGGTAATCCAATAACGGGGACAAAATGTGCCATCTTGGTTAGGCGGCCTACAACCACCATTATAGTGGTGTAACATTGTGATGGCGGGAGTTCCACAATGAAGTCCACAGTTATGTCAGCCCAAGGACTTGTTGGTACTGGTAACGGTTGTAGTAACCCAGCGGGTCTTGAATTAGTAACTTTGGCTTGCCCACACACATCACATGATTGTATGTATTGTTCAATGTCTTTTTTCATACCAGGCCACCAGAATTACCGTTGGGTGAGTTCTGTGGTTTTCTTAATACCTCCATGGCCTGCTAACGGGTGGTCATGTACTGTATGAAGTACATTGGTACGAACTTCAGGAGGAACGAAAAGAAGAGTGTCTTTGTACAGCAGCCCATGTTTTTTGATAAGGCAAGGATATTGACACAGGTAGAAATCTGCTTGAGAATGGGTCTGCAAAGCTTCTAATAGAGAGGAGTGAGTAGCCAAGAAATTACCAGGTTGGAGGATAGTATCCGTATCTGTATCTGTATGGGGTCCATGTAGACGGGACAAGGCATCCACTTTTCCATTTCGTGATCCTGGTCTATAAGTGATATGCAGGTTGAATCTGCAGAAGAACAGAGCCCATCTGGCTTGTCTAGGACATAGACGGCGAGCCCCTCGTAGATACTCTAAATTCTAGTGGTCAGTGAACACAGTGATTGGATGGTTAGCCCCCTCCAAGAGGTGACGACATTCCTCCAATGCCATTCTAATGGCTAGTAATTCTCTGTCTCCCACGCTGTAGTTAGTTTCCGCTGGGGATAATCGTCTAGTAAAGAAAGACACAGGATGAAGCGTCTCACTTTCTCCTTGTCGTTGTGATAGGATGGCCCCTGCGGCTGTCTCTGAGGCATCAACCTCCATAAAGAATGTTTTTTTAGTGTCTGGCAGTACAAGAATGGGGGCTGACGTGAACCTCTGTTTAAGTTCATCAAAACCATGTTGTGCTTGAGGTGACCAGGCAAACGGGACATGTTTCTTGGTTAGCTGGGTGATGGGAGCGATAACTTTAGAGAAACCGTGGATGAATTTTCTGTACAAATTTGAGAACCCCACAAATTGTTGCACAGTTATAACAGAAATAGGAACAGGCCAGTCCAAGATGGCTGATACCGGTTTGGGGTCCATTTTGATATTCCCGGGAGTTAATATGAATCCCAAAAATTCAACAGATGTTGTCTCAAACACACATTTTTCTAATTTCGCATAAAGTCCATGTTGCTGAAGCCGAGAAAGGACACGTTTAACATGCTCCTGATGGGTGGTAAGCTATGGTGAGTAGACTAAGATGTCGTTGAGATATACCACTACGAATATGTCCAACATATCTCGGAATACATCGTTGAGGAAATGTTGAAAGGTGGCAGGGGCATTACAGAGCCCGAACGGCATGACCTGGTATTCATAGTGGCCTTATCCGGATTGGAAAGCCGTCTTCCATTCATGCCCTTTTTTATGCGTACCAAATTATAGGCTCCTTGTAAGTCCAACTTAGTTTATATTCGTGCCTCTCTAAGTTGATTCATTAACTCTGAGATTAAGGGCAATGGATATTTGTTTTTGATGGTAACCTTGTTAAGCTCTCTATAGTCCACACAGGGCCGGAGGCCTCCATCTTTTTTTCAGACGAAAAATATGCCAGCCCCGGCAGGAGAAGTGGATGGCCTTATGAATCCATTCCTTAGGTTCTCTTCTATATAGTCCTTTAAGGAGCTTAATTCAGTTTCAGAGAGAGGAAATATACGACCAAACGGAATGGGAGCCCCAGGAAGCAAGTCTATAGGACAGCCATATGGACGGTGTAGGGGCAGTTTGTTGGCTTCTTGTTTGCTGAAGACTTGGCTGAAAGCACGATAGGGTATCGGTATTTCCAATATCTTAGAAGAAGTAGCATGCAAGGTGGAAACTGTGGTGTGAGAGAGACAGTGTTCTTTACAGTAGGATGACGCAAAGGTGATTTTTCCTGTGGACCAATTAATGGTGGGGTTATGGTGTTTAAGCCAAGGAAGGCCAAGGATAATGGGAAACAAAGGCGATTGTACCAAATTAAAGCTAAGCATCTCCACATGCTTAGCCCCAATGCTCACAGTGAGAGGTATAGTCTCTGTGGTGACAGGTCCGGAGTTAATGTTGCTGCCATCAATAAGAAGTATTGTGAGGGGTTGTTTCTTTAGTCGTGTAGGTATGTTCAGACTCTGGGCTAACTTGTAATCCAAGAAACAGTCACTTGCCCCGGAGTCAATGATAGCATCTTGTGGGATCTTGTTATGCGTCCACTGTAGGGAGACAAGAAGAGATAAATGAGGAGCTGTTCAACCGAGGAGTAATGGGTACTGTGCTTGATCTGGCTTACCTCTGGCTGCCAATTCAGGACAGAGACGGACTTGGTGACCAGAGCCACCACAATAAAGACAAAGGTTCATGCATCTCCTCCTGTTCTTTTCAGTTTCAGTGAGTGGTCCATGAGTAGCACCCAGTTGCATGGGTTCCTCTGAAGTGATACCAGGAATCAAGGAGACAGGTAACGGAGGACGAGGTGTAGAGGTTGAACGGAGAGGAAGGTTAGTGGTACGCTCCATGCGTCTCTCCCGGAGTCTCCGACCTATCTTGGTTACCAGGACGACTAGATCATCCAGAGAGTCTGGGATGCCAGTCCGAGCTAGTTCGTCCTTTAATGAGTCAGCAAGACCCAGGCGGAATTGGTCACACGAGGCAGTTTTGTTCCATTCCATTTCTACTGCTACTCTCCGGAATTCTGAAGCGTAATCCTCCACAGGACGGCGCCCCTGTCTTAGTGATCTCACAGTGGCCTCAGCAGTGGCCATTTTATGGGGATCATCATAAAGGGCACCCATTGCGTGACAGAAGGCAGTCCAGGAGTCTAGGATAGGGCTGTTAGCATGTAGTAGGTGATGCGCCCATGACAGAGGAGCATCTGTGAGTAGTGATAAGGCAGTACGAACTTTAATAAAGTCTGTGGCATATGTCCTAGGTTTCAGGACGAACAACAGTTCACAGGACGTGATGAATGACCGGTATTTACTATGATCTCCGGAAAAACAAGCAGGAAGCTTGACATGTGTTTCTGGAGTGGCAGTGGCCCCAATACCAAGGGGTCCCGCTTCATTCGCTGAGGGTGGTTGATACATAGCTGGAGGTGTCACTGGAGCAGGTTGTAACCCCTGGAACTGGGCTTGTAAAGCATCTTGGTTTTCTTGTATACCTTGTACCGTGTGGGATAATGTAGTGAGTTGCTGAGTCAGTGACGCGATAGTATCAATCATCCCTGTCAGCTCCATGGGGCTTCAGTGTAATGTCAGGCTTGTTATGGTTGGAGCGTAGGAGCAGAGAATGCTATCTCTTGCCAGACACCCCTACCAGGTGATCCACAGAGGTAAACAGGTAGAACACCTAGGTAGGAGTGACAGAACGGAAGTGCAAGGGTTAAGCAAAGCGTAGTCAGAAACAGTCCAGAAGATCAGGGCAGGCGGCAATCAGGCAGAATCAGTAAAACTAGCCAAGGTCAGGAAACAGGCAAGCAGGGAAGTCCAGGAGGCAAGCAGAAGGTCAGGCAATGGGAAATCCAGCAGAGGGTCTGTAGCACAGCAAGGAAAGAGGCACTGAGCACTGGAAGCTTAGAGCACACAGGAACCAAAGTTCTGGAACACTGAAGTAAAGTGGACACAGCCTGAGGGGTTTTTAGTGTCATGGGTTTTCACCCCTCCCCTCTGCTGAACAAACCTCTCACTGGATTGGCCAACAGAGAGGTGTGCAACCACAGCACCTGCCTCACTGTTTACCTGGAGGCACACTATTGGTGGACAGTTGATGAGAGAGGCAGGCTTCACCTCCCCCCTACAGGTGTTCAACATCATGGTTTGATCTGGGCACCCTGTGGATACCTTCCCTGGAGACTCCTTCAACTTTAGGCCATGGCTTAGGCCTACCGCACTATCTCAACCGCGATCGCAACCGCGACCGCAACCGCGGGCAGATGCCGCTACTCGAGGCCGCGGCTTCGGCCTACTCAGCGATCGCGGAGCATCTGGGAAGCCCCCAGCAGCAGCGGATGGCTGGCACATGGAGGTAGGAGCTAGATGGGCATGACAGCACCAGGCAATAGTAGATACCTTCTATAAGAACATTACCTTAATACCAAATGACACAGAGAGAGAGATAATTAAGGGAGAGAGGAGCAGGAGAGCGGTAAAGTGGGGAAGATATAGGCGACGAGGAGATGGAGATGGGAGTGAACTCCAGCAGTCCTGCTTTATAGGCAGGGATGTGGGCAATTTAATACAGTGGGAAAAGATGCCTTCCACCTCCAGGGGAGATGCACTAAGGTATGATAAAGAGGTGATTAGACATGTGCGAATTCATTCGGAGACATTCGGATTTCGTCGAAAATGGGGTCATTCGGAGACATTCGGCCAATCCGAAACTCAAGGGTCATTCGGAAAAAATGATCCGACTCCGAACAGCCCAGGTCCGAAATTCGTCGAAACTTTCGGAAGTTTCGGCAATCGACACATTTCCAAAAGTTTTGACTACTTTTGACCAGGACATTTTGTACTTCCTGTGCGCGCTCAATTACTTTCCCTCCATAATTTTCCCTCCATGTCTCTAGTCCAATTCCATTCTCCGTTTCATGCACTACTTCCCTCTTTTGTCTGTATTCGAATAGCCTTCTTCGTTTCATGATGGGGGTTGGACTAATGACACAGTCACACAGACAGACTGCCTGCATTTCCTCATTGGGTTGTTGGAGCTCAGAGAGAGAAGAGATTAGAGAGTGTACAGTTGTTGTGTAGGCAGGCAGGTAGCATTAGGCTAGGCATAGGTAGGCAGCCAGCATTAGTTCCAGTTATTGCCACTGCAAGAACAAGTAATATTTGTTCCTGTGCAAAATATAAAAAAATATTAGGTATTTGTTCGAATACAGGACCGGCCCTTACATGGGTCCCAGTGGGTCCATGGACCCAGGCGGCACTTTGACAGGGGCGGCAATTTGCCGTCCCATAGCATGTTTATTTTGTGCTCTTCCGCCATTTCTGTTTTGCAGGGTGTCCCATCAGTGTGACTGTCAGCAGCCGGGCAGCCCTATGCTCACTCAGTGGTGATGCCTGCTGGCTGCTTCAGTGACGTGAATTATGTGATAGTGAAACATTATGCCTATTTTGTATTGTTTATCGCCCACCTAAAGTCAAGACTTGAGTAAATAGGTCTACCATCCCAGATTTGCTAGAGAGGTTTTACAAATACAGGAGGGTTCCCCCTGTACAAAATGAGTCTAAACATTTGGGATCCCTAGTATGAGTGCACAACAGTGCATGATGTGTCCTTAACAGGATTGCTGTGAGGTGTCTCCACCCAGAAGGTGCTGGCCGGGCTGAGCTTCAACATTGCGACGAGTGACCAACTAAGAGCACCGTGCCGTGCAGCCATAGCATCACCCCCTCCTACTCTCCGGGTCGCGCTGACTGGCAATAACAGGTGAGTCACTAAGAGATCTGAAGCCTTTCTGGAAGTCCTTTCACTTGGAAAGGGGCTAGGTATTACTTGGGGGAGTTGCCTCGTGTGTAAATAATTTCTAGGTGGGAGATGAATGTGCATCACTTATGTGTTTCCTAACAGTAGTTAGAATACAACTCCCATCATCCCCTGATTATGACACTGGGAAATGCCCAGCAATTACCGTAGAGCCCTGTATTGCACACTCACGGAAAACGGTGATATTGCTATACTAAGACAATGCTGTGGACCCCTCTTCAGTATAGATGTCAAGCATTTTTTTTATTTCTCTCCTGTGTTGCAGTTTGTTCACAACAGAATGTCTCAATTTTTCTTTTTAACCCTTTGAATGCCAGAGTGGTATGCAACGTATTGCTTTGCAATGCATTGCGTACCACTCTGGCACTCAAAGGGTTAACACATTACATCTATCACATTACAATCATTGATGTTTATTCTTGATGTAGTATGAAACTCTACAATGTATATACACATAGAGTTATCTGATATGAGGGGAAATCAGGATAGGAAAACGAGAGAGAGGAATTTGGGTACTAAAGAGGGACAGTAGGGTAGGAGGCTGGTACCAGAAAATGAAACCTTAATCTTTACCCATGTACTAACATAGAATGTGACATGTAGTTTGTCCATATTCGAGTCGACCACTTATGTTGAGTAGGATGTGGCAGGCATGGGTTTTCGATGTCGAGCATATGCTAAATTGAATGACAGGCATGAGGTTTCGATGTTCGAACATATGCTAGATTGAAGGACAGGCATGGGGTTTCGATGTTCGAACATGATAAATTGAATGACAGGCATGGGGTTTCGATGTTCGAACATGCTAAATTGAATGACAGGCATGGGTTTTCGATGTTCGACGTTTGCATTGTGACTGACATCCCATGCTAGAGTAGAGGCATGCACAGACTTTCAATGTATGACAATGTCCATTTTTGGGATGGATCTTTTTCTAAATGCACACCCTGTCTGCAAATAATGATAGCAGCGTGCACGGAGGCGCACTGCTATAATTTAACCCATGTTAAATTCGGCCGAATAATTCGGAATGGATCAGAATTTCTTCCGAATCGAATAGGCCCGGTCCGAAATTAGGATCATCCGAATTAGAAAAAAAAAATTAGTCCGAATTCGAATTTTACCGAAAATTTTGCCCGTGCACAAGTCTAGAGGTGATGGAGTGAAGATGTGTTCTAAACTCTCTGAGTCCTATGTGATACAAACCTCTGACCTAAACTAAAATATTGGGGAATTAAGCTAAGGACCAGCAATAAAGAGCGGAGTCAGCAAAAGGAGTAACCCTTGTCGCATTTAGGGCTGAGGTTAAGGATGGTGATCACAAGGCCAGATTGTACCCCCCAGTGAAGAGCTGAAAGCAATAATAAGGGTCAGAGGAAGAACCAGCTTCCCTAATCTCACTATTGACCTTGAAAAACTGAGAGAAGAGAAAGAGGCCTGATAGGCAAAGAGGCAAAGCAAAGGAAAGAGGTGAAATGAAGAGGAAAAGAAAAGAGGTGAGAGCAACAGAGAGATCCTGAGGGCAGGTGAAAGCAGGGAAGTGGACCTGAGAGGGAACTGAGAGCCACATGAAGATGTTAAGCAAAGAGTATAGGAGAGAAAATGAAAGCAAGAAAAGGTGGAGATCAGAGAGCAAGGTAAGCAGAGGAGAAAGACAGCAGAGGCTGAGAAGAAGTCCAGGGTAAAGAAGGAAAGACAAGAAGAATTCACTAGAGTAGGGTGTTATGGCAAATAGGCAGAGGAAGCGAAAAGGAGGTCAGACAGGGAGAACAGAGGATACTGGAACATTGAAGCAGAAGGGTCAGGAAAGCCAGGGTTAGCCAGGAGGTAGACAGAAGACAACTCAGGAAGCAGGAGGCAAAGTCATGAGGAGAACTGAGTCAGGATTCATGTATAAAAGAAAAGTGGAGTGATTCAGGGGCAAACCTAATGCAACAGATAGACAAATAAAATTCACCAAATACCCATTGATTTAAATGTGGCTTTTTAACACCCTGGATAGTAGACAGTTCACCACCACATGCTTTGCCGTGCGTCGGAGACTTACCTAGAATTCATGGGATTCAATGTTCTATTTAAATCAATGGAAGTGATTATTTGTCCCCGTAATGGCCAGTTAATTTGCCCCGGAATTGCTGCACTTCTTTATACATAAGGCTTAAAATGACATAGAGGTATCCGAGTAAAACATTACAAAATGCAGGACTTTATAATATTACTGAGTAAAACAAGGGCACTCCTAATGCCGAGAGTTGTGCATTTCAAACATTATTGCAGCTCAAACTTCCATTTTTTTGGGTGCAGTAATTCAATAGCCTGATATTTTATGATTGAGCTGTTGCTATACCAGTCTATGGACAGGTCTGGTCAGTTGACCTAAACCTCCATAGATGTCTGTAACAAAAGAACCAGTGCAACAGCAAGTTAACGGTATGTAGGTACTGTGCCCAAAAATGTAAGTTTGATCTGCAATAATGTTTGAGTAGATCATCAATCAGCAGTGGAAGTACCCTTGCATCACTCAGCAGGATAAACCCTGAGATATAAACTGTAAGTTTTCAATATTAAGCATTACTATTCTTTTAAAATATTATCTACAGACTACATGGCATCTACCACTTAGAAAGCCAGCTTTCTTGGTGCTGTTCCACCCAAAAGGGTCCATACCTTCACCTGTGGTGGTACTGCAGAGAGATACAACCCTTTTGGGAATGTTGTATTTCACGTATGGAACTTTCCTTAGAAATATCATTGACTAGAATCCCTCTTCTGATCTTGATCTTCTCCAGACTTCCCACATTACTTCCTGTCTCCATCTGCCTATGCTTTCTGCTGCCAAATCACTGATAACTGCACAGTGGAAAGATACTTTTCCTCTCACCCATGATGAATGGTACTCAAAAGTAGGTGAGTTACTAGGCTTAAAAAAGGGTTAGTCCCCATTTTCCTTACTGTCGTCTTTACACACTGGAATTCCTCTTGTCGGTTAGTTCCTGTCCCTTTACACTTCACGCGGACTCTTCTCTCCCCCATCTACTCTCTTCTTTTCCTTCTTTCTATCTCTCCTTCCCCTGTCTTCCCTACCTTCACCCTTACTCTCCTATATTTCCTTTGAAAATAAAAGACAGTGGGCTAGATTCTATTGCAGGTGATAAATGTTAACACCTATTTTATCAAACATTTTCCTAAAACTGGAGATAAAAGCAGAGATAGAATTAACACCTGCAATAGAATCTAGCCCAGGGTTTCCTCTTTGCTTTAGATATTACTCCGAGTATGAATTTGTTTGTGGACTAACTGAATACCAAAGTTGCTCTATGGATCGTGATCTCTAATACCTTGTATTGTAGATACAAGAAGCTTTGTCTACTGTCTTTCCTTCAATAAAAATCTTAATCATAAAGTATTATCTACATGGAGAGACAGAAAAGCAAAGAAGAGGTTAACTCTGTCTGACTGAACTCCGTGGTTGTTTTTTATGCCTCTAGACATTGAATAGTTTCATCGGCAGATGCTGTGTGTGCTGCTGACAAGCCTGGGGTGACATAGGCCATCTTTGAACTCATCACAGGAAGACCTGTGAATAAGTATGAACCAAAAGTTTGTTACAACAAGATACATAATAGATCACAGATAAAAAAAAACAAATCAATGCTATACATAACTATATTTTCCGGTGAAAAGTAGACACACTCAACACACTTTATCTATTTTCTATCGTGTACAGTTATAAAAGTGATGTCAGTTTTAGTTCTTTTAAAATTAAATTAACATGGGTATTTGTAAGACAAGTAATATGAAACTTGTCTTCTATGGCCAGACACTTCTGTTAGCCCCTATAGATCTTTTCCTTGCTCCTTGGTTCAAGAGATACGCTCTTCAGTCCTGGACCTCAAACTCACCTCACAGCATTTGGCCTTCTTAACCCTCTGAGTGCTCTGCAATGCGTTCCGTACCCCTCTGGCACTCAAAGGGTTAACCTTTTAAGGCCCAAAGGGGATGTATACCCCTCTAGTGATTGAAGGGTTAAAGGAATAGTAAACCTTTATTATGAAAACATGTATATTTTAGGACTTTTCCTTCTGTTTAAAAGAAGGACACTCCCACTGCTGAGAGCTGTTTTGTTCCAAAGGTAGAATGACAATTTTTTTTACGTTAGGTGTGCGTGGGAATCATTGCTCTGCAGTATTTGCTGTATATTTATGTTACGGTTGGCAAGCAAAACCAGGAGTCAGATGGTATAGTTAATAGAACTTTTATTATGAGAATAATGACAGTAATGCAATATATAAATAAACACATAGTGGGTGATTGAAACGGCGAGCACTTTATCAGGAATAGCAGTCTCACAATCTCTGCACCACGCTGTCTGAGACTAGGCCTCAGCCCACTGGAGTCTTGTGGTAAGGTAACACCCAAGAGATACTGACTCAGCCTGTAGTCGGTAGCTTGGAGTCTGCTAGAGCCCTAGGTTAGTACTAGGAAGGATGTCTGAATAAAGGAACCAACAAACTGAGTGAACAGACAGAGCCTACTAGTAAGCACCACATAGGATAGTCAGACGAGCCAAAGTCATACGCGGAGCGGGAAGTCAGCCAGAGCCACAGGTTTGCACCAGAAAGCATATCCACTGAAGCGATGGAATGCTGGATGTGCAGTGGATAGAGCCCCAGGTCAACACCAGAGTGGGTAGTCAGACAAGCCTAGGTCATACACAGAGTGGGTAGTCAGCCAGAGGCATAGGTTTGTACCAGAAAGGATATCTGAGCCAAATTGGAACGCCAAAAAGAATAGTCAGACAGAGCCACAGGTCAACACCAGAATGGATAGAAATACAAGCCGGATCATACACAGGAATCAGGAATGCTAGAATATGAACTGCTCAGAACAACAACGTAAAGGTGACTGAGTCAGTACTCAGTCTGCCCTTTAAACCCCTCCACAGGAAGTAGGTAGGAGGAGCAGCTAGAGGGAGGAAGTAGGTAGGAGGAGACTACAGGAAACAAACACATATAAAACAGAGACCTGCAGCATGCTTAAAACCTCTTGCCTGCAGATGACGCGTGGAAAGACGCAGATTGCCGCTGAAGCGGTGGTGCTGGAAACAAGGTACTGTGACAATTTATTGCTCCAGGTCCTCACGGGTAGGGATGAGTGAAACATCAGTGATTCATTTTGTGGCCCAGTTAAGTGGATCAGAAGTAAATTCTTGACATGCCTGAAATGCTCTGAAAAGCATTACAAAGGGACAGGAGGGGAAGGAGGGACTTTTGCCAGAGTTAAGATTTTGCACTGTGTGTTTCAACAATGATTTATTTGCATATTGAAATAAAGTGTCTCTTTTATACATGACCTAAGCTCTGATAGCTGCCTATGCTGCCAAAGTGCACAGTTGGGATCTTCCCATAGCTTTCTATGGAGCCACACAGGACTGTTTACTGTCTCTGTTGCCCCCCTCTTAACTCTTGAAGTGTCATAGGGATGTGCAGCCCATTGCTCTGTAATGCTTTGCATACTTTTGGGATACTGAAATGTTTATAACATAAAGAACCCCCTGCCCACTTAAAGGGATAGTAATGTTTCATAATAAAAGCAACTCTAATTAATCATCATAGTATTTGGACTTTGGAGAGTGTTATTTCAATTCTGTCAGAGTTGTAGTTCAAGAGTAATTCAATGACAAAATGTCCTCCTCCCGCCCCTTTTACTGATGTAACACTGCTCAGCCAGATCAGAAGGGAGGTACCCAGGTAGACTGCAGAGAGGGACAATCTTCAATTAAAATAAGGGAAAAACCTGAAAAGCTTGTCAAGGGGGGCAGGACTTTCATTGTTTTCATAGGAATAAGAGTTAAAACGAAGTATTACTATCCCTTTAACACTTCTTTCACATATAGCAAAAACCGGAAAAACATCTGTTAGATGTAACACTTCTCAGTTGGCTCTGTCTTTTCATGACTGTAAAGTGCCTTGCAAGTCTTCTGTTTATATGAATCAGCTGATTGGCCAAGAATCTGCCGTGGACCTCAAACAGCTGATCAACTGGGTCATGGAAAACAGATCTGACAGAGAAGCTGTTACATGTAACAACTGTTTTGCTGTTCTCTGTGTCTGTAAATGAACAGTAAAGCAGGACAGTAGGGCTGGTGGTGTTCTTGGTGCTGAAGTCTGAGTGCATCCTTTCCTCTCCCCACTTGCCCTCCTTAACAAATCACCAGCATTATACCAACCCTATATTCAAATTAATAAATGATCTCTCTCTCTCCTTGCATAGATAATTCTTAGTGATTATGACAACAACACTTCTTCCCCCCAGGGCGTTGTGATGGTTACTGTTTTGCATTTTACTGGGAGAGGGGATCCACAGGTTACAGTTCTCCACAGAATGTGATAGTTGCTGCTTCATAACTTCCTGAAAGTTTATAACTTTTGAATAAAACAAAATTCTCCTGAGAATACCCTTGTTTTACTCAGCAGAAAAAAGAGCTATATGTTACTATAATAAAGGTTTATTCTTATAACCACTATAATGTCCATATCAGCTCACACTTAAGTGTGAGCTTAAACTTGACACTCTGTATAATTAAACTCAAATCTAGACATGCGCTTCTCTTTTCTTATTTAGTACACAAACACTTCTCTGTTAATCTACAAGACTACCTGATCAGTATGCTCATTACAGCTCTCCATATTAACTATAATCTCCACTCCACTGCTAACAACTCACTGACTATCCCACACTACCTGAGCAGTATGATCACTCCAGATCTCCGTACTAACTATAACCTCCACTCCTAACAACTCACTGACTATTCCACACTACCTGAGCAGTATGATCACTCCACATCTCCGTACTAACTATAACCTCCACTCCTAACAACTCACTAACTATTCCACACTACCTGAGCAGTATGATCACTCCAGATCTCCATACTAACTATAATCTCCATTGATAACAACTCACTGACTATTCCACACTACCTGAGCAGTATGATCACTACAGATCTCCATACTAACTATAACCTCCACTACTAACAACTCACTGACTATTTCACACTACCTGAGCAGTATGATCACTCCAGATCTCCATACTAACTATAAACTCCGCTCCACTGCTAACAACTCACTGGCTATTCCATACTACCTGAGCAGTATGATCACTCCAGATCTCCATACTAACTATAATTTCCACTCCACTACTAACAACTCACTGACTATTCCACACTACCTGAGCAGTATAATCACTCCAGATCTCCTTACTAACTATAACCTCCACTGCTAACAACTCACTGACTATTCCACACTACCTGAGCAGTATGATCACTCCACATCTCCGTACTAACTATAACCTCCACTCCTAACAACTCACTGACTATTCCACACTACCTGAGCAGTATGCTCATTACAGCTCTCCATACTAACTATAACCTCCCCTACACTGCTAACAACTCCCTGACTATTCCACACTACCTGAGCAGTATGATCACTCCAGATCTCCATACTAACTATAACCTCCGCTACACTGCTAACAACTCACTGACTATTCCACACTACCTGAGCAGAATGATCACTCCAGATCTCCATACTAACTATAACCTCCACTACTAACAACTCACTGACTATTCCACACTACCTGAGCAGAATGATCACTCCAGATCTCCATACTAACTATAACCTCCACTGCACTGCTAACAACTTACTGAGTATACCACACTACCTGAGCAGTATAATCACTCCAGCTCTCCATATTAACTATAACCTTTGCTTCACTACCAACAACTCTCTGTATATACCACAACGCAAGAAAGACGCAGGACTTTCTGCCTTCTCCTTCAGAGCTCCAAAAGCCTGGAATAATCTGAAATAATCAGATCTTCTCCCAGTCTAAAATCCTTAAAAGTAAATGCTTCTTTATATCTAAAAGCAGAATGTAATTGTATATATTATATATATAAGTATATTTTTATGTGTATAAATATAAATTTATGTGTGTATGCATATATGTTTCTCAATTTGTGTAAATATGTAACCCTTTGCTGAAAACTATCCAGGACATACTTAATGAAAGATATCTCAATGTATTCTTCCTGGTAAATCATTTTCTAAATAAATGTAGGACATGGAGTGGGGATTAAGGTGCTTAGAGTACCTTGCCTCAAGGTGAGTGTGATGTAAATCCAACACTGGTTGTGGTTAAGTGAAAGGCCATGTAGGACATGGAGTGGGGATTAAGGTGCTTAGAGTACCTTGCCTCAAGGTGAGTGTGATACAAATCCAACACTGGTTGTGGTTAAGTGAAAGGCCATGTAGGACATGGAGTGGGGATTAAGGTGCTTAGAGTACCTTGCCTCAAGGTGAGTGTAATATAAATCCAGCACTGGTTGTGGTTAAGTGAAAGGCCATGTAGGACATGGAGTGGGGATTAAGGTGCTTAGAGTACCTTGCATCAAGGTGAGTGTGATGTAAATCCAGTACTGGTTGCACCAGACCTCCACATGTGTACTCAGACTAAATTTGGTATAGCATATTTCAATTAACTTTTGAAGATGTAAACACTTCAATAACATATTTTCCTCTTTTGCAAACACCTGATTGTCTCTTTATATGCTATGTTGGTTCACAGCCTGTATTATCCTGCCAGACCCTTGTGTGATGACATAAATCATGTCATTTAAAATAATTAGGGAAGAGTGAATGGCAATTAATTGATATGTGTGTGCTCATTAATCCTACAAAGGAATTCACACATTGCTAATCACAGTCAATCATAATACGGTTGAACCAATTCTCTCATCTTATTTTAGCAGCAAACTCTCTGTGTAAATGTCTTGTAAGCAATTTGTATTCAATTTCTCTGCAAATAAGATCATTGTGCTGTATTGTATAAAGGGATGTATCAAATTCTGCATTTTCTTTTCACAGGAATTTCCATGGAATGAGAGCTATAGTTCTACTTTTCTTGGAAATGAAGGAGAAACTTATCTCTGGAAGGTGTGAAATCTCCAGACAATATTTTCACAACCAAACTTCACCATTCCCACATAGAGTTCTGCTGTTCTTACACCATATTTCTGGTATTCCCTCACTGATGTCACAGTCTACACATTCATATAGTTACATAGTACATAGTAATTTAGGTTGAAAAAAGACTTGCGTCCATCCAGTTCAACCCTTTTCCTATTCCTGTTTACCATCGCTGACCCAAAAGAAGGCATCTGACTCCAAATGGCAATCAGATTTCTCCCTGGATCAACAAGCCCTAACTAAATATTAATCCCAATACTAACGTGCATAGCCCTCTATATTATGCTCTTTTAAATAAGTATCCAGGCCCCTTTTAAAGGCATCTAATGTATTTGATAGCACCACCTCCTCCAGAAGTGCATTCCATACCTTTATTGTCCTTACTGTAAAGAAACCCTTCCGCTGTTGTAGACTAAATCTCCTTTCCTCAAGTCTAAGCGGGTGGCCCCTTGTCCTGTGTACTGTTCTGTTAATGAACAGGTCTTTTGAAAGCCCTTTATATGGGCCTTGAACATATTTATATAGTGTTATCATATCCCCTCTAAGACGCCGTTTCTCTAGTGTGTACAAGTTTAACTTTTCTAGCCTCTCTTCATAACTAAAACTTTCCATTCCCCTTACTAGTTTTGTAGCCCTCCTCTGCACTCTCTCTAGTTCCATAATGTCCTTCTTCAGAAAGGGCGCCCAGAATTGAACAGCATATTCTAGGTGGGGTCTTACCATGGACCTGTAAAGAGGCATAATTATATCTTCCTCCCTTGAGTCAATACCCCTTTTAATACATGCCAATATCTTATTGGCCTTTGCAGCTGCCAGCTGGCACTGCATGCTACTGCAAAGTCTATTGTCTACCATTACTCCTAAATCCTTTTCATTAGTAGATTTCCCCAGAGAAACACCATTTAAACTATATGTTGCATTTTTATTATTATACCCAAAATGCATAACTTTACACTTGTCTATATTGAATCTCATTTGCCATTTGCCTGCCCAGTTACTCAATTTGTCCAAGTCCTCTTGTAATGAAGACACATCCAGTTCAGACTTTATTACCTTACTTAATTTTGTGTCATCGGCAAACACTGATACATGGCTTCCTATGCCCTCTGGGAGGTCATTAATAAACAAATTAAAAAGAAGAGGACCCAGGACAGATCCCTGAGGCACTCCACTTATCACGTTTATCCAACTGGAGAACTTGCCATTTACTACCACTCTTTGCATTCTATCTTTCAGCCAATTTCCAATCCACACACAAACATTTTCCCCTAGTCCTATTTCATTCAATTTGTACAGTAACCTCTTGTGTGGAACTGTATCAAATGCCTTGGCAAAGTCTAAATAGATCACGTCAACCGCCGCTCCCTCATCTATATTATTACTTACTTTTTCATAAAATGCGATCAAGTTCGTTTGACAAGACCTATCTTTCACAAAGCCATGTTGGCTATTGCTAATGATATTCCTGTTCCAGCAGAATTCTTGAATATATTCCCTTAGCAACCTTTCAAACAGCTTCCCTACCACAGATGTCAAGCTTACGGGTCTGTAATTTCCTGGCTGGGACTTTGATCCCTTTTTAAATATGGGCACCACATCTGCTTTACGCCAATCCATGGGCACCATACCTGAAATAAAAGAATCCCTGAAAATCAGAGATATTGGTCTGGCCAGGGTCTGGCTTAGCTCTCTAAGTACCCGTGGGTGTATACCATCTGGCCCCGGAGCTTTGTCTACCTTGACACCATTCAATTGTTTTAACACTTTTTCTTGTGTTAGCCAGTCCCATGCTTGCTGTGACTGTTCTGTAAAAGTAGTTTGCAGATTCTTGTCCAATGGGTCTTCCTTGGTAAAAACAGAAGAAAATAAATTATTTAAAATATCTGCCTTCTCTCTGTCACCTTTGACCATCTCACCCGTTTCAGATAACAAGGACCCAACATTATCAGACTTTAATTTTTTGACATTAATGTATTTAAAGAATTTTTTTGGGTTGCTTTTGCTCTCCTTAGCAATATTTTTTTCATTCTCCAGTCTAGCTAATTTAATAGCCTTTTTACAGGTTTTGTTGACATTTTTGTATTCTGCAAATGCCTCTGCTGATCCCTCAGCTTTGTAATCATATGTCATTCATATGTCATGATGCATACATGTGTCACATGTATGCTTAAACTCGTGTGCACACATTCTTTCACTCCTTTCCACCACACATAAGAGGCTGGTGCATGGAGGTAGAAGACCCTGTTTTCTACCGAAACTCTTTCAAGCTTTGCACATTGTATACCATTCTTTCACTTCTCGAGTGACAGAGGGGTGTCCAACACATTGCATCTCAAATCTATGGATGACCCTTTGCACTCAAAGTGGTTAAAGTAGACCACTCCACTAAATTCAGGTTTAGAAAGGTGTGTGCATGTGTATGTGTGCGTGTGTACATGTATGTGTATAGTGGGTGTACCACTATATCTGTGAGTATGTCCATAGACATGAACAGGTCATGAACAAGCCCATCATGATGCCAGGGGACAGGGAGCCTGAGAGCCTATCCGACAAGGGAGATGACTGCTGTTGCTTTGGACATGCAGGGGGGTCCATCTGGTGAACTGAGCCCCCTTGAAAAATGTAGGATGCTTCAGAATGCTTCTCTTCTTTATAGAGGTAATAGGGATATATCTATATATTGATGTTAGTATCCCTTTATGGGACATTAGTGTCCCTTTAATTAAACATATTTTGTTGTTTCATAGAGTAAAAAAAAATTATGTGGCATAAATCTAATCTCTCAAACCATTACGGTTTGAGAGATATTCAGTGCCAAATTTCCCCCTCCCCTTCTCCTGACGTTAGCGCTCTGCTGACAGCAGGAGATACTGGTCCTGGGACAAGCCGGTGGCTCTTCAGCAGAGCCAAAATAGCAATATTGGAAAATTATTACTTCATTGGAACAGTCTGGTTTGCAGGCACACTTTGTAGATCGTTCCAATGAAGTAATTATTTCCCAATATCGTTATTGCTGCTCTGCTGAAGAGCCGCTTAATGTCGGCCGACATGGATCTCATGCTGTCAGCTTTTTCAGCTGACATCAGGGACCTGGGAACTTTAGATGCGAATATCTCTCAAACCACAAAGGTTTGAGAGATAGGATTTGTGCCACATAATTTATTATTTTTTATTCTACAAAACAACAAAACATGTTTATGGAACATTACTGTCCCTTTAAAGGCCCCAAAAGAAATGTAATTATCTGATTCCATAGTAGCAGACATAATAAGATGATCGTTGAACTTTAACACCTTGAATGTTTTATAGGTCTCCAACTAATTGCAAAGCAATACACTTAAGACATCTTCAGCGCTCAAAGGGTTAACATACCCATTTAACTCAATAGCTACTTTAGGAGTTTCTATTTGATCCCTTCAGTGCAATTGATTTGTCCTACTTGGGCATTTGTCCCTAGTGCGTACATTAGCAGTGATTTATTTAACCCTTTGAGAACCAGAGAGGTATCCAATGTCTTGGACACCTCTCTGGCACTCAGTGGGTTAAACTACTTTGAGGTTGTATTTTTTTCCTTGCTGAGGTGCTTTTGTAATTCAAGAGTTATTCGAGTTTTCTTTTAGCGAAACCTCAATAGTCTTTTCTGATCACTAGGTGGAGATGTTCCTGTCAGGAACTATGAGGAACCACGGTCAGTGACTCAGGCTTTACCACAGAGTGCGTTATCCTATATAATAAAACACTAGATGTATGTTTGTCAGATGCAGTCCTGTGCAGTAGAGACTACTCAAATGCACAGAATGCTGAGTGCAGTTATGCGCAATGGAGACTGCACAAAATACAAATAATGCTAACCGACCAAACCACACCCGCAGAGGAGACCCGTGAGGTGAAGCGCATAGAAGACCTGCGAGGGGAAGCGCTCCAGAACATGGATGTCACCTTGTGGATGTCACACGCTCAAATGCCCGATCAGGAGGAAGAGGAACGTGAGGGCAAAGCCTCAGAGGCCCAACCACGTATGAGCGATGACACTGTTGGGCTTACAGGATCAACCCAAGTCAGCCAGGGATGGTGTGTGCGCATCAGTGAGATGGTCCATAGAAGGGTACTGAGGTAAACTGGAAGTAGGAGGGGGGATCTCTTGACCCCACCAGTTCAGTCAGTATAGTCATATGGGCAGCAGGAAGACAGTGAGTCATCAGCCATGACTGCACACTTTGGCCCATGTACATGGGCTTTTATACTAGTAAAATAATAATTTGTTTGTGGACAGTACTCTGTAATAACTACCAAATTAAAAACATCATGGCAATGGGAATTCCCTTTTCTATTCGGTATCCTTTTAAAAGGTTGCACGCAAAAGAGCATATGACCTCATCCTGCATTGACCATGTCACAATGATAAAAATGGCGACCTGAGAATCTTGCACTGCATGAAAGTGTGAGATTCTCAGGTCGCACTATGAAAAATCGAGCTCAGGTTGGTGCAGAGGACTCACCCCCTGGAGCTGCTCCCTTCTACAAGGCCATGTGGTGCAGGGTTGCTGTCTCAGTACTGCGGGGATGTCCAGTTGGGGTGGTTACCCAGTGCTGTGACAAGTCACCGGAGGAGGTGAAACATGTCCTTGGTATGTGGATTAGTATGGGCCAGTTTGAGATAGTAGAGTTGTGTGGTTGATTATGTGTAGTTCTTTGAGTTTGAGCTTTGGTAATGATGAGATTGCTGTGATTTGGTAAGGGTCAGTGTAGTTCTGTGTGAATGAATATGGGTCATTGGTGATTTGGGTAGAAAAGGGAGACAAACTAATCTCCTATGGGCGGTGATTTAACTAAAGATATTATACACCAGTAATCAAATCTCTGTCATGTGAGATCATTTAAACATTAAAGGGATAGTAACACTTTGTTTTATCTTTATTTTATTTTGTAGGCATTAAAAAAACATGAAGAACGATATAAGTCTTATCTCTCAAACCTTTATGGCTTGAGAGATATTCACAAGCAAAGTTTCCCCTCCCGCCCCTTTTACCTAGTGTAAGCCATCTCTTCTCAGATGTGGAATGCAGTCCATAGATCAGACAGATAACAGAAGGGGACAATCTTCTTCCTATGAGAACAATGAAAGCCCTGCCCCTCTTGACAAGTTTTTCAGCTTTTTCCCTTATCTTAATTGAAGATTGTCCCTCTCTGCAGTCTACTTGGGCACCTCCCTTCTGATCTGGCTGAGCAGTGTGACATCAGTAAAAGGGGTGGGAGGGGGATACTTTGTCATTGAATTACTCTTGAACTACAACTCTGACAGTATTGAAATAACACTCTCCAAAGTCCAAATACTATGATGATTAATTAGAGCTGCTTTTATTTTGAAACATTACTATCCCTTTAAGTTAAAAGCTTTATGATTTCATATACTGTAATACTGAATTTGTACAACTAAAGGTTTGTTCTCTGACTCCAAAGCAGTGGAGTATATTTATCAACTCAGCACACCATAATAATGGTTCAGGAATCAATGGGTGATGTGCTATGCCTGCTAGCCAATTAAAAGTTGCTGGGAAGTTGTTTCAAATTGATATCTTTAAAGTGCAGCCTCTTGTTTCTTAATGACAATATTGATAAAACTTGTTCTTAATGGATGCCCACTTTCTGTCTTGCCAGTCTAGGTACACCTGCTACATGTTCTGAAAGCTGCATTAAGAGTTATCTAAACTGATGCTCCTTTTTAATAGAAAAGAATCTGCTAATGTTTGGATGCTAGTTCAGAAGGAGCCTGAGATATGGTATTTTTATCACTCTCAAATGCTTTCAATTTTTCATTTGAATGATGTCCCATAGCACAAGTGGCTAGCTATATACATGTGTACATCTATACTAACCATACAAAATCTCAACCACACACACTAGGAACAGTAAAAGAAAATCTGAGGAATAAAAGCGGTATGTGTACTATACCAAAAGTCAGAATCGTTAGCACTCACTCCTTCTTTGCACAGCAGGAAGAGCTCCTTTGGACAATTTGGAAACTAAATATACAGTGACATACAGACTCAGATGAAGCTCAGAAGAAAATCAATTTATTTTTTATAAAAGAAGCATATACAAATTAGACATACAGTTTTTCCAAAAAGCCTTTCTCTCAGTGTCCTAGTGATTAATTAGAGACTAAGCTTCTACATATCTATTTTTTTTAGCAATGCGGAACCCTTTGAGTGCCAGAAGGATTGGTAATGCATTGCATACCCCTGTAGTACTGAAAGAGCACAGTCTTTGTCCTGTTGCGTTTTGTGCGTGTGTGATCTCCTGCAGTCTGTCCTCCTGTTTTTCTGTGTGTGATCTACAGCAGTCTGTCCTCCTGTGTATCTGTGTGTGATCTCCTGCAGTCTCTGTTCTCCTACGTGTCTGTGTGTGATCTCTTGCAGTCTCTGTTCTCCTATGTGGCTGTGTGTGATCTCTTGCAGTCTCTGTCCTCCTGCGTGTCTGTGTGTGATCTCCTGCAGTCTCTGTCCTCCTACGTGTCTGTGTGTGATCTCTTGCAGTCTCTGTTCTCCTACGTGTCTGTGTGTGATCTCTTGCAGTCTCTGTCCTCCTGCGTGTCTGTGTGTGATCTCCTGCAGTCTCTGTCCTCCTGCGTGTCTGTGTGTGATCTCCTGCAGTCTCTGTCCTCCTGCATGTCTGTGTGTGATCTCCTGTAGTCTCTGTCCTCCTTCATGTGTGATCTCCTGCACTGTCTGTCCCCAGGTGTGTGTGGTCTGTATATGATCTCCTGCAGTGTCTGTCCTCCCGCGTGTGTCTGTGTATGACCTCTTACAGTGTCTGTCCTCCTGCATGTGTCTGTGTGTAATGTCCTGCAGTCTCAGTCCTTGTGTGTGTAGTCTGCATGGGAGGGCTAGCCTGGGGGTAAGGGGGTTAATGCCCCCTGGGCTGGTGGGCCACTGCCTCAGTCTCCCACTTGCTGCTGTAAATGGAGCTACACTAGTTATACCACAGAGCTACAATCCAAATGGAGCTATGATGTAGCATAACCCATTTCCCTTGTAGACTCTATAGTATCACTAATGTTGCTTTACTTAAACATTTGAGTGCCAGAGAGGTATCCAGCGTATTGCAATGCAATCAAAGGGTTAAATTATAAGGTCCCTAGTATCAGTCCTTTTTTAACTGTAAGCTCTGTGGTATCACTCACCTTACTTTGCAACATTAATGCCAAGTTTAAAACTAAGGAAAAGGTGGGTAGGCTGGAACAGTGGGTCCAAACAATAGTAGAAATGGGCCACTTGAGTGTATTTGCCCCGGGCCACAAGTTGCCAGGCCTCCCTTAGGTCTGTCCTCTTGCATGTGTCTGTGTGTGATATCCTGCAATCTCAGTCCGTGTGTGTGTGTGTGTGATCTCCTGAAGTGTCTGTCCTCTTGTGTGTGTGTGTGTGTGTGTGTGTGTGTGTGTGTGTGTGTGTGTGTCTGTGTATGATCTCCTGCAGTGTATATCCTCCTGCGTGTGTGTGTGTCATTGTGGGATCTCCTGCAGTCTCTGTCCTCATGCTTGTCTCTCTGTGTGTGATCTCCTGCAGTCTCAGTTCTCATTGTAGTGTGTCTGTGCATGATCTCCTATAGTCTCTGCCCTCCTAAATTTTCTGTGTGTCTGATCTCCTACAGTCTCTGTTCTCCTGCATGTGTGTCTGTTAGTGGTCTCCTGCAGTCTGTGCCTTCCTGTGTGTGTGTCTCTGTGTGTGCAATGTCTGTCCTCCTGCGTGTGATCTCTTGCAGTCTCTAACCTCCTGTGTGTGTGTGTGTGTGATTTCCTGGAGTATACATATTAAATGTTACTATCTCTTTAAGAGACCCTGGACAGAGAAGTCAAGTAAGAGAGTTTGGGGCAGAATTTACGAGAGTCAGGGGAGTAGATGTAAGAGATCCATGGGGGTAAAAGTAAGACCTCGGGGGAGGGGAGAGAAGAGAACAATAGGAAAAATAAAGTGACAAAGTGGCACATAGGACATCTGAAGCTGCGTAATTCAAATTATGGAGGTAACAAAGCATTTTCATTTAACTCTTTGAGTGGCACAGGGTTACACAATGTTTTGCTCACCCCTCTGGCACTTAAGGGGTTAAGGAAGGCTGCAATTGTTGAAATATTATATGTGTTTTAACATTTGTGCTGCAGGACAGAACAGCATCAGGGGATGTGTCCTCCAAATGGTGACACAGTACAATTGCATATCGTGGTCAGTGTGACACCACACAGTTGCATGCTCTGGGCAGATAAAACAGGGCAGCACCAGGGAAAATAGTCTTACAAATGCTCACAGCATAGCCTTGTATATCAAGCACAGGACACACAATATGCAAGGCTATGCTGTGAGCGCTTGTAGGATTGTGCCCCCCATGCTGGACTGTGTTGTCTTCCCAGGATATGCAACTGTATGGTATCACACTGGCCTCGATATGCAAGTTTACCATTTCACAATTTGGAGGACACTTCCCCTGTTTCATGCTCCTCTGTCCTGCGGCAAAACTGTTAAAACACATGAAATAATTCAACAATTATAGCCTTTTTTAACCCCTTGAGTGCCAAAGGGGTATGCAAATTATTCCTGAGCAATGCGTTGCATAACCTTTTTACACTAAATGGGTTAACAGAGAAACTTATGACTACTTCTCCTCCATCTTTTGCTCCAAATGTTTCGAGACAGAAAACAATTATGTATTGGTGGCCATACTACAGGTCCGGCTGAGGCCACTGTGAATGAGAGTGAGTGAGAGAGTATGTGTGTGTGTCAGTGTGTGTGTGTTTGTGTCAGTGTGTATGTTTGTGTCACAGCGTGTGTGTATTTGTGTGTGACAGCCATGTTTTTTCTTTTTTTCGCTCCAGAACTTGAGGGCTGGCCAACCCCTTGCAGAGATTTTGACAGTAGTCTTCAGCCCCCAGACCTCTCCTGCTAATACGGAGCCTGGTGCTCCGATTTCAGACCAGAGTCCTCTCTGCGCACCCCACTCAGTATCAGCCGCGGCATGTTCGGGCAGTCAGTACTGCGCATGACTGCAGCGCCGCCAGTGTCGGTCAGTGTATATGGGCTTTAAAAGTAGTCCGTAAATAAAACACACCATTGCATAAAACCCTGTTGTCTAAACATTTTGTCTATTTATTACATTGTATATGAGAGGTGGGACAGGTAACCATACAGTAATCATGGACTAACAGCTCTACAATAGTGTGACAGTTTGAACTTTAAGACATTTTGACTAAAACATCTCCCAGAAGTGAGAATCCCCTTGGTATACTCAGCAGGAAAATCATTATATAAAATGTTAATGATTTTTTTTTAAGAGCTATAAAAGTATGATAACTTTTATATATATTTTTATGAATGTTGCAATATGTGTTCACATGATAACAAGTTAGAAACATAGAATTTGACGGCAGATAAGAACCATTCGGACCATCTAGTCTGTCCATTTTCCTACTGTAAAAATCTCAGACCTCAGCCTTATGTGTATCCCATGCATGCTTAAATTCTGTCACAGTATTAACTTCTACCATTTCTGCTGGTAGGCTATTCCACTTAAAGGGATAGTAATACTTAAAATGTAAAAAAAATATGTTGTAGGATTTATCCCCCTGCGTAAAACAAGAGTATTCCAACTGCTGAAAGGTGTTTCATTCAAAAGTTATTAATTTTCAAAGTTGAATTTTTTAGGTGCAATATCACAGTGGCCTGAAATTGTACAGTGGCGCTGTTGCTACACCATCCTATGGACAGCTCTGGTCCTGGGACCATAAATCTCCATGGGATGGAGTAGCAACAGCGCCACTGTACATTTTCAGCCCACTGTGGTATTGCACCTAAAAAATTCAACTTTGAAAATTAATAACTTTTGAATGAAACACCTATCAGTAGTGGGATTACTCTTGTTTTACTCAGGGGGATAACCCCTACAACACATATTTTTTTACATTTTAAGTATTACTATCTCTTTAACTACCACCCTCTCAGTGAAGTAAAACTTTCTAACATTACGTCTAAACCTTGTCCCTCTAGTTTTAGACTATGACCTCTTGTCCTAACATTTACTCCTTTGAAATGTACTTCCCTCCTGCACTTTGTTGAATCCCTTCATGTATTTGAATGTGTCTATCATATCCCCTCTCCCTCTTCTCTCCTCCAAGCTATACATGTTCAGATCCTTTAGTCTATCCTGATATTTATTTTCCTGTAAACCAGTCACCATTTTAGTAGCCCTTCTCTGAATTCCATCTAGAGTATCTATATCCTTCTGGAGATGGTGTCTCCAGTACTGTACACAATACTCTAGGTGAGGTCTAACTAGAGATATGTAGAGTGGCATGACCACTTCCCTTATTCTGCTACTAATGCCCCTAGCTATACAACCCAGTACCCTGCTTGCATTCCCCACTGCTATATTACATTGCCTGCCTACCTTTAAGTCTTTAGAAATAATTACTACCAAATCCCTTTCCTCTGTTGCCTCTGACAAGCATTAGTGGTTTTTAAAAGCAGAATTGTCAAACTTTGGCCTAGATTCCATTATACTTGAAAATCATGTCACTAGTTTTATCTACAAATTTCTTAGATGTCAGTGGGAATCTGGAAGCTAAAACTGGTGGAAAATGTGTCACTGGCATTGGAATCCAGCTCTCTATGAGAAATACATTTACAACAAATTCAGCATGGGATGAGACAACAAGAAAAATATTATTTTTTAGTGACATGCTGAATTTACATAAAGAGAGATTACAAATTCTAAGGGTAAAGGTGTGTTACATAAAGTATGGATAAACATGCACAGAATTGTGAATGAGTTACTGAATTCATGAAAGATGATGGCTCTTAGAAATGTTTATTTGTTTAAAGATCACCCTGAGTTCATGGTTAAAGCTTTTCTATAGTCAAAGCCGAAAGTGCTACTTGTACTGAAAGCTGTTAAATAAATTCACTTTGGGCTGTTTTTTAATACGTGTGTCAAAATTATTCTACTATTATTTCATTGTCTTTTATCATATACTAGTTGAGGAGCCTGTTACATGGGCCACAGTGCCACTGCCAGCCGATCGTGGGGCAGTCATGCACAGTAGATACTGCCCGTGCCGTGGCTGATACAGAGCTGGACGCTCCAAAGGAGCCGTGGCGCGGGCAGTCTCTACTGCGCATGACTTTGTCGTTACACGCGTTTTAGTGGATTATTATATAGGATTACTAACATAAGATTCTAAGAAGAGACAGGACAATATGAGATTAGATATGGACAGATTAATAAATTGGTGACAATGGTTAGAGAATAACAATGTAAGCAGCGTCATTTCCATTACCAATGAAACCTTTTCCACCAGTTTTAAAGGGATAGTAATACTTAAAAAGTAAAAAAAAAATATGTTGTAGGGTTTATCCCCCTGAGTAAACCAAGGGTACTCCCACTGCTGAAAGGTGTTTCATTCAAAAGTTATTAATTTTTAAAGTTACATTTTTTAGGTTCAATATCACAGTGGCCTGAAATTGTACAGTGGCGCTGTTGCTACACAATCCTATGGACAGCTCTGGTCCCGGGACCATAAATCTCC
This sequence comes from Rhinophrynus dorsalis, assembly GCA_037306005.1. Lineage (NCBI taxonomy): Eukaryota > Metazoa > Chordata > Amphibia > Anura > Rhinophrynidae > Rhinophrynus > Rhinophrynus dorsalis. The sequence continues at coordinate 23,698,365 of CM074719.1, forward strand.
ATAGGATGGTGTAGCAACAGCACCACTGTAAAATTTCAGGCCACTGTGATATTGCACCTAAAAAATTCAACTTTGAAAATTAATAACTTTTGAATGAACCACCTTTCAGCAGTGGGAGTAACCTTGGTTTACTCAGGGGATAAATCCTACAACATATTTTTTTTTACATTTTAAGTATTACTATCCCTTCAACTCCCAGATTCCCATTGACATCTATAGAGAAACCCAGGGAAGTATGAGTGTATGGAAGATATGGTTGGGCAGATATGTGAGCCAGATGGAATATCATGTAGTCAGTTCTTTGTCTTTGAAGATAATGATGATGGTGGTGTGTTTGGGGATGAAGGGCAATTTTAAAGGGATAGTAAACCCCCCCAAAAAAAACTGTTGGCGAATTGATAGGAATAATAAAAAAAACATGTAATGCCCTTATTCCCATCTCTCAAACCGTTATGGTTTGAGAAATGTAAGAAAATGAAGACCTCCGCTCCCTCCCCATTCTCATGCTTCTGTTGTGTAGCAGACGTCATGAGATCCTGCTTCCGGGACCAGACGGCGGCTCTTCAGGAGTGCTGTCATTTCGATATCTAACTATAATTACTTCATTGGAATGGTCTACGTGTGCTTGCAAGCCAGGCACACGTTGTAGACCATACCGATTAAGTAATTATAGTTAGATATCCCGATGTCAGCACTCTTGAAGAGCCGCCTACAGTCGGGCGACCGGATTCTGCCTCTGACAGCTTTACAGCTTGTCAGGCAGAAAGGGGAGGGAGCAGAGTATTTTATTTTATTATATCTCTCAAACCATAATGGTTTGAGAGATGGGAATAAGGGCATTACATTTTTTTTTTATTATTCCTATCAATTCGTGATCAGTTTTTTGGGGGGTTTACTAACCTTTTAAGGGAAGGATAGAGGATAATTTGATTAAGTGTAGAGTTGTCCTTTTCTTACGTGGTATTGAAAGCTTACACTCTATTACAGCTATTCAGTTAGCCATAAATGTGTAATTTTTTACTCTGCTAGTCTCCCAGCATTTTAAAGTGTCTTAAGCCTTTGAGTGCCAAAGGGGTACGCAACTCATTGTTCTGCAATGCGTTGTGTACCCCTCTGACACTCAAAGGGTTAAAGACAAGAACCAAAGCACTTGGGGTTGGGAGGGGTGTTTGAACTAATATAAGCTGGTAAAAACTCATAATATACAAATTTAAATCCAGATTTTGGGAAACACATACATAAAAAATATTCATTTAAATAACTGGGGTACAACCAATTTTGACCAAATTAGCCTGAAGCAAAATTCTGAATATTGATGCACATCCATATTTGCTCAATATTAACCCTTTATACTGAGGCATATTGCATCTTCAGGTGCAATATTTATATTGGTACAATAAGCATTTTCTTTAGGACACTGTAAAATACTTCTCTGATCATTATAAAGAGTAATGCAGGAGAGAGTCAGCTCACTGGACAAAGCAAAGGCTATTTCATGTAGATTGGCATGGTGGCAAGCCAAGCGTTCTACAGTCATATTATGTGACTAAAACCTCAAATGTAATACAGTCATTACATGCAGGCAGTGTGCCGCAGTATAAAGGGTTGATATTGACTAACTATGGAAGTGCATCAGTATTGTGTATTTTTACTTCTAGTTTTTTTTCTGTCCTTAATATTACATTTAGTTTTCTCCTGGAATAATCCAATTCTGCTTAACCCCTTAAGACATGTGACGTGCTAGGACCGTCACAAGGTTTTTGCCTTAAGGACTAGTGGCAGTCAGTTGACCGCCCCAACTCAGCACACCTATGCATGTAACTGGTCGCGTGTACAGGCGCATCGGCATGGATCAAAGTGGTCCTTAACCCATTAACGATCCTTGACGGTCCTGGGATGTCATGGGTAGATTTCCCTTAAGGCAGTGGTTCTCAACTCCGGTCCTCAGGACCCACTAACAGGCCAGGACTTAGGGATTTCTATACTAGAGAACAGGTGTGGTGAACAGAGGCTCATTCACATTGATTAACTCACCTGTGCTCTAACAAGGAAATCATGTGATCAGAGGCTCATTCACATTGATTAACTCACCTGCGCTCTAACAAGGAAATCATGTGATCAGAGGCTCATTCACACTGATTAACTCACCTGCGCTCTAACAAGGAAATCATGTGATCAGAGGGCATTCACACTGATTATCTCACCTGCGCTCTAACAAGGAAATCATGTCATCAGAGGCTTATTCACACTGATTAACTCACCTGCGCTCTAACAAGGAAATCATGTGATCAGAGGCTCATTTGATCAGAGGCTCATTCACACTGATTAACTCACCTGCGCTCTAACAAGGAAATCATGTCATCAGAGGCTCATTCACACTGATTAACTCACCTGCGCTCTAACAAGGAAATCATGTCATCAGAGGCTCATTCACACTGATTAACTCACCTGCGCTCTAACAAGGAAATCATGTGATCAGAGGCTCATTTGATCAGAGGCTCATTCACACTGATTAAGTCACCTGTGCTCTAACAAGGAAATCATGTCATCAGAGGCTCATTCACACTGATTAACTCACCTGCGCTCTAACAAGGAAATCATGTGATCAGAGGCTCATTCACATTGATTAACTCACCTGCGCTCTAACAAGGAAATCATGTGATCAGAGGCTCATTCACATCGATTAACTCATCTGTGCTCTAACAAGGAAATCATGTGATCAGAGGCTCATTCACACTGATTAACTCACCTGCGCTCTAACAAGGAAATCATCAAGTCCTGGCCTGTTAGTGGATCCCGAGGACAGGAGTTGAGAAACAATACCTTAACCCTTTGGGTGCCAGTGGAGAAAGCTTGGCAATGCGTTGTGTACCCCTCTGGCACCCAAAGGGTTAAGGATCCATGACTTGCCAGGACCATAGTGGAATTCAGGGCTCCCCGTGCAGCTCTACACCATTCGGGGAGCCCTGAACAATCTAGAGGTATTTAGAAATCCATTAATGGAGAATATAGGAAAAAAGGATCAAAGGTTAAATAAGTAAACCTCTCACAAGAAGAAATCAGGCTAAATATTGCACATAGAACAGAGCCATTCTTACAGCACGGAGGTGATTTGTATGAAATATACAGTATTCATTCATAAACACTTTTTTCCTACGGAGTGTTAAAACAAATGCAGAATAAATCTGTTCCCTTCTGTAATCATTCTGTTGCTTTTAGGCACATAAATTCTGAATTTTAAGTGCTCTATTCAAAAATATCTTCTTAACTACCTCTCTGGGGATTTTAAAAGTCAAGAAAACAGCATTGTCTACTTTTATTCTTCTCCATTTGAAAGCTACTGTCTTCTTTACCTTTTTATACAGGAATTTATGACTTCAAATCAAATGAATGTTTGCTGTAGAATGAGGGTGGATAACATGTGCCTCTCCGGCTATTACTGGATTACAGTTCCCATGAATCCTTGAATCCTTCCATTTAACTACAAGGGATTTATTCTTTAAAGGGATAGTAATACTTCTTTTTAGCTTTATTTTATTTTGTAGGCATTAAAAAAACATGAAGAATATCTCTCAAACCTTTATGTTTTGAGAGATATTCACAAGCAAAGTTTCCCCTCCCGCCCCTTTTACCTAGTGTAAGACATCTCTTCTCAGATGTGGAATCCAGTCCATAGATCAGACAGATAACAGAAGGGGAAAATCTTCTTCCTATGAGAACAATGAAACCCTGACCCCCTTGACAAGTTTTTCAGGTTTTTCCCTTATCTTAATTGAAGATTGTCCCTCTGTGCAGTCTACCTGGGCACCTCCCTTCTGATCTGGCTGAGCAGTGTTACATCAGTAAAAGCAGCGGGAGGGGGATACTTTATCATTCAATTACTCTTGAACTACAACTCTGACAGAATTTAAATAACACTCTCCAAAGTCCAAATACTATGATGATTAATTAGAGCTGCTTTTATTATGAAACATTACTATCCCTTTAAGTTCAATTGTCATACAAATCAGGCTGTTTCTCAAGACCCGAATTACCTCCTATGAAACAAGTGTTTCATTTTTGTTTCCTTTATTTTGTGTTTTTTTTTTTTTTTTTTTTTTTAATTTTCAAAATACTTTGTTGATTGAAAAGGAAAATTGTACATAGAATATTGTAAAGCATATTATTTGTATTAGGGAAGATACATAAAAAAAATACATAGAATTCAATAGGTGCAATTTCTATCAACATCTCAGAGTGGTAGCTATTCACATGTTACAATCGTCTATGTAGAAGCAGTGCACTAAGAAATTTAAAAAAATAAGTAAATAAAAAAAGAGAAAGAAAGAAAGGTGAGAGGGGGGAAACAGGGAAGGTAGGAAATGGGGAAAGTGTCTCATCCAGCCAAGGTGGCCACCCTCGGGCGTAATCAGTTCATGCACATCTGAGGTGAGGCAGTCAATGCCCAACTTGCAGGACTCAACTCAAAGTCAATGCACCATGGAGTATGAGGACAACCATAATTCCCATTTGTGTTGGAAGTCCTGCAGAGTGTTTTTTTTTTTTTTTAACCAATCAGAAAGCACTGAGTGTGAGAACTCTGGAGAAAAAAATCCTGTTCAGGGTATTTGGCTGAACAAGGTAGAAGACCTTCTTCAGACGGAAAGGTCTGCTGGTTCTCTCTCCCCCACATCTCTCCTGCTTTCCACTGCTCTTTCCACAACCTTTTCCCATCCTTGTTCTCTGCTGTACTCCAGACCCCGTCTTTAGTCCATCACTTCTCTCTCTCTCCAGCATCACATCAACTCTCTCTCTCTCTCCTGAGACCTGGCTGCCTCTTGTTCCACAGTTCATAACGCATTGGAGACATTTGTAAAATCCAATGATTTAATCCTCCTTTTCAACAGAGAAGTGAGGTTTATCAAACATACATACAAGACAAAGGAATTTATATATTTTGAGGTGATATCTTAATTCTTTGTGTACTAGGGAGGTATCCAAAAGCATTGCAACAAAATGCACTGGCTACCTCCATAACATACCAAGGAATAAACGGCAACTAAGATTCAAAAAAGCATATATATATATATATATATATATATCAAAGACAAGTATTTTACTTCTTAGTCACTTCTATCTTTACCTCTAGCAGAAGCCGCATTTTAAACATACAGCCCTCAGTATTAGCCCCCTGCCCCATGGCTTCCTTTTCCCAGAGCTCCTGCTCTGAAGTCCAAAGAAGAACCTGATGATTCCTCACATCCTCCTGCACTGTCAGTAGGAATGAGACTGCAGTCCCTAGCTTCAGATCTTCCAGGAAGTTGGACAAGTAGACTCATAAAAACAAAAACGGATACAGTAAGTTTATAATGCGGCTACTCCCATAGATGTGAGTAGTTGAGATTAACTACTATTTTCTACACTACTGAAGTGTGGTCAATGCAGAAATCACTGTTTAATTGCATTATACTAAATACATGTTCACATATTGTAGGCAGATTGGTACTTGCCTGAATCTAGGGTGCCTTGATGGGGCAGGCAAGCTTTCCATGCCTTCGGTCAAAAACATGACCCTAAACCCCACTCTTGTATTCGTGGCAAGTTTTAGGTTGCTTTTTTGTAAAACTGTCTCTTATTGTTTACTTCTTGCCATCTGGCCTGCTCATTTTCGATTTCAGGTGCTTTACTCTTTCAATGATGACAGCGACCTTTGTTTGCTGATTAATCGATGCACACATGTTTTGGTTTGTTTTTGTTATGTTTAGAATCCGCTGCTCCATACTTATCTGCAAACCTTACGTTTTGGTATGGCTTTGGCATTTAGTGTCCAGGAATACAGAAGGACTGGGAGGACATATTGGTCAAAAACCTTCCATTTGAGACAGAGTGGAAAATTTGTCTTAAACAGTACGACTACGTTTTTCTAGTTCTTGTTCATCTGCTGAGATTTTTCTTGGTATGGTAAATTTGTTAGACATGACTTGTGTTATGTTATCCATCTTCTGACCACAACTTTTGCTTTCTTGACGCAGCTCTTTGAAGTGTTCTTTCAGTTCTTCAGGACTACTGGCCAAGGGTCGGATATCATCTGCAAAATGTAAGTGATGTAGGTAGTCCCCATTTTTATCCAAATTTAGTTCCCAGAAAATTTCTTATAAACAAGCAGAAAATAGTTTTGGGAAGATTGTTTCTCTTGTCGGACACCTTTTTCTATGTTGATCTGGACTTTATCATTGTTGACCTGTATTGACGCAGTTAGATTTTCATATATTGATTGGAGGATATCGATGTAAGCTCTGTCTATTCCTTGGTTGATCATGACATTGATTATTGCTTCCCTTTTCATATTCAATGTAGGCTATGCATAATGGAAATAGTTTTTGAATAATGTAGAAAAAAAAGTCAAAGATGCTCAACTAGGCTCATGAGCTATCAAATACATGCAAGAAGCTCACTGGGACTGTGTCCTCGTGCCCAGGGTGCAATCTCTTTTAGCTCACCAGTGCCATACACAGAGAGGAAATCTTCTGAAGCATATCATACTGGTCCTGCCAAATGACAGTCCAGCCATGAAATGCCAGACAATTCCTCTTTGAACAAGGGAAACAGCTAACCCAAGACATACACCCTAAGAGTAATGGGGGGAATCCAGACATGGACCCCTTGCTCACAGTGCCTAGAGGGATCAGCTGCACCTCACCGACGAGGCCCAAGAAGGCCAAAACGTACATCTGGGGTTAACTGTTTCCCTTGTTCAGAGAGGACTTGTCTGGCATTTCGTGGCTGGACTGTCATTTTGGCAGGACCTGTATGATATGTTTCAGAATATTTCTTCTCTATGTATGGCATTTGTGAGCTAAAAGATATTGCACCCTGGGCTCAGGACACAGTCCCAGTAAGCTTTTACGTGTGTTTGCTAGCTCATGAGCCTAGTTGAGGATCTCTGACCTTTCTTTCTACTTTTTTGAATAATGGCTGATCTTCAGCTTTCAAAATATCAATAGTGACTTTATCAGGTCCAGCTGCTTTGCCATTTTTCATACATTTTATTGCAGCTTCTACTTCTTCTACCAGAACTTCTGGCACAGCTTCAGCCTCTGGCACACCATTCAGCTGTTGTTCTTCATCCTTATTAAGATTTGAATAAAATTATAACACTCATTTTTGTATTTGTTGAGTTTTTGCTGTTCTACCATCTTTAAGATTTAATGCACAAATTTGGCTCCTATGTGTGGCCATCTTTTGTTTTGCTGTCTTTAGCTCTTGATTTTCTTCCACTGTCCTTTTGATGAGCTCATTATTTATGCTCTTCCTTCTGGTCCTGCACATTTATACATAATCTACCCTGTTTTTCTTGTTTTACAGTAGGTGCAAGGGTTAGAGCAATGTCTGCAATAGTCTTAACTTTTTCTTTCTTTTTTTTTTTTCAAAGACTTTATTTCAAGTGAAAAGATACATCACAATAGATAGAAATATAACAAATAATCAATACAGCATTGATAAGACAAAACAGATAATAAACAGTGAGAACTACATTAGCCCAAACAATTTAATAGAGTTAGATGGGGAAGACTCCGTATAAATCTTAAAAGAACAAGTAAGAATAACTCCTATTTATATAGCGCCTTTCTCTCAGTGGGACGCAAAGCGCTTTCAGAATTAACCAAATCGGCAGCTGAAATAATAGATGCTACTATTACCCAATCAATGGTACTCATTTTATCGACCTCGGAAGGATGAAGTGCTGAGGTGACCCTGCCGGGACTTGAACCTACAAACTTGAGGTTTGAAAAGGCTCCATAAACAGGGAATTTACCACTGAACTATCTCACCAGCTTAGGTAGGAAGGGGGTTCAGTGAAGTAGTAAGGAGTTAGGGGAACCTATAGATGATTAGTGCATACTGATCAATGTTCTAGTGGGTTGGAAAGGGAGATGAATCTCTGGAAGTTGAGGGAGTGGTAAACATAAAAGTTAGTGGAAAAGGGGGGGCAAGGTGAATGGGAGTGGGGGAAGGGTGGAAAGAGCAGAGAAAGAGAAAAAAGAGAGGATTAAAGGGTAGGAAAGAAGGTTCCAGTAACTTTTTCGTTGTGGGTTGAAATGTCTGTGTCTGGAAGTTCACGCAACATACTGAAGAATTTAGACCAGTGATTCCCAACCAGGGTGCCGTGGTACTT